>JAMPIV010017728.1:0-177558 GCA_024509875.1 Oreohelix idahoensis | reverse complement strand
CATTCTGTGATTTCGCGTGACTCTTTCATAAAAAGTCAACAAGAAGACACATCTTTAAAAAAATTCTTTCTTTTGGTTAAAAATGGTGATCCAAATCAGAACACAAATCGCAAATCTTGGACCACTATGAAGAATGGCGTACTTGTACGTATGGTACAACACTCAGACATGTCTATACATTCCCAAATTCTTGTTCCGAAAGACATGAGAGTTAGAATACTGCAACATGCTCACGACTCCCAATGCGCTGGTCATATGGGATTTTCACGTACTAAGTCGAGAGTTCTTGCGGCTTTCTTTTGGCCATTCGTAAACAGAGACATACGTCTTTACTGTCGCTCATGTAAAGTATGTCAAGATGTCAAGTCGAAAGGGCCTCGCCATGCAGCACCTATCCAGGCTACGGACATTCCTATCCGTCCGTTTCAGAAAATGGCGATAGATATCATTGGTCCTTTTAAAATCAAATCAGCCAGAGGACATCAATTTATTCTTACATGTGTTGACATGTGTACTCGATGGCCAGAGGCCATACCTCTTAAGAGCATTTCTACTGCCGATAGTGCAGACGCTCTTTGGCTGATATTTTCACGGTTGGGATTCCCTAGGGAAATCTTGTCAGACCATGGCACCCAACTGATATCGGACACAATGTCACAAGTGATGTCTACTCTTAATATCAAGAGATCACTGAGTAGTATTTATCATCCGATGTCTAATGGGTTAGTCGAACGTCTCAATAGAACTCTCAAAAATTTACTTGGGAAGATAACTGAGGATCATCCTCAGGATTGGGACAGAGTTTTACCCGCTGCTCTCTTCGCATACAGAGAGGTTCCAAATGAACATACCGGGTTTTCTCCTTTTGAGCTCGTCTTTGGCGCGCGTCCACGCGGTCCAATGTCTTTGCTTCACGATCTTATAGCTGCCGATGATATCAGTGATGACACACAGTCTTCGTACGAATATGTCATTGAACGCAGGCAGAAAATCATTGAAGCATGCAAATTAGCAACTTCTGCTTCTGAATTTGCGAAAGAAAAAGCAAGGCAATTCGCAAATAAAAATAGATGCCTACGTCAACTTTGTTCTGGAGACAAAGCATTCGTATTACTTCCTTCCAGGGAAAATAGACTTCTCATTGGTTGGAAAGGTCCTTTTATGATTGTCTCTAAAATTTCTGATGTCGACTACGTTGTCGATATAGAAGGAAAGCATACGACTTTTCACATAAATATGCTTACGGAATTTTATGAGCGTCCAGAGTACTTACAACCAATCTTTCAAGCGACGGACGACACTTCAGTCCCTCGCGGTCATTACTCATCTCTGTCGGTTATACAGGATGAAGAATCTACTTTCTCTGACGTTAATCTTTCTCTTCCAATGATTCCACTTCACTCTACGGAATCATGGAAAAATGTTGCAATTTCACCTAAATTGTCTACTGAGGAACAGCTACAAATCTCTTCCATGTTACAAACATTTCAGGATGTTCTCACGGACATTCCTGGACACACTACAGTCATTGAACATGACATTGTACTTACTGATCATACTCCTATCAGGGTCAGACCGTACCCTATTCCTCTTCATTTCCAAACACAAGTCGAGAAAGAATTGGATGAAATGATACAGTTGGGTATAATTGAACCATCCAATTCGGCATACTCGTCATCTATGGTTATTGTTCGAAAGAAGGACAATAACATATGCCTTTGCGTCGAGTACCGTAAACTAAATCAAGTAACGAAGTTCGATGCTGAACCTATGCCTCTGTTAGATGAACTACTTACTAGACTTTCTAAATCTCGTTTCTTCACAAAACTCGACTTGTCTAAAGGGTACTGGCAAGTTCCTCTAACTGAACGAGCCAAACCTTTCACTGCTTTCTCTACACCTAGGGGTCTGTTCCAATGGAACTTCATGCCTTTTGGCCTTATGAATGCCCCAGTTACATTCGTACGCATGATGCGTCGAATATTGTCATATCGTTCTGATGTTATTGCATATTTGGACGATATCTGTCTTTTCAGCGATTCTTGGGAAGATCATTATTTAGGATTATATGAACTGTTGTCTACTCTACGTAAGCATAATTTGACAGCTAAACCCTCTAAAGGCTATGTTGGGTTTAGTGAGATTTCTTTTCTTGGTCACCGTGTTGGTCATGGTCTCTTGAAGACAGAAGACCACAACATTTCTAAGATACTGAACATCACTATCCCTAAGACTAAGAAACAGATCCGTAGTCTCTTAGGCCTAATACAGTTCTACGGAAGATTCATTCCGAATCTTTCCTCTATTACGGCACCACTCTCAACCCTATTGAAGAAAGGGTCTCCTAATATGGTGCGCTGGTCCCAAGAATGCCAATCTTCACTGGATCAGATTAAGTCATTATTTTCATCTCCTCCTATTTTAAGACTACCTACAGCCGATAAGACGTTTGTCCTTTGTAGTGACGCCTCATCAACAGGGATCGGGGCGGCACTGATGCAGGAGTATTCAGAAACTCTGCATCCTGTAATGTATGTCTCGAGGAAATTGAATGCGGCAGAAAGGAATTATTCTGTTCTGGACCGAGAATTGCTAGCTATGGTCTGGGCAATTCTTAAATTGCAAAGATTCCTTCTCGGCGCGAATTTCATAGTAGAAACCGACCAAAAAGCTCTCACAGCTATGCAGAGTAAGGATTTGAAGAGTTCGAGATCCACCCGATATGCTATTGCTTTTCAACCTTTTCATTTCACGGTACGAGCTATCCGTGGTTCGGATAATGTGATGGCAGACATATTGTTGCGATGCCCACATGAATCTACTTAATTCTTTTGTCGAGATCTGCTGATACATATCTAGAGTTAGGACTGTTCTTACAATAGCATGCTACTAGATCATTTGTGGTCACTTTATTTCAATTCATGGTTATGGATTGAGTGGTTTCTTTCTCTGTTACCTTCTTTGGTATAACAGAGGAAGGTTTAGCTATCACGAAATAAAGGTCATAAAAAATAAATTCGGCCACATTTAGAATTTAGATATGTATTAAGTGACTATGGTACATGATACAGAGTAAATATTAGCAAGGGGAGTGATCTTGAAAATGTTAAGCGAATAGATTCGATTGCGGGTTACGTTGCTTGGTTAAGCTGATGTTAAATTAAAATTGTATTAGGGGAATTCCCTCGTATGATCGAGAAGTTTCCAAGTCGGTAAGCGTGGCGAACACTGGTCAGTTCAAATTGCGGAGATGTGTTTTCTCTGAACTGTCTTGAGCTGTGAGTAAGCTCGTATGACTAGCCCATGCAATTATCGAGACTGAGTTGAGTTTTTTAAACAGCCGAGTCTCGTGTCTTTTTTAGGCGGGACTAGTGTGTGAATTAATAGCAGTCTGTTTTGGGGCACCGACTGGAGAGGTCGGCCCTACAGTGTGTGTTTTGAGTATGCCTGCGCAGGGCAAAAGTTATAGAGGCCATTATTTGTGTAGGCCAGTAATTCATGAGTTTATTGAAGAATTATGTTTGTGAGTATTTTTGAAGAGGTAAGGATCCATTGAGGTGATTTGAGGAGGCCATTATTATTTAAGTAGTTAGCACGGCGAGGATGATGTCCGTTTGCTAACCGGATCCATTGTTATTATTGAGAGGATCCATATTTACATTAGAGCGCCAATGTTGAGAGCGTCTTTGATGAGGCATATTTGAGGAGGCCATTATTTATTATATTAGCACGGTGATGCTGACCGTTGCTAAAAGGATCCACGAGAATATTATAGCGCATATTTGAGGAGGCCATTTAAGTAGTTAGCACGGCGAGGATGATGTCCGTTTGCTAACCGGATCCATTGTTATTATTGAGAGGATCCATATTTACATTAGAGCGCCAATGTTGAGAGCGTCTTTGATGAGGCATATTTGAGGAGGCCATTATTTATTATATTAGCACGGTGATGCCGACCGTTGCTGAGAGGATCCAGTATTGATGATGTGTAGCGCTAATGATTCTGAGAAGTGGAGATGTGACTGGAGTACTGTATTATTCTATTGCTATGACTTGTACTTTGATTATGACTGTGTATTCTATATTAACGTAACGTGTTGTGGTGGTCTTCATTAACATACCATGGATTTAACATAACTCATGAAAAGTAACTTTCTTCGGGTAACATATATTGGTGGGCCAGTTTATTTAACGGAATGAAACCCACGGAGTTCGCGTGATAGGAGAGCCCTGTGTGGGCGTGGCTTATGTATCCTCACATTGCTTCATAGTCCTCGACCTGGTTTGTTAACTGTGTCCAACACGGTAGAATATAACAGTGGGAAGTTGACAGGTTGTTTGTAGACAGTCAAGTTTAACTAAATGTGAAGTGTTTTTGAGGAGTCGTTTGCAGATTATCTCAAGTCAAAAGTCACGGAGGTTGCTGTGCTGCGTTTCCTGTGTGCTGATGCTGTGTTGAGCGCATTCTACACTTTGGCAAGAACCTGAAGGGAAGAAAGTCTATTTCGTGTACCTTTCTGCGCTGGAACGTTTTTATCTGCAGAACTTTGTGATATCTGGTGTGTTGGCGGAAGGGACGGAAGTATATTAAGATAAGTGATTTTGTTCTGTGTAGATTGTGCCACTTTTCTGCATTTCAGCAAGTCTGCCTGTACTATCCATCGCTATTTCCTGTTGATAAGTGTCGTTTTGTCGATAATTATATCGATTGATTGTACAATATGTTGATGCATAGGTAGTGTATGCTATATATAGGTACTATAACAGGAATTGATGTACAGTAATTCATTGAGTCAGTTGAAACTCTTATAAAATGAGTGAGTATGACAAATACCGTGAACTATTAGGATATGGAGACCGTGAGCTGACTGAGTCTGAAATAACAAGACTGCTATGTGAAAAGGAAATTCATGAAAGTAATGAGAGGTATCGGAAAAGGAAGCTAGAAGAGAAGAAGCAACTGGACATAAAACAGAGTACCCTAGAGCAAAGGGAAAGTTTCATAGAATGTACTGCTGAAGAGAGTAAACTTCAGGAGAAATTATCTAAACTAACGAGTGATTTATGTAAATCAAACTCAGAACTTGCTAGTACTCAAACAGCATTGAGTGTAGCATTGTGTAAAATCAAAGAGTTGGAAATTCAGATTAAAGATAAGGATAGTGAAGTTAGAAATCTAACTCAGGAACTTCAAGAAAGGAGAGAGATATATGACAAATTGAAACTTGAGACCGATGAGCATAATAGGACGTATACAGAGACACCCCTTGATTTATTAGATGATATTGCAAATCTCGGTGGCAAACATGAAGAGAAAAAGATTCATGAGCTTAATAAGAGCAGTGATGAAATTAAGATTCAGTCCCTACAGCTGGAGTTGACTCAGTTAAGAGAAAAAAAGAAAAGGATGATAAAGAGACATTAGTAGAGTTGATGGCTGAGAAAGAGAAGGTCACTAAGATTAAAAATTTACTAGCAGAGGAAAGCTGTAAAGTTTTAAGAGCTGAGAGTTTAAACAAGAAATTAAGTGCAGAGATTTCACTTAGAGATAAGGAAATTGCAGATGCAAGGAGAAGAATGGACGGTCTACTCGACATTCTCTTGAAGAAAAAATGTGGTCTTCTGTCAATGTTGACAGTGAAAGACATAAAGCAAAAAGTCAGTCCTATACACTTTTTGCGGATGCTAAAGTCAAGAATAGTGGAAGCAAATCTTGTCGTGGGAAATATAACTTTCAACGCAGTGCCGATGATTCTAACGGTATTAGTTCCTGGCGGCAAGCTAGCAAAGGAAAATCTACAGTATTAGACAGTCCTGTAGATAATGAAAGAAACAGGAATAGATATCAAGTCAGGGTGTTAAAAACAAACCAGGGATTAAGTGAGAACTCTGATGGCTTGATAACAGGGGAAAAAGATAGAACTACTTGTTCCAGGAAGGAAACATATTTTGTGAAAAACAATAAAGATATTGTTAAATATTTCGGTCATACCCAGTCAAGACAGTGTGACCCATTTCTTAAACACACTGCCACAAGCAAAGAGAAAAACACTTTTGATAGGAGATATAACCCTGAGGTTAAAATGTACCAAGGGAGTTTTTCATATAGTGACGTTTCTTTTCCTAAAAACAAGAAACAATTTGACAGATCACAACATCGTGATTCTAAGAGTATTAGAAATTATAGTGGAAATAATTATGTGAAAGTTTGTCAATCTGGTAATAAACTTTTTGATAAAAAACCAGTTCTATCTAGTAAATATTTTTATCCAAGAGAAAATGCTAATCGTAATTATGCTAACTGGGATGTAAAACAGTACAACTGTGTCAATAGAACAAATAACAATGTTCTTAACAGCAATTATAGAAATTGTAACCAGGTTAGCTGTACTCCACATGAGAGCAAAGTTATTAACAAGCAAAGTAATAATACTATTGATTGTCACACTAGTGGTGTCGAAAGGTCATCTCATTCTTGTGAATGGAGTAATTTTTTTCAGCCTACAACAGGGATGAACTTTCGTTACGGTCAAGTGATCTCTAAGCCTTCTGTGATGTTTACACGTTTAAGGAGGACTTGCTGAGATGTGTGAAAAGGGGCCAAGACTCTACTCCACCACAAGGGATAGGTAAACGTGAAAGTTGATTTTCGGTTTTTCCTTATTAAATCTAACAGATGATTATAAGAGATTTTCATTTGTATTATCTCGTAGCGTGCGACGTTGTGATGAGCTGGCGCCCTTGTTGACATTATTCGTGAAGAATGTGGATTATCTATCAAGCGGAACCTATGAGCGTCTCGCTATACATCTGACGAGTCACTTTTTGGAGGATCAAGAATTATTGACAGATTGACGGGAATATTTTTTTTTTACAGCTGATTTATTTTCGTAGAATAGTACATGTTATTGTATTCTGTGTATAATATATCATATGATGTTCTATTAAAATATTTGTAATTTCTTTGAAACATTATGATGTTCATCTTTATGCATCAGTTGATTGCTACATATATATTTTTTGTAGAACATATATGATTGTTTCGATAATGTACCAGTCCAATTTTTTATGCCATTTGTATACTATGCTGTTTTCATAGTGTGTAACATATGTGTTGGTAATAATTTGTGTGTAATTTTTGATAAGTGCAGTGAGTGGTGTCAAACCTGTGCTCATTTAGATCATAATTATTGATCTGTATATTTTTCGGGTTGTAGCTGTAATTGTTAGGATAATTATATGGATTTATTGTTATGTTGTGTAATATGATTTTGTAGAATTATCTTGCATGTATCAAAAATAATTGTGTATTTGAATTGTTAACATATGGTGAAACACTGACCTTGTCATAGCATAGTACCTAGAATTTAAATAATAAGATTTTTTTTTCAACATTTTTGCAACAAATTAATTTGATAAACAAAACCTTTGCAGGTATTTTTATAGGACTTCTTTTTCATATCTTATTGTACCATTAAATTTTAGATTTATTTATAGTATATATCATACTAGACTGAGTAAGATATAAATTTACAGTTAAATAACACTGAAGCTCAACGCTATTCAACTCAACTTTTTTGTAAAATTGATATACACATCTATTCTATTGTTTGTTTGAAGAATATAGACGGATTGTTATAATACATTATGTTATGTTTGTATGTTGGAAAGTTGATATACAGATGACATCGTATTTTTCTTAGGTGTTTATTTTGGTGATGTATTTTTTGAGGAAAACGAAAAACTTACATGTTTTGATTTAAATGTTTGTCTAGAGATAAGATATGTTATGCTTCTCTCATTTTGTTAAAAGTTAATTTCATTGTTAGTTTATTAGTTATGACTTAGAATTACTTAAATAATAATTTTATTTTTTGATAACTTATCGTTCTGAAATAATTTGTATGGTAATTTTGGGAAAAATTGTTTTTTGGCATTGTAAATTATTTTTGTGTGCCCTATGATTGAAAGGGATATTACTTCTTTGGAAACTTGTCTTATTTGATATTATGATGTATTTTTTATTATTTAGCGGTTGATTGTGCGTTAGGTCAAAACTTAGTTATCGCAAATGCTATTATTTGTTTGTGTAAGGTTTATAATTTATTTTCAGTTAAGTATAACTTTTGTAACTTAGTTAAATTACTTATTAGACTTTGTTTAGTTATGAATTATTCTTTTTGTGATGTTTGTATGGATATACTTTGACATTTTGTTTTGTGCCTTGTAATCATGTTTGTATTTAATTTTTGAAAGATATTGTCTGATCTAAACATTTATTAGTATGTATTGTTATTGACTTTCTCTGCGTTCATACCTTTGCTTTCCATTCGTCTTTGTTGACTATCCTTCATTTCATTCTATCCTTTTGTTGTCTTTTCGATATGTGTTCATATCTTGTTTATATTTCCGTATCACATCTTCGTTTCTCTTCACTCTACTTGTATACTTCTTCTTCTTTCAATACTTATACTTTCATTCATTGTATTCTTGAGTTAATTATATAACTTAGTATAATGAAACTAGTATTTTGGTAAATTTGTATTTATTTTTCATGAAATCGTTTTACTTATTGATTATTATGTGGTATTGTTAATTGTTTCTCATTTTCCGATTTCTTACTTTCCTTTACTACAGATCATTCTTCTGTTGCTTGATCTTGTTCTTTCACTTTCTATTGGTTGTTGCTTGTACTAAATGTACTTAGCTTAGTATCGTATTAAGATTAATTTTGGTAAGCTTGTATTATGATTGATGCTTTTGTTGTAATTTACATCGGTAACATTCATTGGGATATTTGATTGATTATGTTTGATGTTTTAGTTGTAATTTTACATTTATTGCTGATATTTTTTGGATAGGTACATTTTGTGGTAGCCATATAATATAATTTCATTTATCTCTAAATTTTTGGGACTTAAATTTTCAAAAAAAAACCGATAAATCATTTTTTTTCCCGGGCGGTGTGGCAACTGATACAGAGTAAATATTAGCAAGGGGAATGATCTTGAAAATGTTAAGCGAATAGATTCGATTGCGGGTTACGTTGCTTGGTTAAGCTGATGTTAAGTTAAAATTGTATTAGGGGAATTCCCTCGTATGATCGAGAAGTTTCCAAGTCGGTAAGCGTGGCGAACACTGGTCAGTTCAAATTGCGGAGATGTGTTTTCTCTGAACTGTCTTGAGCTGTGAGTAAGCTCGTGTGACTAGCCCATGCAATTATCGAGACTGAGTTGAGTTTTTTAAACAGCCGAGTCTCGTGTCTTTTTTAGGCGGGACTAGTGTGTGAACTAATAGCAGTCTGTTTTTGGGCACCGACTGGAGAGGTCGGCCCTACAGTGTGTGTTTTGAGTATGCCTGCGCAGGGCAAAAGTTATAGAGGCCATTATTTGTGTAGGCCAGTAATTCATGAGTTTATTGAAGAATTATGTTTGTGAGTATTTTTGAAGAGGTAAGGATCCATTGAGGTGATTTGAGGAGGCCATTATTATTTAAGTAGTTAGCACGGCGAGGATGATGTCCGTTTGCTAACCGGATCCATTGTTATTATTGAGAGGATCCATATTTACATTAGAGCGCCAATGTTGAGAGCGTCTTTGATGAGGCATATTTGAGGAGGCCATTATTTATTATATTAGCATGGTGATGCTGACCATTGCTAAAAGGATCCACGAGAATATTATAGCGCATATTTGAGGAGGTCATTTAAGTAGTTAGCACGGCGAGGATGATGTCCGTTTGCTAACCGGATCCATTGTTATTATTGAGAGGATCCATATTTACATTAGAGCGCCAATGTTGAGAGCGTCTTTGATGAGGCATATTTGAGGAGGCCATTATTTATTATATTAGCACGGTGATGCCGATCGTTGCTGAGAGGATCTAGTATTGATGATGTGTAGCGCTAATGATTCTGAGAAGTGGAGATGTGACTGGAGTACTGTATTATTCTATTGCTATGACTTGTACTTTGATTATGACTGTGTATTCTATATTAACGTAACGTGTTGTGGTGGTCTTCATTAACATACCATGGATTTAACATAACTCATGAAAAGTAACTTTCTTCGGGTAACAGTACATTATAACATTCTAAGAATTGTGCCATTTGTATTGTTCTCAGCAAACCAGCGTGACGTTTTGGAGTGCTTCAGAGAATCATGCTGATGCTTTTTGACGTCCTTACTGAACATTTGGATGCTGCTTTCAAGTGATCCCGGATCAGTTTAAAGACTTGCTCCTCGGATGGCAGCTATTTTAGTTAAATGTCATACTTCTATTGTCATAACTAAATTAGCAAACTTATAAATGTTGTTATGTTCAACAATTATATAACAATGAATTATTGCATATTATAATCATATTACATTTATGTTGACATGTATATATATTTTTGATAGCATTACCTGCACCTATGGCACCTCCTCGGGTAGATTATGTTTGGAGAATGCGTTTTCTCTTGTCCTGTGAGATAGCTATTGTTCTCACCAGGCGCTCTAAGGTGCGTCGATTGGGTCTGTCATTATATTGTTATATATGCTGTTGATCCTTTTATCGGCGCATTATTCATGCACGATAAGCTTGTTGCACCTTGCTCACTGATGTATTTTAAAAAAAATTAAAAAATGTGTGTTTCATTTTTTTCCCGGGGGGTGTGGTAATCTGTTGCTGTCTAAATTTTGAAGACATCAACTCGTTTAATATTTCTTTGATGATCTAAGAAAGAGAACTGTTTATTTAAGTTTGTGACAAGTTGATTTGTGGTTATCTTCCCTTGTCTTATTGATAGATGTTGTCCTGTCTTAAATAGTTGTCAGGTCTTAAATCTCTATTCATATGACCATATACGCAGCTCTTTGTCTCTCGTATGGCGGAAACGCCCTGGTCTAGATGAGTTTCGCTTAGGTCGGCGCATGCGCAAGTTTTTCGCGCAAAGACCGAGAGACTTCCGTTTTAGCAGTGTACCTCAGGGCTTAGAGCGGACGTGCCGGTCCGTAGATTCTCTCTGCCAAGTTTTGATAGGGATTTGGAAATTCTGGGAATGACTGATTTTTCATTCTTCCTTCCCTAAGTGATTCTTTATGCCAGGAGTGGCAGTGTTGTGTTTCCTTTTATTGTGAGGATTCCTTAAGAAGGTAACTGATAACATTATTCGATCTTTTCGTTCGATTAGATCACAGTGGTACATTCATTGCTAATGGCGACCTAGTGAGCGAAGCTCACAATGAGATATTACACAGTACCCCAGTATGGGTGCATATTGAAGAGACTGTGTCTAAGATGTCCTGTTGGATAGATAAAAGCCCAGAGAATTAACTATATGTAATCCGCAATGCAGGCGGTTTGTTTGGCAGAAATGTTTGTTCACAGAAAAACGTAAACAAGCTTAGGTTACCTGATTATCGAGGCCCGCTACCTGCGGCCTGATTCTGTCGCCACAAAAGGCCCGTTGTTACGGCCGATAGTCTTTATTAGAAGAAGTACCTGGCGTGTGATGCCAGATGGAGTCTTTGACTTCCCATTAAACCAGTTCATTGACCTTGTTATTGAGCAACTGGAACCGCCCTTATCGTGCGGCATATTTGTTAAAGGACAGCCTGACGCGCTTAGTCAGGGGCCCTGAGCTACAGTAGGAAAAGAAGTAGATTGTCAGCCAGCTCTACTAGCACCTTATACTTGAGCTATCCAAGTTTGATGATACTAGATGTTTATGATCATTACCACACATGAAATGTCCATGATCCTTGTTCAATTGACTGTGTCGTCCATCAGCGTCTGTCTCGTAATAAATGTTTGAAGAAAAGTCATATGAATTACCTACATTTATGACTTCTACCTATGATTGAGTGTCTTTGGTGTGCAGCTGAATATGAGCCTATACGACTTTGTGTGCACGATCTACTGATGTTTACATACACACCTACACTCTCAACCACACCCTATTACGAGCATTACACTCCTGGAAGCTGTACATTGTTTGACTGTCTGTTTTGTCACACCCCGGTCAGCGCCTCAATATTTGGTGACCCAAATACACGACAACTTACACTGTCCAGGCACGACACGACCTTACGCACACAAAACAGCCAGTAACAATTACCCATATCAAAAGTAGTGTGCACTGCAGTGTTGCATCTTTTGCCACTTTTGCCGAGTAGTTGAGTTTAAGCTCTTTTCTCCTTAGCCCCAGGGGTATAATGCCTAGCGCTACGTGTAACGCCTTTACTGATGTTCCCTTTGAATCACCTGCTATTATTGACAGGACCTGGTTTTGGACTGTGTCTAGTTTTTTCTTATTGATCAGAGCGGCTGATACATAGACAACAATGGATATCGTCAAGTTTACCCCTAATAAATGATGTATAGAAGGTAATCATTGTCTTATTGCAGTCTCCCCGAACACGTCCTTTCATATATTTTAGCATGTTAATAAGATCCTTACTGTTTTCTACTAATTCGTCTATGTGTCTGCTCCAGATTAGTTGCTTGTCTAGTATCATACTGTTACAAGCCACTGTTGCAAGGTGGTGGTGGTTTGCTCTGAACAATGTTCCATGTGATATGAATAAAACAATTATAAATTTCTGGCCATTGTTTTTTCATTGATATGTTAGTTTTTTCATTCAGAGATAGTGCATCGTGCCTTCGATGGAAGATTAAGCGAATGCGGGGGTGGAAGATTCCGAACAATAATTGAACCTTGGAATACGATTGATTTGATAAGTCATTTCATTGAGTCCGTACATTTAATTCACAATTGTACACACAGGATGATCATTTCAATAGGAGTAGAGCATAAGTCCATATAAGTCATGCATAAATTAATCAATAACGTAGACTGCTGGTTATGTGTCAATGTCCGTTTAAGGATACAATGCAGTATTGTCGTCAGAACATCACAGCTATATGCACGAGCAGCTAGACATGGCTACCTGCCGACAGTGAGACTGCGAGTCTGAATATTTCATATGAATTTGACGATTATTCTTCTCCTTCTGAGAATTCTAGTTAAATACTAACCTCCATAAATTTCCCTCTCATATAGAGTTCTAGGACTGACCCTGGTCCATCAAAAATGCATATATAAATGGCTATATCATGCCATTGAATTGGAAGGTTAGAAAAACGCAGCTATTCAGCTTGGCGGTCAAGTAACAAAGGGTAGCGTTTCTTAGTTACCGACTGTGTCCTAAACAACGCTATACACGTCATAATCGATCGTGTATGGAGCGTACAATAATTGAAGCATCTATCGCAATATATTAAATGCCTTAACCTTTACAATTGCACGTCCGCTAACCTTTAGCAGACGGCGTTAATATCATATACCGTAACAATTCCCTGTACACCGGGGAAACAAAAATCGATAGATTTTTTTTCAAGATCTATCCGACTTAACAATTTTTCAAAAAAATTTAACACAATTGTGACATATGGCCGACGATGTTCTGAGTAGAACCGTGTCACGGTCATGTCAACTAACTATTTGTCATAGTCATCTAACATTAATCACATTATATATCAATATTATACATATTATTATATCAACTAAATAAAATGTCCAATGTTAATAGTGAATGATAGAATTAAATTAAAGTAAGGTCTGTCGTATTAGTATGTCATATAGGAATTAATTTGACTAATTAACATTAAATTAATTAATTAAACTAAGAGTTAATTTATTAAGGTTCTAATGTAACGCGATGTTATGAGAGAAGAAAAAAAAACAAAATAAGTGAGAAGAAATAGAAAGAAATTCGAATATAAGTTTAACTTAATTGTGTGTGTTAAGTGTTAGTGAATAATAACTATCTAATTTAACTAACTAAATAATGTATAGGTACATTAAAAAAAAAAATATTAATCTAATACTTGTGTGAGATTTATTTTCTCTTTTCATAATTTCTTCTTTTTATATTTCGTTCTCTTTTTTGTTCTTTCATTTCATTTTTTTCTCACATTTCATTTTATTGATAATAATTCAATTAAGAAGTTAAGTTAACTAATTAATTAGTATAGGATATGATGATCCATCCGTAGTCTTGATCCTGATGAATTCTTTTAGGCAAAAAATGTTCAAACGTTTACGTTGGAAAGAAATGTCATTTATCCCAGGATCCAAGAATTAACTGCACATAGGATAATAAGTTCGACTTGTCGTCAGATATTGTTCCATGATTGTTCAACGAATATTCATATATCGTGTATGGACGTTAGACGAAGTTTCAATGACAATATGTAAACCTTGATTGTCTTTTAGTTCAATTTTGTGATGCATATAGTGTTTATAAAGTTTAAATTGAAGGCAAGGTTAGTTCTCTTATAGTTGATATGTTTTAGGAATGTCAATGTTGATTATTCGTCGTCAATAGGATTACGTGACAACGCATCAGCCACAATGTTTTCAGTGCCAGGAATGTGTTCAATGGAGAATTCAAATGGCTGTAGGATGATTGAATATCTGGCGAGTTTCTGGCTTTTATGATTAGATCGACGTAAAGATGCTACAGCACGTTGGTCCGTCTGTATGGTGAAGGGAGCACCAAGCAGGAACTTTTCGAGTTTAGTTATTGCCCATATCACAGATAAAAGTTCCTTGTCAACTGTTGAATACTTTGTTTCTGCAGGCTTTAGCTTTCTTGAAATGTATAAGGTAGGATGTAGAATGCCATCATGGTTCTGGAGCAGGCATGCACCAATGCCGTAGTTACTAGCATCTGTTCGTAAGAAAAATCTTTTGGAAGCATCGGGAAGTCTTAAAATTGGTTCATGCGAGAACAAATTTATAATTTTGTTGAAAGTTTCATTGCATGTACCAGTCCATGTCACCTTCACCGGCATGTCTTTTTTTAGTAATGAAGACAATACAGCCGTGATGGATGACAAGTTTGGTATGAATCTACTGTAATATTGAACAAGTCCTAACAAACTCCTGACCTGTTTCTTCGTCTGAGGAACTGCTATGTTTAGAATTTTGGAGACTGTACTAGGTAACGTTCGGATATATCCCGATCCAATGATATGTCCCAAAAAGGTTATCTCATTACACGCGATTTGCACCTTTGTAGGTTTAGCAGTTAGATGATAATTCCTTAGAGTGTCGAAAACATATCTAAGTCCCGAAACATGTTCCTCAAAAGACGAACTAAACAAGCATATGTCGTCAATATATGTAATAACGTCTGGTCTACCTGATAAAATTTGTCGCATCAGGCGAATGAAGGTAGCTGGCGCATTAACAAGCCCAAAAGGCATCACATTCCACTGGTATAGACCTTGTGGAGTGGAAAATGCGGTGTAGTACTTAGCCTTTTCGGTCAGTGGTATCTGCCAATAACCTTTAGTTAAGTCTATCTTACTAAATATAGTTGCGTTGGATAGACGTGGCAGTAAGTCGTCGATAAGTGGATGTGGTTCGCTGTCAACTATAGTCTTAGCATTTAATTTTCTATAATCAACACATAGTCTAATGTTATTGTCCTTCTTCCGGACAATCACTAATGGAGAAGAGAATGGCGAATTACTAGTCTCAATGATTCCCAGAGACAACATCTGTTCAAGTTCCTTAGTAGTTTTAGCAAGGAAATGTAAAGGAACAGAATAGGGATGTACACGAATAGGTGTATCATCATTGAGAGTAATGTCATGACTGATAGCCGATGTGCGACCCGGGACGTCGGTCAATACATCTGGATAAGATTGTAATAGATTAGCAATCTGTAGACGCTGTTGCGGTGTAACCGTTGAAGAGATGGTTACATCCCGCCAAGATTCAGTAGGTTGAACTACTGGTACCGGTAACGGTAACTGTACCTCAGGAAAAGAAGATTCTTCTTCCTGGATGACAGATAAGTTAGAATAATAACAAGTAGATACTGTGTTGTCATCTAGTTCATGAAAAATTGACTGTAAGTGTTCAAGACGTGTATGAAATTGCTTGAGCATGTTAATATGAAATATCTTTTTGTGTCCCCTGATATCTAAGACGTAATCAACGTCGGAAATTTTATCAATGACTTTGTAAGGACCATTCCAAGATATCAATAATTTATTGTTATTGTGAGGAAGTAACACATAAGCCTCGTCGCCTGGGAATAATTGGCGTAATCGTCGAGACTTATTTTGTAGAGATCGAGCCTTAGCTTTTGCAGCCTCAGAAGAAGCTGTTGCCAACTGGCAAGACTCAATAATGTTCTTCCGAAGATTAATCACGTACTCGTAAGATGACTGAGTGTCCTGAGTCATCTCCGCGTCAATTAATAAGTCTTTTATTAGTCCCATAGGACCTCTTGGGGGAGCACCAAAAACTAATTCAAAGGGAGAGAAGCCAGTTTGTTCATGCGGTACCTCCCGATAAGCAAATAGAACAGCTGGGAGTGCTCTGTCCCAGTCATGAGGGTGCTTAGCAGTAACCTTATGTAGTAGTTGTTTAAGTGTACGGTTAAGTCTTTCAACCGAACCATTACTCATAGGATGATAAATACTACTTAAATTCCTATCAATGTTCCAAGTTTTCATGACTTCCTTCATGGTGTCAGATATAAACTGTGACCCATGGTCTGATAAAAGTTTTCTAGGAAACCCTATTCTAGAAAAGACGAGATGTAGTGCATCAGCTACATCTGTGGTAGTGGTGGTCTTTAATGGGATAGCTTCTGGCCATCGTGTGCACAAATCAATGCACGTAAGGACGAATCTATGTCCTCTGGCCGATGGTAGCAATGGACCAATAATATCTATTGCCATCTTGTCAAACGGTCTTACTGATATATCGCAAGCCTGAATAGGCGCCGTGTGAAAAGCTCCACGTGCTTTCACTTCTTGGCATGTAGTACAGGAACGTACATACTGCGAAATATCTCTTGACACTCCTGGCCAAAAGAATGAAGACAGTACTCGAGATCGTGTTCGAGTATATCCCATATGTCCAGCACAATGTGAGTCATGTGCATGTTGAAGAATGTACCGTCTAAAAGTATACGGGACCATAACTTGTTGTTTCATTTGTGATTTGTCATTAAAACATCTAATCAATATGTCATTTTTAATAACAAAACAATGTTTGTTATTATTACCTGAGGATAGATTGTCAACTTTATCAACCAGCTTAAAAATTTTTTTTAAAGATTTATCCTCTTTTTGTTTGGTTGCAAATGTTTCCCTGTCAATAGGTGAATTGACTACAAATTCCTCTTGGTTGTCTGCATCCATTTTATTATCATCAACTTTCTCCATGAGTTGAGTCTGCGCTCTAGTCGTCACGGCGTTTCCAGTGCATAGGTTATGTTTCTCCCATTCTATAATCTCATCTGGAGTACAATCTTTACTGCCGTGTATACGACCAACCATCAGATCAGCTATAGGCTTTTTTAGCATACATACTTTTACGTTCCCTGTGAAAAAAGGTGTGTTAACATGAATAATAGCTGTGGGGTAAAACTCAATAGTTCCCCCAAAAGTCATGCAACGGACATATTCCCCCGTTGCACAGCTAGGATGTACCAGCGACTGTCGTACACCAATCGTTGTGGATCCTGAATCCCTCAGCACTGAGACGACGGATCCATTAACTAATCCCCTGTTAAAAATTAGTAGGCCTGTTCCATCGTTGACTGCAAGACCTACCTCTGGTGTAATATGTCCGCAGTTAAGCACTGTTTCTTTCGCCTTCTGAAAAATAAGATTGCATTGTTGGCAACTATTTGCCACATTATAATTAATAGCAAAACATGCAGCAGAAGACTGTGTTGTATTATTGTCAAGTGGGACCTGAGCTATAGGGGTAGTATTATTTGTAACTGCCGCCCCTGTATTATGGTTGTAATGAGATGATCCCCGAGAATGAGATCGATTCCGAGTATAATTGTTAGAATTATCTCGTCGTCCTCTATAGTAACTATTATCTCGATGTCTCGAGCCATGATTATTACCATTCCAGTTACTATTATTATTGAGAGTATGTGATCGATTATAATTATTGTTATGTTGACCATTGTGGTAGTTTGTTTGAGGTGAATAATTTCTATCTCGTGATCTACCTCTGTTGAACTCATTTTTATTGTTGAAATAATTATTATGTCCCTTCTGAAAGTTAACATTGTGATTTCTTTGGAACCTGCTTCTGTCTACACTGTGATGTCTTTGTTTGTTATTATGATTGTAGGCCATATTAGACGCCACAGGTAGAGGTTCTCTTAATGAGGAGTTAGAAATGGTTGCATTCGGATGTGCCGAACAGTAGTTTAAAGAAATTTTTTCTAACTCGTCCATGGTACCTGGTTTACGCTCCTGCAAATATGCAAAAAATGGCTGGCTAACCGAAGATAATACCTTATCCCGTAGTAGTAAATCAACTAATTTGTCGTATGATTTGTTGACTTCTGCCAGTTCAACCCATCTATTAAATGTATTGCGTATGTTCGCAATGAATCCTGCAAAATCTTTTGGAAATTCAGGTAAAATTCCCTTAAATTTCAACCTACAGTGTTCCTCGTCCAGGTGAAACCTTCGTAAAAGCAAGGACTTAATAGCACCGTAGTTATTTGCTATTGATGGGTCAGCATTTTGAGAAGCCGTCAATGGTTCTCCAACCAAGAATTCATTTAACTTGAGTACCCATGACTCTTCAGGCAAATGATTTGTTTTGCAAGTCTGTTCAAAACGTGACAGGAACGATGAAAGGTCGTCCACGTTCAAGTTGAGAGTGGGTAATTTAAAGTTGTAGAAATGTTTAGTTTGGCTGGATGATGATCCATTTTGTGCGTTATTATTCTGGTTTGCATCAGCACTTTGTGCTTGTAATCTTGCTGTCTCCAATTTAATACGCGCCAATTCCATTTCTTGTTGTAAAATAATTTCCTCTCGTTTCAATTTATTCTCTTCTTCCTGTCTGGCGATTGCTCTTTGCTCTTCTCTTTCACGTTGAGCAATCTCTCTCAATCTATTTTCCTTGTCAATTTGCTTCATCTCACGTTCTGCTTCCTCTTTCTTTAATTCAGCCTTTTGTTCCTCTTCCTCTTTCTTTAATGCAGCTTTTTTCTCTGCTTCTTTTCTTTCATGTTTTTCCAGTTCTGCCTCAGCAAACTGACGAAGTTCTTGAGATTTATAACCATATTCCCGACCAATTTTAACGAAATGGTCTATAGTAAGCATTTTGACTTTTATCTGTAAGTAATTATTGATAATTACTGATTAAAATAGTCAATAGTAGCTTCAGAGTAATTATTATACTTACTCAACTTAGAAATATTCAATATAAATAATCACAATAGTACTGAACTCTAATGTCTAAGTTCAACTAATAGACAATATTTTGTAACAATATTGTATCTAAATAATACTATATCATAAATAGTTATGATATCTGTTAACTATTATGTAATTACTTCACACAATTAATCTCAATATCCAATAATGTTGGGTATGATTCCTAGTAATTATATTGTTCAATGTACTAAGTCACTCTCTTAGTACCAGAAAAGTATATTAAATAATATACAATGGGTCTATTACCTCAAAGGTAGACTATAAGATTATTTTATTTGGTCAATATATATATTATATTATTATGCCCTAGGCATCTCTTATGAATTGTAGTGCTACTTTCTTGGACTATCACTGCATAATTATGCAATGTCCCATATTAACCTTAAATATCAGAAAAAATTAATTAAATTAAATTACAAGGGTATTATTGCATATAATATCATATTATTAATGTAGTATTAATATATATTATGAGGACAAACAAAACAATGATGCAACTAAAGGGTACAAACAATGTTAAGACGCAAACAAGACATTTTCACAATTAAAAATGAATTTATGAACTAAATAAAACAAGCGGAAATGTCACAAGCCAAATGAAGGGTCAAGGTCTGACCCGAGGTCAACTTAATATTCAAAGTACACAAAAAAAATGACTGCAAAAAATGATGACATCACAGGACTCATAACGGACGAAAATTTAACAATCATAAAATAAATTGATAGTCAGAGTAGACTGGACGAAATAGTTAACGAACATGGTACAGAACTGAATAAAATTGTTAACTGAGTACGAATAAAATACGCCAGTTATCTACGGAACGGTACAGCTAACACAAATCGTCAAACGGTAGCAGATTTGGACAGACAGTCCAATGGCAAACCTCAATGGGGCTTCCAAAGGTGCAATCGTTTAACTGCCCTAAGAAACGACCGAAATCAATTCAGGCATCGTGAGAGCCACAGAATCTAATTTCGGTTCATCCTCCCTACCTCCCACGAATTAACAACACATTAAGACAACAAAAAGTACATTAAACATAGGTAAAAACATGCCGATGTAGGCAGAGGGCATGGACTCAGTTAGCACTGTTTGCAATAACAACAGTTAAACACCTAGACTTATCTTTTCCGTTGCTTAGATCAGTGCTAGAGGTCGTCAACAGCTAGGCCTGTGCCTTTGACTGTCTGCTCCTGATGGGCAGGCAACGGTAGTCCATCTTGTGCATCTTGATCAATTTGAAACGAACTAGAGAGGCGTTGAAAAGATGTCTTCTTCACTGCGACAATGCAACAGTGACGTCATGTTGCTATTCATGATCACGTGCGTCACGTCAGCTTCGTAATGGTCATGTGATCGAAACTTGATCGTAAATATTTCATTCGAAAGTCATGAAAAAAATTTTTGGTTTTTGGTTGTTTTTCGTCCCCACACACCGGGCACCACTGTTACAAGCCACTGTTGCAAGGTGGTGGTTTGCTCTGAACAATGTTCCATGTGATATGAATAAAACAATTATAAATTTCTGGCCATTGTTTTTTCATTGATATGTTAGTTTTTTTCATTCAGAGATAGTGCATCGTGCCTTCGATGGAAGATTAAGCGAATGCGGGGGTGGAAGATTCCGAACAATAATTGAACCTTGGAATACGATTGATTTGATAAGTCATTTCATTGAGTCCGTACATTTAATTCACAGTTGTACACACAGGATGATCATTTCAATAGGAGTAGAGCATAAGTCCATATAAGTCATGCATAAATTAATCAATAACGTAGACTGCTGGTTATGTGTCAATGTCCGTTTAAGGATACAATGCAGTATTGTCGTCAGAACATCACAGCTATATGCACGAGCAGCTAGACATGGCTACCTGCCGACAGTGAGACTGCGAGTCTGAATATTTCATATGAATTTGACGATTATTCTTCTCCTTCTGAGAATTCTAGTTAAATACTAACCTCCATAAATTTCCCTCTCATATAGAGTTCTAGGACTGACCCTGGTCCATCAAAAAATGCATATATAAATGGCTATATCATGCCATTGAATTGGAAGGTTAGAAAAACGCAGCTATTCAGCTTGGCGGTCAAGTAACAAAGGGTAGCGTTTCTTAGTTACCGACTGTGTCCTAAACAACGCTATACACGTCATAATCGATCGTGTATGGAGCGTACAATAATTGAAGCATCTATCGCAATATATTAAATGCCTTAACCTTTACAATTGCACGTCCGCTAACCTTTAGCAGACGGCGTTAATATCATATACCGTAACACATACCCAGAAATGTAGTGGTTTTTGCTGTACATACTTTTGCTCATTAATGTTAATATTAATTAAATTATTTTTTAATTACACGCCCTCTACTGAAGATCATTCCTACTTTTCTTTTACGTTTAGAATAACTCCCCACTCGTTTATCCAGCCGGATACTTTATCTATTTGTTTTCTTCTTCTTCTTTGATCCGTAACCGCCGACCGTCAAAGCAGTCAGTGGCCATCACGCCTCGTGGCGTCTTGTAGGGCAACAACTAATTGATTCCACTTTGCTCGATCGGTGTCCATACTTCGTACAGTGCCCCAACTCTGGTTCATTCTTTGCATCTCAGCCCCCACAGTCCTCCGCCAAGTTGTTTTTGGCTAGCCTCTCTTTCGTTTTCCTTCAGCGGTCCAAAGCATAGCTGTTCTTGTGATGGCATCGGGGTCTCTTCTGAGGACATGGCCAACCCAGCTCCAGCATCTGCCAGCTATGATGGTGTGCATGTCCTCTTGCTTGCTCCGAGTAAGCAGATCTTGGTTGGTGATGGTATTCGGCCAAAAGATTCGGAGAATTTTTCTTAGGCATGTTGTGTGAAAAGAGGACAATTTCGACACTTCCTTCTCTGTAACTCTCTGTCAAAGAACAATATGCTGTGGATTTGCAAACACACCATTACTAATGATAAACAAGGCTCGTCCTTCTAAAGGTACGACCACCACATATAATGCTGACAATAAGAAATAACACCTTTAACAGGAATGTCCCTTTAATGATCGAATGCACACAATATCGCCACACAAGGCTACAAATATATGAATTATAAATATATATATACATAAATACATGCCAGAGCAGGCATGCCTCAATAGATTTAACTAATAACCGCATATAACACAATATGACGGCCTAGTGTTAGCCATGTACTGATTGCCGCTCACGTAGCGGGCCTAATCTCTAACAATGAAAAACCTACAAAAAAACTAGTCAACGTACACTCTGCGGTATGTAGACAATGCCACTAGATAATACTCCACTATAGCATTACACCATAAAGTTCACTGAATCCGCGAAAAGACAAAATTTTGAGAATTAATCTCCTGGCATACTCTTCTCAGCACAAATGCTGATCATAGAGAAAACTCAGTACGTCCTCTCTCAGACATGGCTAGACGATCACTGCCTATATTGGCGCCCAAAATTTACGCTCCTCGTCCAGTCACATGACCTGAGCAATTTTTCGTCACCGCGAAACAGCGCCGTGACACTCTCCAACACTCCGCACCACAGAGTAGCACACAAAGCACACAGCTCTGATATAATCTTAATTTTGTGCTTGTGCTGTACTTAGAGGACTTCTAGATGTTGTTTAGGCTAAAAAAGGCTGTTCTATTTGTTTTGTACTGTTTTATAGATGAATGGAACATTTCTTCCAGTTATCCGTATCGCAGCATCTTCTGCAAACTAAGATAAGTTGTTTTGTTAAGTCTTGAACCTTGTCTCCTAGGTCGTTGACATTAATCGTAAATATTGATGTTGATATTACTGATCCTTTTGGGATTCCATTCTGTTGTTCATAAACATTGGATCTTTCATTGTTTATTTGTACCGTGAAATATATGTCCTGCAGGAGGTTTATTTTAAATAATTATAAGTTCTACCTATTATACCTAATTTCCTGATCTTATATATTGCACCCTTCCTCCAACACTGTGCCCGTGCTACATCAAGGAATATTGCTACTGTCTTTTCAGTCTTTTTGAAGTCTGTTTTAACATCATGTTCCAGCTTCAACAGTTGATCTATTGTACTATGATGGCTTCTAAAGCCAGCCTGATTTGGATTGTACAAATTGTGCTTTTCTAAGCGAAATTTTAGTCTGTTGTTAATTATTATTTCCAAAATTTTTCCTAGATGCGATGTTAACTATATTGGCTTGTATGAGCTGACATCATGTGTTTCCTTACCTGGCTTTAGTATGAATTGACTACTGCTGTCTTCCATGAGCATGGAATTTTTCCCATGTACCAGATTTTGTTGTAGAGGGATGCAATCACCCTTAGAGTGGTGTTTGGTACCTTTTTGAGGATATTATAGCTCAGAATGTCTTTCCCGGATGTGGTATTGGTTTTTTTCTGTTAATGCTCTTTCTATTTCATCTACTGTAATGTCTGCATTTAAATAATTATCATCCTGTTTGCTGTCCATATTGTCTTCTTTTAATTGATATAGTTTTTCGCCTATTTATCTCTGCCTTATCTAGACTGTCTATTGAACTAACCTGATAGAAGTATTTAGCTAGTATGTTAGTTTTTTCTCTATCTGTTTCAGCTCTCTCTGGGATTTTAATTGTCGGAATTTTAAATTTCTTGTTGTTTCTTCTTTAATTGCTTTTAGTTTTCTTCCAACTGTATTTATTTGTGTCCTATGATTTAATTTTTAATAAAATGTTCTTCTCCAACTATTTTCTTTAGGTCTGAATATTATTTTATTTGTTTCATTTCTGATTTTTTTTATAGTTTGTGTAGTTCTCTTCAGTTCTGGTTTTTCTATAATTTATCAGGGCCTTTTACCTCAATTTCAGTTGTTCTGAGCATCTTTCTATCCACTAAGGTACTGGATTTTTATCCGTGTTTCTTTTCCTATCTTTATTTGTTTGTGTTGGTATTAAGTGACGAGTCATTTTCCTGTTTGGTATACATGTATATTTTATTGCTGTTTTAAAAATCTCCTTTTTTAATCTTTCTGCAAAAAGATCTACACTTTTATACTAAATTTGTTCTATGTTTAGTTTACTTAGTTTTAATTGGATATATATATATATATATATATATATATATATATATATATATATATATATATATATATATTATATATATATATATATATATATATATATATATATATATATATATATATATATATATATATATATATATATATATATATATATATCTCTTTGTGGAGCTATTATGGCGAGTAGAAAATATATTTAGTTGATTCGCTCACTATATGACTATATGTGGTGAAGGAAATATAGATAACTGATATCTCCTAGAGAATGTAGATAATATATGGTAACAGTACAAAATTTAATAACTCTCCAAGACATTTCTCTTAATAAAAGTTTATGCTCATGACGTGAATAAGAAATCCCTGACAAAAACTGTGGTACAACACTTAGAGAAAGTGATGGACAAAGAGAACGAAGAATAGACTGTATCTCTATCACGGCTATTCCTGAATTATCTGAGACCACTGCATTTGGATCAGGTCGGAAAATTAGTTCTGATAGACTGTGACCCTACCATGCCCCCTTCATAATCCTGTTGTGAAGGATTAGAGTATAGTTGAAATGAAGTGTCGGGAAATGACGTCTGTCTCACATCACGAATTCTAAATAATTCAGACCTTACCGCGCACCATACATTGTAGAAAGATAAGATACACTGACCAATGAAAACGCTTTCTAGGTCCTGTGTTTACTACCGTTTGGAAAATAAAGATGTCATGGCCCATTCTGAGTAACCTGATTAACTTCGGAATTTTACTACAGCATAGAAATCTTAGGTTGAATGCACTCGAAGCTTCAGGTTGTCCTAAATTTAGCAGTTTATACTATGCATACTATAAAATGCAATTTGGAAACCAAAAGATTATTACGTAGATATATAAAGCATAATCCCAAGTATAATTTAAGCTTTGAGGGAATAAAATCGCATCAGGAATAACAGTGATAATTTAAAAAAGTATTTTTCCTACATTGTATGATAGGCAAAAAGGTACCCACATTTTCTGATCGTGATTTCATTCTTTAACTCCGCCTATGCCGGTCCCAAGCCCGGATGAAAAAGGAGGAGGGCGGCCTGCATGGAGGCCGTAAGGAGGCAGCCCCTCCACCATGCAAAGGCACAACAGGCCAATCACCTGTTTGCTTTAAACCACGATTACGAGTAACACAAGAGAGAAAACCGGACTGATTCTAAAGGCGACGAACTGGAACGGACTACGGACTACGACTTATGGAACATGGAACACAAGAAGTATAAATGGGAAGGAAGAGGAGCTGGTGGAAGAGATGAGGAAAGCAAAACTAGAAATCCTGGCTATAACGGAAACAAAGAAAAAAGGACAAGGAGTCATGGATCTCAATGGCAACACGCTGCTCTACAGTGGTGTACCCATATCCGAAAGAGCTAAAGGGGGTGTGGGTTGTATTGTGGCCCAAAATCAAAAAGATTGTATCAAGGGGTGGAACTTTGTCTCAGAGCGCATTATGGTTGTGAAACTAAAAGAAGGAGAAACCATAGTCAACCTGGTCATAGTGTATGGGCCAAATGAGGATGAGAGAGCAGAGGTCAAGGAGGAATTCTTCGAGCTGCTTCAAAGGACAGTGGATGACTGCCTAGATGAAGTTATCATGCTCGGAGATTTTAATGCCAGAACTGCCTAGATGAAGTTATCATGTTCGGAGATTTTAATGCCAGAGTTGGAAATGACCATGCTAGATGGGGTGGAGTTATCGGAAGATATGGAGAAGATACTCTCAATGACAATAGAAAGCGACTCCTTAGATTCTGCAGTGAGCAGAATCTGATCATTACAAACACAAAGTTCCCCCATAAGCGCATACATGCATACACTAGATGTGAACCAACAAAGAATGAGAAGTCAGTGATCGACTATGCCATTGTTCGGAGAAGCTCATTCAAATATGTCCGAGATGCAAGAGTCTGGAGGGGGCCAGAGATTAGAAGTGATCACTACCTGCTAACAATCAAACGAACAACTGAAAGAGTTGCTCAGCCTAGGAACTGCTCAACATCACGCAAGAAACCAAGTAAACGAGCAGGAGAAATGAGCATTAGGACCTACAAGCTGAGAGAGCCAGAAATTAAGACCAGATATCAGGGGCTTATTGCTGCAGCAGTGAGCAACACAGAAGAACAACCTGATGACTTGGAAACCCTCTGGATTAAATTCAGGGATATCATAAAGACAGCTGCAGCAGAAGCATGTGGTGAAGTCCGACTTGGGAACCAGAGAAAGAGGACACCTTGGTGGACAGAGGAAGTCAAAGAGAAAATAAGAGAAGAAAATGGCATGGAAACAATACTTAGGAGCTAAAAACACAACAGGACAAATGGAAAAATATAGAGAATATGTGACACTCAGAACAGAAGTAAAGAACAAAGTGCTAGCAGCAAAACAGAAGTCCTGGGAAGAATTTTGAGAAAAGCTAGAAAAAGATGCACAAGAAAACCAGAAATTGTTCTATAAGACCCTAAAGAACATGAGGAAGGAAAAACAATGCCCTCTCAAATTTATAAAGGACAAGCAAGGCAAATTGCTTACTGCCCCGAAGGAAGTAATGGAAAGATGGAAAGAACATTTCTCAGAACTCCTTGATGGTGAGCAAGGTCAAACATCAGAAATGATAACCACTAGCACAGAAGAGGAAACCAATGGTGATGAAGATGACATAAAGATGGAAGAACTGAAGGCAGCACTGGAGAAAATCAAGATGGGCAAAGCAGCAGGGCATGATGGTATAACACCAGAAATGGTTAAGTACATGGGAGCATCAGGCGACCTGTTACTCTTAAGGGTCCTACAGGCAGCATGGTGCAACAAGACCATACCAAAGGATTGGGAGATCGCCATCATAACACCAATTTTCAAAAAGGGTGACAATCGACAGTGTGGAAACCATAGAGGCATATCCCTTCTCAGTGTCCCTGGAAAAATCTACTCTAGAATCCTAGAGCAGAGACTCCGACGCCTAGCTGAGCCACAATTGGATGAGGTCCAGTGCGGATTCCGAGCAAACCGAAGTACTCAAGACCTAATCTTCACACTCAGACAGCTGAGTGAAAAGGCCCTTGAGTATAAGAGTGAGATCCATCTTTGTTTCATAGATCTGGAAAAGGCGTTTGACAGGGTCCCTTGGAGCAAACTTTGGGACTGTTTGGCAAGGAAGAATATTCCAGCACCTCTGATTCATGCTATACAGAGCTTCTACAAGTCTTGCAGAAATTATGTGAGGACAGCAAACCATAAGTCAGAAGAGTTCAGGACCACCACTAGTGTAAGACAAGGTGATATCCTATCACCTTACCTCTTCATACTCCTTATGGACGATGTCATCAAGGCATGTAAGGAGAGAACAAGAAAGTATTCAGTGGGGTACTGGAAGATGAGACAGGTCTATATTTCAGAGCTGGCATTTGCTGATGATGTTGTCCTGATTGCTAAATCAGAGGCACATCTCCAATCCAACCTGCAAGTCTGGAAGGAAGAGCTGGAGAAGAGAGGGATGGTCATAAGCAGCTCTAAAACAAAATCCATGGTGATATCACGAGAAGAAAGAAGACATCAGATTAAGCTGGGAGAACAGGTCCTGGAGCAGGTCGACCACTTTAAATACCTCGGAGCTATTATAGACCAAAAGGGTGGCATCAAAGAAGAGTTGGCCACTCGAAAAGCAGCGGCTGGGAGACTTTTTCAGGCCATAAATCGAGGATTCCTCAGCAAGAGAGAGGTTGGTAAGAAAACGAAGATGGCTGTATACCGCTCCACCTATGTCCCAGTCTTGACATATGGATGCGAGTCATGGGCAATGACTACAACCCATAAAAGCCAGATCCAAACCTCAGAAATGAGGTATCTGAGGAAGGTGGTTGAAGTAACAAGAAGAGACATGGTACGCAACCAGACGATACGTCAAGGCCTAAAATGCCACCCCCTACAGACCCAAGTAGAACAGTCCCAACTAAGATGGTTTGGCCATGTCTGCAGAATGGGAGAAGATCGGCTACCACGACAAGCATTGGAAACAAAGAGCCAAGGATCCAGACCCCGAGGACAACCCAGAGTCCGCTGGGAGGACAACATTAGACAATCTTTGAAGGACCGAGGACTAGAATGGAACCAGGCCAGGAGAAAGACAGCCGATAGAATAGTCTGGCGCTCTCTCTTCCAAACCTCTACACCTCACGGTAGAAGAGGAACGACTAAGTAAGTAAGATTTCATTCTTCGGGATGCCCATCTCGTACGTCCGTGGTCACACTATAAATAGACTGGCCTAACGAACTCGGTTAGTCACTATTATTTGAAAACACAGCAAGCGGGGAAAAGAAGAGCATATGTTAAAGCAAGTGTTTGCCTTCTGTACCTGTTAGCAGACATTAATCAAACCATTAAGGGCTTGTGTGTGTGTGCCTGAGGGTAAGAACAAATATATATATATATATATATATATATATATATATATATATATATATATATATATATATATATATATATATATATATATATATTTATGTGTAATTATATTGGTTAATCCATCTGTGCGATAAGACGTGGATAGAGGTGTAGGAATGGACAGTGTGTGCTGATGAATTTTACAGGCTCATGTGTAAATCTAGAGGCAAAGCCCGCCTTCGAAAAATATTTAAAATATTGAGAATGATGGCCAAAGTACGACTGTAAGTTTGATAAAGTATTTGAAGAAGTATTTTTTGAATGGAATGAGACACCTACCAGGAACATAAGGAAGTATGAAAGGGATTGTAGTACTGTATAACTTGACCTATTACTTAGTAGTTTTATTCGCAACCAAATTATTGTATTGAGGCGAATCATGGGAAACGAATGATGATTAAGAAGATAGAAGAAAATTATGATCACATTGAATTAAAATGATTGCTGCGACTATACTATACCTTGTGCATCTGCTAGCACTTACTTACTAACTTACTTAGTCGTTCCCCTTCTACCGTGAGGTGTAGAGGTTTGGAAGAGAGCGCCAGACAATCCTATCGGCTGTCTTCCTCCTGGCCTGGTTCCATTCTAGTCCTCGGTCCTTCAAAGATTGTCTAATGTTGTCCTCCCAGCTAGTCTGAAACTGTCTATCGTCCCCATCTGTGTCATAGAGGGATATGGATAGACAAATACAGGGATTGCGTTTAACTTTGTTTCAGGTTTAGTAATGTAACTTGAAAACCTACAACAAATAAGAAGAGTCTTTTCTTGATGAAGTTGCAACGAATGCAGTGCTAGTCTATGGAAAAGTGTGAGCCATTTCGTGTGTAGCAGAGGGAAGATTCTCATCTGAAAATTCTATCCAGCATCAGAGAGAGCTATCTGCAGTGACTCATTTAAGTTGCTAAAAAAAAGCAACTGTGTAGCGTATGCCGGTTCACCATACAAATGACCGCATCCAGTTCATGATGAACAGAACAGTGTATAGCTAAATTAGATTGTAAAGATAACACTAATAATTCTTCAGTGCAAGAATCAAGCAAGCTAGAAGGTCTACAGAATGATAGACATCATAACATAAGTGAAAAACATTTGTTAAACTATTATTATTTATTTACTGTTGTAAAATATTTGAGTTTAAAACTTTTCAAACAGAAAAGAGTAACTGTTTAATTAAATTGTAAATATTCACCAGCAGACTTTCTTTAATCCTTTAAGTTGAATTACAGTTCTTGTTGGTGAATTTAGTTATATAATTACCCCAAAGCAGAGTCAATAACCATATTAAATACCATAATCACAGAGGCGGATCAGGAGAGGTAGCAGTTAGGGACTCGGAGTACTACATCACCATCTTCTCTGGGAACTTACATAGCTTGACCCTACCTTTGTGTCTATACACCCTTACTCTCTTCATAGAAGAGGGTATTACTGATAAGACCAGACTCTTATCTGGCACTATCCTGGTATCATCTGATACATCTTTATGTCCAGGATATCTTATTCTTTAAATCTCAAATAACATCCAAACCTCTCGCGACATGAAGGTATAGCGTCAAGGATTGTTGAAATGTGTTCTACTAATGAGATGGGTATTAAATAATGACAAAAATATAACTGTTACAACATCCAATTATGAATGGGACACTACTCAGTAGTTATATTATAGAAATACAACAAATAGCGATTATCATATAAATTCTTGTTCAACAATTTGAAATAAAATAACAACATTAAATCACGTGACAATAAAATCAAACTAAATGTCACAGAACAGTTTCATGAGTGCAAATGATGATAGTGATTGGTGTTAAGGGTCACTGAACTGATGTTGTAAACACTTGTTTAAGTGTAACTGAGCTACTGAGTTAATGTCCGATTTTATGTCAGCATTGTTGTGACTTGTGCGTGCGCTGGGAGAGAGAGAGTTTGAGTGAATACAAGTCTGGGGTGACTGAGACATTCTGTGTTTGACAGCCGAGCTGGGCGCCCGAGTCTGTGTTTGGAAGCCGAGCTGTAAGCTCGTATTTGTGACTGAGAGAATCCATAGTTGTGATTATGATATTTATGCTGTGATAGATCCTATCCACTTATTTCTGAATGGCGATGATTTTATCGCCTGGAGTCGTTCCTGTTGGAGCCATAAATGTATGTTCATGGAGAACATTATAAGGTGACAACTTTCCACCGTGGAGCTACGGAGGAGTAAGGCGACGCGTTTCCCGCCTTGTAGCCATAATAAAGTACAGGCGAAGTGTATTGTCCCGCCTGGAGAGGATTCTATGAATCTATATGGCGATGTGCATGCCGTCAATCACTAATGATAAGTGATATACACCTGGATGGTTATTTATTAGTGCTTTCCGCACGTAGAGTTGTTTGAGGGACTATTGTGTGCGAAGAGTGTATACCGCACCAAAGGACATTCTGTACGTTGTTATTGTGTGTTCGGAGAGACTGTGTATAAATACTGTAGTTCGTTATGCCTTACAGGCAGTGTTAGCCCAAGTACTAGTTCAGTGTTGTTGGCGAGGTATTTGATATCCAGGTCACGTTTGTGAAGGTCTAAAAAATGTTATGGAACTGTACCAGTGGCGTTCATGTTACTGCATACCCCTAGCGTTGTTGATCATCATCTACACACTCCACACCCCATCATCATATATCTATACAGTGCCCTGACATCTGGGCGCTCCTAATATAGTTTCTGACACTAAATATATTATAATTATTGTTTTCTCTAAATATTAAATTTGATTAGATCATCATAGACAGGGGATGGTAACTGTATTAATTTTAGAAAAACTATATCATAATAGCTTGTATAGAGTTTAAATGTATATTTGAAATACGAGTGGCCGTGAGTTGTTCTTGATTCCCATGCGACTGGCTGATACTTTCTTGATGGTTACATTACCTGCACTATGTTTGTGTATTGCCAGAGGGTTGGGGTTGATTCTCTTATCCTATAACCCCCTCAATCTGTTTCCACGATGTGCTATCGGGACAATGTGTTTTGCTTTCCTCGACAATTTTTTTCCCTGGTTCTCACAGACATGTCTGTAAAACACCAGCTTCTGATGTCAACAGAGACTGAATGAAATTTTCTTCCGGTCACCAGTTAGAAATTTACCTATAAAACGATATATATGTCTTGTTTCCTGTAAGCGATTATGCCTGTCTCAGAGTCGGTGGATTTTTATTACTTCTATCAATTTTACCCAACGTATACTGTCGGTCAAAAATTCGGACAAAAAAAGAACGGCTGTCAGTCTGGCGATATGGTAAACTGTCACATCGTCAGGTTCGTAATGTCAGAGTATACACACACACACACACACACACACACATACACACACACACACACGCACACACATATATATATACTTGTATATACAGTGTCAGATTGACGGACAATTAGGACGCAAATCTAAATGTACTATTTTACAGTAAAATAGCTTGGAAGAATCAAATCCGACAAGGCGTGGCGGATGATGGTGAGAGACGGTATGTTTCAAGGTTTTATTGATGGCGCAATCGCCAGATGTAAACACGCATGTACTTTTTTTTTTTTTTTTTTTTTTTTTTCCTCGCTTGAGGTCGCATATTTTTTCCTCGCATGAGGTCGCATTTTCCCCGCCCCAAACCCGGCCCTGGTCAAGACCACATGTCCCAACACAAGAAGACCCAATGACAAACTGTGTCACTGTAGTGATCTTCTGTGTTCTCACACAAGAGACCTAATGACACATGAATGTCACTGTACCGGTCCCTGTGTCTAGACACATGATCCCAGCCAAAAGCCGGATTCTAGGCATTGGGTTGTACAGCGTAAAATACACTGCAGTTTCAACACGCATGTACACGTTCAACATGGTAGTCACGTAACCAACATCATTATAATTAAGCAATTCTTCATTAAAAGAATTTTTAGCTATATAAAAGTATACGCTAAAGCCTACATTTGTTTTATAAATTATATTTACTTATGAGACAAGCCAGAATATAATTTAAAATTATTAAAAAAATATATTTTACGAAAAGCGTAAACAACGATAAAACGGTTGCATTATAAATTTACATTAAATGCTGGAAAAAAACGGATTGTAATAAATATTTATCCTAAATAATCATTTTTTGTTTTGTTATAGGTTCTCTCCCGTGACAACAAAAATACCGCAATAAATTCCCCTGTAAAAAAGAAACGTGCTCACACATTCACTACATAAACAACACGTCAAGTTATTTCCATACCAAATACGGTAGTAGGAGTGCGAAGTGTTAGAGACTTCATTATACAACGTCCAGCTTATGACCTGAGTGACTAGTTCTATACATTCCTCAGTACCTTTGTCTTCTTACATTTGTGTTGTCATCATTTCTGACAAACCAGGTAGATTAACAAACACATAACACGTTTTTAGTAATTAACAAACACATAACACGTTTTTAGTAATTAACAAACACATAACACGTTTTTAGTAATTAACAAACACATAACACGTTTTTAGTAATATCTCCGTCTCCCCCCCCCCCCCCCCTTTTCCCCTTTTCCCCTAGAATAAAAGATGCTTAGGACTGAGTGATACAAACTGAGACACGCCTATAGTGGTCATTGGTGTAGTAAATAAACTAACCCTGAAAATAAACTTTGCTGACCCAAAATTTTCGGATATAAGATTGACGTGTTAAAGTCTCTGTAACTCCACTTATATCACACAGACAGAGAGGAGAAGTCAAATAGGAGACAAGAGAGATGTCTAGTATATGACGTGTTAATACCGGAAGTAATCATTACAATTAATAGTGCTAAACTTTAGATAGTGTATTCATAGTCACTGTTCCCAGGAATCTTCCTGAAAGTACTAAAACTAGGGTTTGTAGATTAACAATTAATACCATTTCAATCCTTCTATTCTACCCAAGCACTAAATTATGAATGGTCGTAGCTTTTTTGTTGTTGTTTTTGTTGTCCTCCATCTTTCTGAGCCATATAATAGTGCTGACTTGACATTTGAGTTGCTAATTTTTGTGTTGGACTTAATTTCTCTTGATCTCCGTGTGTTTCCCAGTGCAATGAAATATCTTCTTGCTTTTTGTATTCCTATTTTGATATCACTGTCTGTCCTTTCAACTTTGTGTATATTTCTGCCAAGATATGTGTAAGATTCTACATCTTATAGTGGTGTTTCTTAATTTTATATATATATATATATATATATCTCCATCGTTGGAGTTGATAACTTTGTTGATGGGAAGTTGATGTTTGCATTTGTATGAACTCATTTTAAATATGTATATAAAGATACATAAGTATCTCTTTATATTGCTGAATTACCTTCAGCTATGGACTTTCTGAACACGAGTCTATTGTTACATAGTGACACATATTTATCTCGTAGAATAGTGGCGGGGTTATAAACTTTACAAAAACCGAGAACTATCAGTGTTTTGTAGTTTTCTTCCTCAGATCCGCCTATTTACCTCACTGCTATGAGTAATTCTTGATTGAAGGTTCCTTCTTTCTATAGACTCATCCTTTTTCTCTAACTCTCTGGCCACCATTCGTGGCTACCTACGGCCGACCAAGGGAGATAATCGCCATAACATTTGTTTCTGCTTCATGTGGTTTTGTTGGCTGATGGCTTATTCTCTCCTAGTCCATATCTTTAATTGATCTATTATAGTGATTATATTGCTGTGTTAGCTTGTCTCTACTGTTGTAGAGGTGGTTCATATCTTTAATTGATCTATTATAGTGATTATATTGCTGTGTTAGCTTGTCTCTACTGTTGTAGAGATGGTTCATATCTTTAATTGATCTATTATAGTGATTATATTGCTCTGTTAGCTTTTCTCTACTGTTGCAGATGTGGTTCATATTGTCTCTTTTAATCGTCATTCCAGTAAGATCCGATACAGAAAGACAGCGCCAACATATTTGATATGCTTTTGTAGTAGAATTTTCTGTAGTAATCAATCTGTGTTATAAGGGAAGATTGCTAACCACGTGAACAGTCTTACAAGCGCCGCTCCTTACGACATGCTTGATTGTCACAGTGATTCTGCTATTTCTTTGTCACGGCATACACTCGCGGACATAACATGTCGTCCACATTCACATCAAGTGCCATCTTCTAACAAAAGTGAGCTATAATGAATCACAGCCTTGGTCAGTCTCTGTCTCGGCGGTAGACTCTGGTTTGTTATTTCCTGTTCATATTTTGTTGTCATGTTCTGCCGTAAGTGTCGTGGTCTTCTTGTTCGCTTGTGTTAAGTTTATCGTTACATTTTTGGTTTTTTACACCACACAACAGTTATATCTCTAGATTCGTGTCGTAGATTTTTGATAGTGGGATTAAGACTTGGGTATGTCCCTTCTGAATAGAAATAGAATGGGTGATAGATCAGTGAGAGATGATAATAGAAATAGATTTCCACGAGTGAGATGGTAGGATGTGATAGAGGCTGTCTCTGAAATCGAGAAATCTTCTCTCTTTCAGCCTATCTTCTACGACAGATTCAGAGGCGTCAGACAGTCTAAACACATATATATTAAATATATATCTCCACTCACATACACACACACATAAGGCGACAGTTTGACGTACAGACGTCGGAAAACTATAACAATGGAATTTAGATAATTGGGAACGAACTGACCGACGCACTGGAATAAGTTTATGAGTAGTTTATTTATCATAACAAACTTCTCTCACAACATATCAAATTACACCAAAGCATATACAAAAAAATCATTAAAAAATCAAGGAATGCTACAAGAATGATAGACCCGTTGGTATGATCCTTCCCCTCGATGTATAGCTCACAGTCCCGTTAGAAGAAAGTGATAGCCCCAAAGAGTCACAGATACATATGATTGAGTCTAAAATTTCCCCCCTCTAAGGTATGGACAGACTTGATACTCTGATCTATTCTAAGGGAAAATATTGTTAGCAACAAAAACTTGCATAAAGAAAGTTAAGACAGCAAAATGGGTGCCAAAATACAACAATAAAGAAACACTCAGACCTGCATTCACTCTATTCATTCAACCGTGGCCACGTGCTCTCTTGCATACTTACAGCTTTGGTGGCAGCATCTGGTAACATAATTTTTAGGACATTCACATACAGAATCGTCAATGGCAGTCTTGACCAAGAAATCCCCAGTTCCAAAAAGACGGGTTGAATTCTCTGCTTCAGTGAACGATTCCTTGGGTGTTCTTATTTTTCGGATGTCTGTTTAAGTTACATTAAAATTGTCCAGGCACGAACATTAACAACGAGCACAGTGTCAATAGCTTTGGTTTCTAGAAATGAGGAATGTCAGGTCGGCGTCTTCTTTCAGGTTAGGACTTTATTTGGTCACCACACCACTAGTCAAAACTCCGTCGGAATGTTATTAGTATTTTACTTGCCACACGGGCTGAAATGTACTTGAGTTTTTCTCTGGAAGAATTAAATCTGGCGCGATAGGCCTTTGTTACTTCATTTAACTTTTACAGTTCTTGTAATGAAAATGTTTTAGTTCTTCACAGATGAAGTTTATGAACTAGAACGCTGACAAAGTTGGGTCACCCCAGTATTCACTGAATGTAAGAAAAACAACATCATATAAAATATTATACATACTATGTACTCGGTTATAACTTACATTATAAACTGCAAGCGTAGAGCTTGTCTTATCATTTAAAACTTCCATGAAAAAAGTTATATTTAAAAAATCAATCATCATGAATTAGGAATACATACGTATTTCGCCAATACTCAAATGATGAATCGGTGCAGTTATGAGTTTAGTTTTAAAAAAATTCTCGTCTGATTATTTAGCCGTTAAATTAAATTCATTAATAGCCGACTAAGTTTAGCTAGAAATTATAATTTATTCTGTTTTCCACTGAAACACGTCAGCTAGAGAATATAACAGACTTATAAATTATTCACTCTGCACAAAAGAACCTAGGGAAATAAAATAGGCGATTTAACACTTAATCACTCGCAAAATACTAGATATATAATATTTACCTCAACACAGAACTACAGGCGATCGCACAACTTAGAATTATACGCTGATATATATATATATATATTTGAAGTCTAGAAGCTCGGCAAATTTCCGAACAAACTAAGAACTTCGCTATACAGCTTATTCTTTTTCACGAGCAACCTGTCTACTGCGAATCTTGAGGACTGAATGAAATAAAGTTTAAAACTCTCGTTAATATCTTAAAACCCTGACAAAGGATGCACGCGGTTTCCAAACCCCCGCAATAGCGCCGGTCTCTCTCCTTCTCTTAACACTTCCCATAAACTCAAGCGACTGGCCATAACATGCCAAGAGTGCGTCTTCACACCTTCGTTCAGCTATTCTCATTCCTGGGCAAAGCATGAACGCGCCGTTCACACCTACTGCTAAGAAACTGTTCGTAGCGCTACGTGTCAGATGGAAATCCCAGACGAATGTCTGCTATCCCATGTCTGACAGAATGCATTCTCACACGTTTACGTCGAGAATCTAGCTCACGAGCGCCGCCGTGTCATGAGAAAAGTATAGACACATGTCTGCTTTCTGTGTCTGACTGGACGAATAATCACAGTTTGTCGTCTACCTGCAGCGACTGACATCTCATGCAATAAATGCGTTTCCACTGTGAGAAACGAAACGGCGAAGTTAGAATGGGAAAAATGATATTAGTCGCAAACGAACGAATGCGAAAAAGAAAAGGAAAAGGATAAAAGAGCGATAATAAAGTAGAGGACACGGGTAGAAAAAAAAAGAATATAGAAAATTTATTGATCATAAATCTCTATGTGACAGAACGTCCCCCCTTTAAGATATGGAAGCACTCCATGTCTACGTTATGGAAATAAATTTCCTATATCCGTAGCTTCAGGGTGTCTGTCCTCTTCCCTCTCATCTCCCCCTCCGTCTCTCTCCAATTCCTACTCAAGTCTACTCCCAAAGTTTCCTTTCTCTGGAATGTATCCCATGCGCGCTTGAAAGAGCGTCGCCGCTTTTGACATTTTTGAAAGATTCCGTGTGATTGCAGTGGAATTTCCCTGCCACTAACGTCATCTTCGTCAATTTTGGCGATCATCAGGAGATGTTTGGAGGTCGGCACCGGTCTTTCCACGAGTTTCTTTAACAGATTTAAATGGAAAACCTTCTCCTTTCCTTCAATAGAGATCTGGTAGTTAGCGTTAGAAATCTTTTTCAGGACGGTAAACGGCCCTTGCCATCCGATCCTCAGTTACTTGTTCCCAGTAGGGAGTAACACCAAAACTTTCTCTCCTGCTTCCAATTCTCTCTCTTTCGCGACTTTCCTGTATCGGTTAGCGTGCTTTGTGCGTGCTCGCTTAAAGTTGGTCGTTGCTAAATCCCATCCTAGTTTCAACCTATCCTTTAAATCCGACACATATTTACTTGCTGAGACTACTGTCTCATCAGCCTTCTGGTCTGTCAGCGACCTGAGTAACGCTTCCAGCGGGCCCTTAATGGGTCTGAACAATAAAAGCGTAGCTGGCGGAAATCCTGTGGACGCATGAGGAGATTCTCTGTAGCCGAATAAAGCTGCAGGAATACAAAGATCCCAATCGTCAGGTTTCACTTGTGCCAGTTTACTTAGCATCATGTCGAGGTTTCCGTTAACACGTTCCCCAAGCCAATTTCCAGCCGGAGTATAAGGCTTAGTGTAGATGTGCTGGTCCCTCAAGATCTTAACGATCTCATCCATCAACAGGTTTCGGTATGGAGATCCGTTATCCGTCAACACTTGTTGAGGAAATACCAACCGAGTGAAAACCTGCACTAGGGCTTCTGCGACATGCTTGGCATCTGCGCATGTTAGCGGGATAGCCTCTGCCCATAAAATGCATGTGTCGACTAAGGTCAGGACGAACCTGTTCCTTCTTTTAGTCCTTTCTAGGGGTCCTAAAATGTCGATCACAACCCGTTCGAATGGTGTTCCCACTATTATCATTTCACCCAAAGAGACTGGGGTGTCCGTTGCTTGGGTTGTACACGTTGGCACTGGGCACAGGATTTGACATACCTGATAATATCAGTATTTACTCCTGGCCACCAATAATGAGTAGTTATCCGTTGGTTTGTGGCGTTCTGTCCCATTTGTCCGCTGAAGGGAGGAGAGTGCCCCATTTCTAGGATTTGGCGTATGTACTGTTTGGGTATTAGGAGCTGGTTGTAACCTTGTTCAAGCTTGCCCGTTCTGCGATAAAGTACGCCATCCTTAGAAAAAATGTCCCCGTGCTGTCTGGGTTCCTTAGCCATGGGCAGCTTCCTAAAGCAGGGTGCCAAAGTAGGGTTCTTTTGTTGCGCTTCTTTAAGCTCCATAGGTAACAAATTAGGCGCAGGCTCCCGTTCCTTTTTGGTTTGCCCTCGTGTAGTTACTGCTGCCACAATCGGCTCTTCCGGTTTCCCAATAAACACGTATTTACCACCAAGTATGACTGGGTAGATGGGGTCATCCATAACAGCCGCTTTGATCACACCTCTGACAAAGTCAGAGTGTATCTCCACCAATGCGATGGGAAGCGCTGTAGGTGCCTCACTCTTAGAAACTCCACAAAATTTGACGGTCTCTCCTGTCTCTTGACCGGGTTTAACCAGGTTTCTGGCGACAATGCAATCATAAGAAAGCCCCGTGTCAAATAAACCAAAAGTTTAAGAACCGTTCCATATAACAGTACCTCGCGTAGAGGGTCTCTCTCTCTCTCTTTACAGGTTGGGAATCACTGTCAATAATTCCGCCTTGCGAGACTGTTAGCAAGCATCCTATGCGTTTAGGCTCAGTGTGCTCGCTCTGATCATTAGTCCCGTGCTCAGGAGTTCTCCCTTTGCCACCTTGTTCTTTCTGGCTGCGCTGCCATGAAGGGCGGTCGGGTTGATCAGACTGTTTACTGTGGTTGGGGTACTTGTTTTTGTAGAACTTGGATTTTTCAGGAGGGGGGTTTTGAGGTCCAGTTTCTCTGTGGTTATTTTGATTTGAAGCATGAGAAGATTGGTCTAGATTATTTTTTTTCGAAAATGCTCTTCTGTCCGTTTACGTTTTGAGGCCGGTAGCTCAGCCAGCGCATTGTAATATCGCTCAGAATTTTGCAAAAATGTCTTCAAGCTTTTCTGCACCTTGCTCAGCTAGAAATCTCCGGGTATCAGCAGACAACGTGTTCTTTATTTGTTCTGTTAGAACAAATTCCTCAAGACCTTCATAGGTAGAGGGGAGCCGTGAAAGCTCAAAACACTTTGACAAGTATCCCTTTAGACGAGATGAGAACTGCTGAAAAGTTTCAGAGCTCTCATTCCTGCTGTTGCGAAACAGTTGCAAAAATTTGCGAGCATTCATTTCAAAACGCTCAAGCAAAGCTTTCTTCAACATGTCGTAATTGTCTTGTTGGCTGCTTTCCAGTTTGGCGTAAACATCATACGCACTGCCTTTCAACGCCTGAGAAAGCTTCATATTCCAACGCGACCTCTCTAAACCGTACAGGGTTGCAATTTTCTCAAATTTTTCTAACCACGTGTCAATCTTCTCATTAGGACAAGGGAAAGATTCTAGAGCAAAAGACATAGCGTTGAGTTGAAGAGATTGTGTGTTAGAAGGATCAGTTAAGGAAGAATGAGGAGAAGACTCCCCATTCCTGGAGGTAGAGGCAGCACCACGACTTTGGACTTCTAGAGCCTTAAGAGCCAACTCATGCTGTCGTCGTTGCTCATTTTCTCTTTCCAAATGCTGTCTCTCCCTCTCCTTCTCTCTTTCCTCATGCTTTCTCTCCTTCTCTCTTTCCTCATGCTGTATCCTGCGAATTTCCATGTCCTCATCCATCTTCCTCTTCTCTTTAGCTTCAGCTGCTTTCCTCTCCGCATCATATCTTTCCAGTTCATCCCTGACAAACGCTTTCGCTTCTTCGCCTTCCAAACTTTCTTCTCTCGCTTCGTCTCTGAGGATTTGCCTAAGCTTCGCTTTTTCTGCCATAATAAATAAGTGACTGAGACTTAGACGAGAAAGAGATCAGAAAAAGTATACACTGGTTCCTACCACTTACGAGAAATTAAAACCAACACAAAAGATGATATACTTTAACCTGGGATACCTCCTCCTATAATATCGTATCTTACTATCGCTGCCATTAATCGGCAACAAAGCACCTAATTCAGACGACTACGCCAAATAAATGGTAGTTAAAATTACTCCCTGAAAAATACGTTGCTACAGTGGAAACAAAATAATTATTGCAAAAATCTTTGGAGAAAAAAAAATCCCTTAATTTTTAAATCCACTATCAAGTTCACCCCTGAAGACAGTTAGGGTAAGGGAGGCAATTAGCAGGACGTAATTGTCTGAACGCACTCCTTAGCTTAGCTCAAACACCTACTTCTTCAGAACCCTGTGAATGTTGTACACTCACAAACTTTACCAGCGTTTAGTATTACAAAATCAGTAATTAACACATATAATCCGACAAAGTCAACCTGTAATTCAAATGTATATTACTCAAAATGCTGTGGAAAAACACTTATCAATTGTGTGGTCAGCACGCCCATAAACAGATCTTTATCTAGGGGAATAGTTATTTTTTTTAAAGATATAAAAACTCACAAGACATCACACTCTTACTCTATATCAGAATACAGAATCTTACAGACGAGCTGATATTTGTTGTCTCGTCTTCCTATTCAAAGTTCAAAATCCCTTTAGACGAGACCCCATTTGTCGTAGATTTTTGATAGGGGGATTAAGACTTGGGTTGGTCCCTTCTGAATAGAAATAGAATGGGTGATAGATCAGTGAGAGATGATAATAGAAATAGATTTCCACGAGTGAGATGGTAGGATGTGATAGAGGCTGTCTCTGAAATCGATAAATCTTCTCTCTTTCAGCCTATCTTCTACGACAGATTCAGAGGAGTCAGACAGTCTAAACACATATATATTAAATATATATCTCCACTCACATACACACACACATAAGACGACAGTTAGACGTACAGACGTGGGAAAACTATAACAATGGAATTTAGATAATTGGGAACGAACTGACCGACGCACTGAAATAAGTTTATGAGTAGTTTATTTATCATAACAAACTTCTCTCACAACATATCAAATTACACCAAAGCATATACAAAAAAATCATTAAAAAATCAAGGAATGCTACAAGAATGATAGACCCGTTGGTATGATCCTTCCCCTCGATGTATAGCTCACAGTCCCGTTAGAAGAAAGTGATAGCCCCAAAGAGTCACAGATACATATGATTGAGTCTAAGATTCCCCCCTTTAAGGTATGGACAGACTTGATACTCTGATCTATTTTAAGGGAAAATATTGTTAGCAACAAAAACTTGCATAAAGAAAGTTAAGACAGCAAAATGGGTGCCAAAATACAACAATAAAGAAACACTCAGACCTGCATTCACTCTATTCATTCAGCCGTGGTCACGTGCTCTCTTGCATACTTACAGCTTTGGTGGCAGCATCTGGTAACATAATTTTTATGAAATTCACATACAGAATCGTCAATGGCAGTCTTGACCAAGAAATCCCCAGTTCCAAAAAGACGGGTTGAATTCTCTGCTTCAGGGAACGATTCCTTGGGTGTTCTTATTTTTCGGATGTCTGTTTAAGTCACATTAAAATTGTCCAGGCACGAACATTAACAACGAGCACAGTGTCAATAGCTTAGGTTTCTAGAAATGAGGAATGTCAGGTCGGCGTCTTCTTTCAGGTTAGGACTTTATTTGGTCACCACACCACTAGTCAAAACTCCGTCGGAATGTTATTAGTATTTTACTTGCCACACGGGCTGAAATGTACTTGAGTTTTTCTCTGGAAGAATTAAATCTGGCGCGATAGGCCTTTGTTACTTCATTTAACTTTTACAGTTCTTGTAATGAAAATGTTTTAGTTCTTCACAGATAATGTTCATGTACTAGAACTCTGGCAAAGTTGGGTCACCCCAGTATTCACTGAATGTAAGAAAAACAACATCATATAAAATATTATACATACTATGTACTCGGTTATAACTTACATTATAAACTGCAAGCGTAGAGCTTGTCTTATCATTTAAAACTTCCGTGAAAAAAGTTATATTTAAAAAATCAATCATCATGAATTAGGAATACATACGTATTTCGTCAATACTCAAATGATGAATCGGTGCAGTTATGAGTTTAGTTTTAAAAAAATTCTCGTCTGATTATTTAGCCGTTAAATTAATTTCATTAATAGCCGTCTGAGTTTAGCTAGAAATTATAATTTATTCTGTTTTCCACTGAAACACGTCAGCTAGAGAATATAACAGACTTATAAATTATTCACTCTGCACAAAAGAACCTAGGGAAATAAAATAGGCGATTTAACACTTAATCACACTCAAAACACTAGATATATAATATTTACTTCAACACAGAACTACAGGCGATCGCACAACTTAGAATTATACGCTGATATATATATATTTGAAGTCTAGAAGCTCGGCAAATTTCCGAACAAACTAAGAACTTCGCTATACAGCTTATTCTTTTTCACGAGCAACCTGTCTACTGCGAATCTTGAGGACTGAATGAAATAAAGTTTAAAACTCTCGTTAATATCTTAAAACCCTGACAAAGGATGCACGCGGTTTCCAAACCCCCGCAATAGCGCCGGTCTCTCCCCTTCTTTTAACACTTCCCATAAACTCAGGCGACTGGCCATAACATGCCAAGAGTGCGTCTTCACACCTTCGTCCAGCTATTCTCATTCCTGGGCAAAGCATGAACGCGCCGTTCACACCTACTGCTAAGAAACTGTTCGTAGCGCTACGTGTCAGATGGAAATTCCAGACGAATGTCTGCTATCCCATGTCTGACAGAATGCATTCTCACACGTTTACGTCGAGAATCTAGCTTACGAGCGCCGCCGTGTCATGAGAAAAGTATAGACACATGTCTGCTTTCTGTGTCTGACTGGACGAATAATCACAGTTTGTCGTCTACCTGCAGCGACTGACATCTGATGCAATAAATGCGTTTCCACTGTGAGAAACGAAACGGCGAAGTTAGAATGGGAAAAATGATATTAGTCGCAAACGAACGAATGCGAAAAGGAAAAGGATAAAAGAGCGATAATAAAGTAGAGGACACGGGTAGAAAAGAAAAGAATATAGAAAATTTATTGATCATAAATCTCTATGTGACAATTAGACAGTCATACACTCAGACAGGCATGCAGACAGTTCAGACTGACAGACAGACGCCCTGAACAACAGATACGCAGATTGACAAGCACTCAGGCAAACATACCGGCAGACAGGTAGAGAGACAGGCACCTAACAAAAACAGCTACGGAGACAGACACGCACTCAGACCGTCCAGCAAAAATATTGCTGACTGACCGATAAACATAAACATAACAGACAGGCAGATGGACAAACAGACAGACAGACTTGGAGGGTAAATAGATAGATAGATAGATAGATAGATAGATAGATAGATAGATAGATAGACAGACAGACAGACAGACAGACAGACAGATAGACAGATAGATAGATAGATAGATAGATAGATAGATAGATAGATAGATAGATAGATAGATAGATAGATAGATAGATAGATAGATAGATAGATAGATAGATAGATAGATAGATAGATAGATAGATAGATAGACAGCCCGTCGATGTACACTGTTTCTAGTTTATGCCATATACCCGTTATACGCTTAAACAATTATATCCTTACAACGTATGCTAAATTCCATGGAAGGCAGGAATATAACTTTCACATCGTTTCAGTGAAATTATAGAAAACATTCCTGGAATAGAAAGAAAGAAGAGCCAGACTGCAACAGAGAGAAAATCCATAGTGACTAAATACAAAGAGAAACATTACCCGCGCAATACCTGGACCCATGCATATACAGATGGATCAACAACAAATGTAACAGAAAATGGAGGTCGCAGTGTCTTTCTAACGTTAATCACTGGCGCACAAAAATAGCTGTCAGTGGCAACAGGACAATTCTCAAGTAACCTCAGAGCAGAGGCAGAGACTTTGAAAACTGCAGACAGGGGATGATGGATGGTAACTGTATTAATTTTAGAGAAATTATATCATAATTGCTTGTACAGAGTTTAAATGTGTAGTTGAAATACGAGTGGCCGTGAGTTGTTCTTGACTCCCATGAGACTTAGCTGCGATTGGCTGATCCTCTCTTGATGGTTGTACTACCTGCACTATTTTTGTGCATTGCCAGAGGGTTTAGGTTGATTCTCTTTTCTGATAACCCTCTCATTCTGTTTGCCCGATTTGCAATCGGGACAATGTGTTTTGCTTTCCTCGACAATTTTTTTCCCTGGTTCCCACAGACATGTCTGTAAAACACCAGCTTATGATGTCAACAGAGACTGAATGCAATTTTCTTCCGGTCACCAGTTAGAAATTTACCTATAAAACGAGATATACAACACGTCAAGTTATTTCCATACCAGATACGGTAGTAGGGGTGCGAAGTGTTAGAGACTTCAATATACAACGTCCAGCTTATGACTGGGTGACCAGTTATATTCATTCCTCAGTACCTTTGCCTTCTTAAATTTGCGTTGTAATCATTTCTGACAAACCAGGTAGATTAACAAACACATAATACGTTTTTAGTAATTAACAAACACATAACACGTTTTTAGTAATTAACAAACACATAACACGTTTTTAGTAATATCTCCCCCCCCCCCCTCCTTTGTCCCCTAGAATAAAAGATGCGTAGGACTGAGTGATACAAACTGAGACATCCCTATAGTGGTCATTGGTGTAGTAAATAAACTAACCTTGAAAATAAACTATGCGTTAGCTTTTCTCTACCGTTGTTGAGGTGGTTCATACTGTCTCTTTTATTCGTCATTACAGTTAAATCCCATAAAGAACGACAGCGCCAAAATATTTTATATGCTTTTGTGGTAAAATTTTCTGTAGTAATCAATCTGTGTTATAAGGGAAGATTGCTAACCACATGAACAGTCTTACAAGAGCCGCACCTTACGACATGCTTGATTGTCACAGTGATTCTGCTCTTTCTTTGTCACGGCATATACTCGCGGACATAACATGACGTCCACATCCACATTAAGTGCCATCTTCGCACAAAAGTGAGCTATAATGAATCACAGCCTTGGCCAGTCTCTGTCTCGGCGGTAGACTCTGGTTTGTTATTTCCTGTTCATATTTTGTTGTCATGTTCTGCCGTAAGTGTCGTGGTCTTCTTGTTCGCTTGTGTTAAATTTATCGTTATATTTTTGGTTTTTTACACCACAAAACAGTAATATCTCTCTAGATTAGACAGTCATACACTCAGACAGGCATGCAGACAGTTCAGACTGACAGACAGACGCCCTGAACAATAGATAAGCAGATTGACAAGCACTCAGGCAAACATACCGGCAGACAGGTAGACAGACAGGCACCTAACAAAAACAGCTACTATATATATATATATATATATATATATATATATATATATATATATATATATATATATATATATATATATATATACATATATATATATTATACTCTTTCATACACCCGTTCAACCTCTGATGAGTTATAATTAGTATATACATTGTTTTCAATTCCTAGTCAAATGAATAACTGCGCTACTTGAAAATGGCATCACATCTGTAAAATCATAGTGCGTAGGGCAAACCAAAATTACCAATTTTGCGTGTATGTAAAAAAAAAAAACAACAACAAATAAAAAATACCAAATAAACAAAAACGAGAAAAAACAAAAGCAAACAAAAACACCAAATGAAAAATTATATTCAGTGGGAGGAGTGTAAAGGCCTGGTGTTTCCAGTTAGATATTTTATTGACTCACTTACCATAAGTCATATGTACTCAGACCTACACCTTCCCAAATTAAACCATTGCTTTTTTTTCTAAAATAAAGTAACCGGTACTCTATCACCTCATCCCATTATGCCAGTAAAGCCAAGGTAAAAAATAACCCATCAAATTAGTACATTATATTTACAATAGTTTCCACATTGGGATCAATACATTGGTGCTGCCATCTTTGCGTACCATTTTCTTGCTCTTCGAGTCAGTTGCTAGATGTCTGCCTTTCAGGAACCAGGAATTGACGTTCGGTAAAGGCCGAAAAACACGTAGAGGAGGACCTACCAGCTTGATCAACATCAGTATACTCACAGTCTTCAGGTGTAGAGAAGCTCTTGTTGGTAAGAAGACTAGGTTCATTTGGGAGAAGCCACGTTCACATTCACAGGTAGAAATGGGGATGAAATTGATAGTGTATATTAGTGGCAATAGTCCAGCTGGCATTTTCTTCTCTGTCAGGAATTTACGATAACCTATTAGAACCTGTCTTTCTGGAATCCTAATCCTCTTACACAATCTCTCCACTTCAATCTCACCAAAAGTGACATTCATCTCGACATTGTCTAGCCAACATTCTGGATACAGCACTTTTGTCCATTCTGGCTTTTGTGTGTCTTCTTGAGTTAGCAGGCTATTTTCCATTCGTCGTTTCAAACTGTGGTCAAACATTTTAGGATCAAGAGAGCGATTTACATTGGTTGGTCGATTTGTTACTCTCTTCTCTAGAGTGACTCCTTGAAAGTTCAAATTGTCTGCTGCTCGTAGAGCTTCACGATAATAAGGTCCACTGTTAAATTGTATGTCTTCAAACACACGAATCTGCCTTGATATAATATTATGAGCTGTCTAGAGTGTACTATCACGTAGTTTGACACTGAGCTCTGACAATTCTTGAGAGCATCACACATCAGTAGTATGTCAGGCGCAAAACGAGTAGGGTTCTGCAGGTGGAGCGGACTTTTTATATAGTAAAATACTCCGATCGATTCCGCAGGTGGAGCTTACTTTTATATAGTAAAATATACCGACCGATAACGGAGGATGAGCGTGACATTTATATAAGGACAAATATTAGGTCAATAATGGTGACGTGGGTTAGTAAGGGAATTTTTTGTGATGGTATTTTAAGTGTTGTGTATGACTCAGCAGTGTGTTTTTATGTTTCTTACTTCAGGTGTTACAACATATATACAATATATATATATATATATATATTTATATATATATATATATATATATATATATATATATATATATATATATATATATATATATATATATATATATGCAACATGCATACAATATATATTTTACAACAGGTGATGATGATGATGATGATGATGATGATATAATCCCTTTAGCTGTGAGCAGGTAGCTCTTGACAGCCCATTGCCTCTCTGACAAAGGTGCAAGTCTTCCTCAGTTGCTGTGATGATGTGTAGAGTGTATTGTGGATGGTTGGGTTCGATGGAAGTAGTTGGCGTCGCAGGTCTGTTAGTCTTGGGCACTGTAACAGCAGGTGTTTAACTGATTCCTCATGGTGGTGGCAGTGCCTACAGTTTGGTTCACGTAGTGGGTCTATTCTATTTAAATGTTTATTGACAGGGGCATGGCCTGTTCTCAGCTGGAAAATTAGACTCTGATCTCTTCTTTTCAGTTGTTTAACTGGATCTTGAGGGTTTGGTTTAGCTTGATGTTTGAAGAATGGCCGCCCTGTCTGGGAGGAAGCCCATTGGTTTAGCCATTCTTCCCTATAATTGTTTCTCAGGATCTGTTGGCAGGTTTGCAGTGTGGTACTTGATGGGAACTGGGGCAGTGCTGCTCCTCTTTTGGATAGTTTGTCGGCTTTTTCATTTCCTGGGACTCCGACATGCCCTGGGATCCACTGGACAACATTTAAACTAAGGCCAAGGTTTTTTAATATAGTTTGTAATAAATATATGTAATGAGCTCTTTTAAAAGAATACGAAATGTCAATCTAAATCTCTAGTTTCAGACTGTTTGAAGCTCTTTGCTTCTTCGGTGGTGGTTGTTTATAGACATCGTCCGGGTGATTGTCTATGGTTGGAGTTGATGTAGGGGTACAAGGGTTGGTGTTGTTAAGAGGACACCAACTTGGTTTTGGGAATATTGGTTGATAACAACTGGAGTTGATGCAGGGGTCAAACGTGTTACTGGAATAAGTAGTAGGACAGGTATCTGTGTTTGGTAACTGTAGTCGGTCAAATTCGGCGAGGATTTAGCCTTTTAAAGATAGAAGATGTTCAAATTCTTGACGAGTCAACGCAATGCTGATTTTGGTAGGAAACTTTAGATATGATTCACCAAAGTATTTTCGCACATGTAGTAAATGCTGACTTCTGTAAAAACTTAGAGACGCGACTTTCAGCTCACTCTCGAACGGTTTAAGCATTTCATCACATCTACGCATATACACCCAGTGTGTGGGAACGGTGCCGGGGGTACTAATCTTTAGTGAGGTGTGAACGTGAGTGTCTGCCGTTGTCACGCCACCGTTTATTTATATGAGGAGAACTGGTTTAATCTGGGGGGAAAAAATCCTGCTCTCTTGAGATAAAGAGGAAAATATAAAAATTTATAAATTTTATAGAGGAACATGGATAATGAACGTGGTGTGGTGTGGGTGACTGTGGTTTTGTCTTGTGCTTTGTGGGTAGGTAGTATTAAGAATATAAGGGTGTGAAAAAAACCATGTAAGAGAGAATACAAATGTACACGAAGTGAGACAAATTTTTTTTATTTATGTATTTTTATTTATATAATAAGGGGGATGTAGAGGTGGTCAGCCGGCGAGGTTAGTCTGGTTGAGCTTGTTGTCGTCCCCCTCGACGATAAATATAAGGGGAGGAATGGGTTTATATAAGGAAATATGACGTCATAAAACCAATAAAATGGGGGAGGAAAGGCTTTTAGAGGGAAATGTAAAAAATTGATTAGGTCGCGTAGGTCGGTCAGGGGCGATAAGTAGGTAGATTGTAGTTAATTACTGTCGTTAGCTGGTCGTTGGGGAATTTTTAATGAAGAGTGCTGGGGGTTATTGACTTTGGCTGGCGGGGGTGATGACTCATATATGGGTTGGGATGTAGCGGGGCACCGGAGTAAGACAATGTATAATCATACACACACTGATATAAACGACAGCGAAAGTAAATAGAGGCGTAATAAGTGTTCATATATAATTTTGTTATTATCACTGCAAGTGAAATTAGAGGGTGAGAGGTGAAGGGGCGACATTGTCGGAGTCAACTATTCTTTTAATGTAAAAATATGACAGGGAATTTCGGTGTTATGTGTATGTATAGTCCAATGCACCATGCGGTTTAAATCCCACATTTGTCCCGCCCGGTGCTTGTTGTGTAGTGAAAACCTCCAAAAAGGTTTGTTTATTTAGTGTGTTGTGCTGTTTAATGAGCCCTTTAGTACTAGTTTTGTCATAGTCTCAGAAACAGTGGTAGGTTTTGCTACATAGAGATACCATCCCACTACTCTCATATTCTAATTTAAAAAGGCCTGGAGTTCTCTTATCAAATAATTTCATATCCTGGCATTTCTGACAAGCGATTCGCGTTTTACCCTTCCTAGTTATGAAACCGGATCGAGTGTCTGCGCAAACTTTGGAGGGGAACCATTGATCATATACTTTATAAAATTCTTTTCGCAGGTGAGGTTTAACGGTGTCCGCCAGATTCTGTGTCGTCAGTGCTAAATATAGACTATCCGTGTCCATCTCGCACAGCTGGAAATTGATCTGTCGACGAACCTATCTAGAAAATCGTAATAAAATTCTAACAGGCAGAGTTTTGCGTATTGGTAGACGAAAAATCCTATCTGCAACGGGAAGTTCCAACGAATTGTCTTTTTAACCATCTCTACTTCGAAAATATCGTCTGTTAGTAGACTCATTATTTTAAATCACAGGCAGTTTATTAATTTTGTCGTCTCTTCACCCCTAACATACGAGACGTCGACGTGCTTTGCTTTATTTATCAAGGTCTTGCCGTAAGCCGCGTTCCCTAACATATTCATTGTTTCACTCGTTGTGGCGTAGACATCGTCTCTATCTTCCTGTCAGCGAGCGTCAGAGACGGTATCACCGAATTTCTCAAAACAAATCACCGGTTGGTATTCAATCACCCGATGTATATTTGTCACTACCAGACCATGTGTCAGATACCAGCGCAATAAGGGCGTGGCCAACATAATCTTTTCACCCACGTAACTTCCGATCAACGTCCGTCTAGGGGCGGTTGTCAAGAGCTTGTTTTTGAGCGCGTGCTCACGCATGAAATCTCCTATATCATCTCTCGTAACGTCGACATTCGTATTTGTTCCAGTTATCAAAAGGTTATCTACTTTTTTTGTCCTGCAATTGTCAAACTTTAATGAAAAATTTTCTTCCAATCAACGAAGATGGTCCCACAATTTTCTCCCAGTCCTGCTCAAATGTTCCAACCTTTAGGTAAATATTTATTAACCTGTTTATAATTTTTTTTTTTTTTTTGCATGTACCAAATATTTCTTTGAATATTTCTTGCATGTGTCAATTGTTTCTTCAAATGTTATTTTTTTGTCAAATATTTCTTACAGTTGTAAAATATTTCTTACAGTTGTCAAATATTTCTTACAGTTGTCTTCTTCTTCTTCTTCTTCCTCGTTCGCCTTCAGACTTCCACATTTATGACTCTAATAAAGGCAGCAGTCAACTCAAGGTTCCCGACATCTCCAAACAGTTTTTCGTTGACAGAAGTAGGTTGTTGCCATATGCTACCCCGTTCATTACTGTAGGTTGGGCAGTACTGCAGCAGGTGTTCGACTGTCATCGGGCTGGTACCGCAGGTGCAGAGATCTGTTGCACCAATTTTGTATTTGTGGTACAGATGGTATCTCAATCTGTTGTGCCCAGTGCGCAGTCGAAAAATGATGACCTGTTCTTTTCTGGATAGTTGATGATATGCGTCATTTTTCAAATGTCCCGGGTGCTCTCTTTCCCATTTGGACTTGAATGTAGCCTTTATGGTGGTCTTTGCCGTTGCGTAAGTTGTCTCTATATCATTTTGCTGTAAGGCACCTCCTTCTTTAGCAAGTCTATCTGCCTCTTCATTTCCTGGTATGTTGCAATGGGCTGGTATCCACTGGATAGTGCACTTCTTGAAGCATTCGGCCAGTCTTTCAAGGGAGATTATCAGATCTTTCAATCCTTTAGTTTGGTGGCTCTTCAGCGCTGATATTATTGAGAGGGCATCTGAAAAGATTACTATCTGTTTTTTCTGCCTGTGCTTTGCATTCAATAAGAGTTTCAGCTGCCTGTTTCAGGGCTTCTGCTTCAGCACAGAAGTTGTTGCAGTATTTTCCAGTGGCAATTGCCATAGAGTGAATTCTATTCTTTAATTTTATGAGGATGCCGGCACCCCCATTTTCAACTGCATTTGTTGCCGAACCATCAGTATATGCATGTGTCCAAAGCTTCGCTGGAAATCTTTGGTCAATATACTTGGTTGCTATACACTTTCTTTGTGTTTCTGTCTGTGTTCCCTTACCTTCAATGCCTGGAATATCAGATTTTAACTCAGGAAAGCATCTTATTTTCCACAGTGGGATAGTTGAGCTTGTTGGGATTTTCTTTGCAACTGAGCTAGCTAGTATGGTATTATTGTTAATTTTTTCTTTTGCTTGGGCGACAAAGTTAGTTCGCTTGAGCCTACCTCTTCCTAGCCTATTCATTCTTTGGTACATGGGGTGTCCTTCGAGCCTCTTAAATTTTTCAGCTTGTTTTAAGACTCTGCTGTCACGTCTATCCTCCATTGACTGTAGCCCTGTGATGTTTTCCATATGGTTGATTTGTGTAGACTTTAGGGCCCCTGTTATAATACGTGCTGCTTGGTTTTGGAGTCTGTTTACTCTGTCAAAATTTGACTTTGCTGCCGTCGACCAAGCTGTGATGCCATATTCCATAGCAGGTCTGACTCTGCCTGTGTACAGCTTTTTGAGGATATTCTCATCAGCACCCCATGTGGTACCTGCTAACTTTTTCATGATGGCCATGCGAAGTTTTGCCCTTAGCTGTATTTTGTTAATCTGTGATTTCCATGTCATTCGGCGGTCTAGTGTGATTCCTAAGTATGTTGGTGTTTCATCTCCTCGTACTGCCTGTCCATTTAATTGCAGCTTTGCTTGCTGTGGTTTATTTGACAAGGTAAAAATAGTGTGTGTAGTTTTTTGTTCATTTATTTTGAGCAACCACTTTTTGGACCAACTTTCAAGGGCTAGCAGTGAATCCTGCATGCGCACTCTTGCTGTGGAGATGTATTGTTCTGAAGTCCACATGGCCAGGTCATCAGCGTAGAGGGAGTTGTGGACATTCTTGTGGATGTTTTCTGTTATATCATTTATATATATGAGGAAGAGTGTTGGGGAAAGGACCCCACCCTGTGGAACTCCATGTTCCATTGTAGTCTTTTTGCTTAACTGCCCGTGCACCTGCACTCTAGCTGTTCTGTTTGTTAGATAGTTGCTGATCCAGTTATACATTCTTCCACAGACTCCATATTTAAGCATTTTAACTCTTAGCCCATCTTTCCAAACTTTATCAAATGCTTTCTCCATATCTACCCAGACTGCTAAAGTGTGCTTTCTTTCTTGGAAAGCATCTTCGATTTCCTGTGCAATGTAGGTGACTTGGTCCTCTGTAGACCTATGTTGCCTGAAGCCTGCCTGTTGGTGCAGTAAAATTTGTTTTTCTTCGAGGTGCCAGCTTAATCTGGTATTGATCATTCTCTCCATAAGCTTTCCCGTGCAGCTTAGAAGGCTGATGGGTCTGTAGCTTTTGGGGTCCATTCGGTCTTTGTCCTTTTTGGGGATTGGAACTAGTATTGCTTCTTTCCAGGCTTGTGGGTACTATTCCACGCTTCCAGCTAATGTGCATAATCGTCAGAAGTACTGACTGGACCTTCGGCCCTAACTCTTTAAGCATGTATCTCGTTACCCTGTCTTTTCCAGGTGACTTTCTTTGCTTAAGGGATACGATGGCTGCCTCTAGCTCTCTCATGGTGAGGTTTGTTGTCATATGCTCTTCTGGAACAGTTGGTATATTTTGGTAAATTTCTTGCTCTTTGGAAATTTCCTGTTTTCTGTCCAGTGGAATATTTATCTGGCTCTCAAGTGAGAATTTTTTGAGCAAAAACATTAGCTGCCTCTTTCTTTGTGAGTATTTTTTCATTTTGTTGTAGGGCTTCTATTTCCTTATTTTTGCATTCCTCATTATTTAAGACTTTGGCGAGCCTCCATAATTTTCTTCCATCTTTGTCGAGGTTAAGACTTTCTGTTGTTTTGATCCAACTATTTTTGGCAGAACAGTTTTAACATTTTCCTGTATTTTGCAGAGATAGCTTTGTAGGCGATGTTTGCCTCAACTGTTTTGACCTGTTCTGCTACATCTCTGGCCTCTGTTACCTGTTCTTCCAGTTCATTGAGTTCTTCTGTCCAGTACGGCTTATAATCTTTCCTCGCCCCTCTTGGTATTGATTCCAGGGCAGCTTTCAGAACTGCTTTGTTAAATCCGTCAACTATTTCTCCAATTCTTTTGTTTTGGGTGTTTATGGAACCACAGTATTCATCAGTCAGTGCTGAGAACTTGTTCCAGTTGGCCTTTTTGTAGTTCCAGCGGGGTAATGGTTTATGGAGGTGGAGTGTATGTTCCATATTGATCATTATTTTGATCGGTTTGTGGTCACTGCCCGCCAATTGGTTGAGCACAAAGCGTTCGATCTTATGGTTGATGTCTCCTGTTGAGAAGGCAAGGTCGGGTGTCGAGGTCGATTGCCATCTTCTTGAGTAGAAGCTGGCTGTATCATCTGCTCTATTGATGAGTTGTAGATTTGAGTCAATCTCCCAGTCCTCTACCTCAATGCCACGGGTATCAGCCTTTGTGTAACCCCACCTTTCTGAATGGCTGTTGAAATCACCAACAACTAGGCAGTTGGTGCGCCTAATCTCCATTGTGGCTAATGAAAGATCTTTATGTGGGGGTGCATATAGGGTTTATACTCTAACGGTCTGAGCAGCTATCGTGATAGCGGCTCCTATAATTTCCGCCTGACCTTGTTTAGCAACAGAAAGTGCTCGGCTAGGCGAGGGATTGCTGATTAACATGAGTACTCTCCTCCCTTGTGTCCCTCTCTATCAAGCCGGAGGGTTTCATATCCTCTTACAGAAAATCTGTGGTTTGTATTTAGGTGTGTTTCCTGTATGCAGGCTATATCAATTTGCTCATCATGTAGTTTTTTTGTGAGCGGTAGTTTCTTCCTTAGGACACCTTCTGCATTCCATTGGAGTATATTTAGTGTTCTTTCCTAAGTGTTTTGTCCAGTCTCATTTTCTCTAATATTCTGCGCCCTGGCTGCACGATGCAGAGATAAGTGACCACCAGTAGCCTTGGGTGGACCCCTTCGAGGGAGGGAGTCCGGCACTCTTCCCACCTGGCGGGACTCCTTGGGTCGAGCACTATCTCGTTGAGTCATATCTGTGTCTGTCATCTCATGGCGGTTTGCGTTGCACTATGGTGTGCGCCTTGCGGCCCAGTGCATCCGTCTTCAGCATGCATTTGTTCGGGACTGCTTCCCTAGCCTCCGGTTTTCCGTGACCTTCCTACAAGGCAGCAGGTGTTTTACATCAGAGTTGTCTCTCCTATGAGAGCTATCTTTCTGGACTAACGAGTCTTTCCTACCTGGATTTGTGTGAAGTTGTCCTTCTCTTAGGTGGATTGTCAACCAAGACTACATGCTTTATACGAAGTGAAGACATTTGTTGATCACGCCATTATAGTAAAGCATGTGAAGAAAGTACACGTAATCTTTTTGTGAACAGAATTTTCTGACATGACAAGATGGCTGACAGTGTCGTTAGCTGAACATTCCAAAATCATGCCCTCATTCAGGTATATACGCAACATGCAGACATTGCATGTAGCACAAAACATGGGGGAAGTCTCCTCACATGAACCCAATGGCTCGTACCAAGTCAATCACTTACGAATGCCAAATGTTTTTTTTGCCAGTTGTCAAATATTTCCAGTTGTTTTTATTTCTTCAAATGTTTTTTTCCAGTTGTCAAATATTTCTTTAAATGTTCTTTTCCAGTTGTCAAATATTTCTTCAAATTTTTTTTCCAGTTGTCAAATATTTCTTCAAATGTTTTTTTTCTAGTTGTCACATATTTCTTCAAATGTTTTTTCCCAGTTGTCAAATATTTCTTCAAATGTTTTTTTCAGTTGTCAAATAGTTCTTCAAATGTTTTTTTTCCAGTAGTCAAATATTTCTTCAAATGTTCTTTTCCAATTTTCAAATATTTCTTCAAAATGTTTTTTTCCAGTTGTAAAATATTTCTTCAAACGTTTTTTTTTCAAGTTGTAAAATAAATCTTCAAATGTTTTCCAGTTGTAAAATATTATGTTCAAATGTTTTTCAATTGTCACATATCAGTGGGCGGACATAATATAAATAACTTGAGGTAAGCTGCTGAGACAGTATTAATGGCAAATAGTGAAAATGAGCTGTAGGAGATGCTTGATACAGAAGTGACAGAAAGTTAAAATAAAGTCCTAAGCCTTAGCCTTAATAGCAAAAGAAACAGAAAACTACCAGAAATGTGCTGGTGGTGCTTATTTGCCAGCATAGGAATCAAATAAATAAAGAAAATTTGATATAAATACTTTGACTTCTTCAATATTCTACTTTTTTTTAGAATTTTCCTTGACTGTGTAATTCCTGTTAACAATCTTACTTTCTTAGTTGTTCCCCTTTAACCGTGAGGTGTAGAGGTTTGGAAGAGAGAGCACCAGACTATCCTATCGGCTGTCTTCCTCCTGGCCTCTTTCCATTTTAGTTCTCCGTCCTTCAAAGATTGTCTAATGTTGTCCTCCCAGCGGACTCTGGGTCGTCCTGGGGGTTTGGATCCCTGGCTCTTTGTTTCCCATGCTTGTGATGGTAGCCGACCTTCTCCCATTCTGCAGACATGGCCAAACCATCTTAGTTGGGACTGTTCTACTTGGGTCTGCAGGGGGTGGGATTTTAGGCATGGCGTATCGTCTGGTTGCGAACCATGTCTCTTCTTGTTACTTCAACCATCTTCCTCAGATACCTCATTTCTGAGGTTTGGATCTGGTTTTTATGGGTTGTAGTCATTGCCCATGACTCGCATCCATATGTGAAGACTGGGACATAGGTAGATAGGTATACAGCCATCTTCGTTTTCTTACCAACCTCTCTCTTACTGAGGAATCATCGATTTATGGCCTGAAAAGGTATCCCAGCTGCTGCTTTTCGAGTGAACAGCTCTTCTTTGATGCCTCCCTTTCGGTCTATAATAGCTCCGAGATATTTAAAGTGGTCGACCTGCTCCAGGACCAGTTCTCCCAGCCTAATCTGATGCCTTCTTTCTTCTCGTGATATCACCATGGATTTTGATTTAGAGCTACTTATGACCATCTCTCTCTTCTCCAGCTCTTCCTTCCAGACTTGCAGGTTGGATTGGAGATGTGCCTCTAAATTATCAATCAGGGCAACATCATTAGCAAATGACAGCTCTGAAATACATACCTGTCTCATCTTCCAGTACCCCACTGAATACTTTCTTGTTCTCTCCTTACATGTATTGAAAACATCGTCTATAAGGAGTATTAAAAGATAAAGTGACAGGATATCACCTTGTCTTACACCAGTGGTGGTCCTGAACTCTTCTGACTTATGGTTTGCTGTCCTCACATAATTTCTGCAAGACTTGTAGAAGCTCTGTATAGCATGAATCAGAGGTGCAGGAATGTTCTTCCTTGCCAAACAGTCCCAAAGTTTGCTTCAGGGAACCCTTTCAAATGACTTTTCCAGATCTATGAAACAAAGATGGATCTCACTCATATACTCAAGGACTTTTTCACTCAGCTGTCTGAGTGTGAAGATTAGGTCTTGAGTACTTCTGTTTGCTCGGAATCCGCACTGGACCTCATCCAATTGTGGCTCAGCTATTCGTCGGAGTCTCTGCTCTAGGATTCAAGAGCAGATTTTACCAGGGACACTGAGAAGGGATATGCCTCTATGGTTTCCACATTGTCGATTGTAACTTTTTTTGAAAATTGGTGTTATGATGGCAATCTCCCAATCCTTTGGTTTGGTCTTGTTGCACCACGCTGCCTGTAGGACCCTTAAGAGTAATAGGTCGCCTGATGCTCCCATGTACTTAACCATTTGTGGTGTTATACCATCATGCCCTGCTGCTTTGCCCATCTTGATTTTCTCCAGTGCTGCCTTCAGTTCTTCCATCTTTATGTCATCTTCATCACCATTTGCTTCCTCTTCTGTGCTAGTGGTTATCATTTCTGATGCTTGACTTTGCTCACCATCAAGGAGTTCTGAGAAATATTCTTTCCATCTTTCCATTACTTCCTCCTGGGCAGTAAGCATTTTGCCTTGCTTGTCCTTTATACATTTGAGAGGGCATTGTTTTTCCTTCCTCATGTTCTTTAGGGTCTTATTGAACAATTTATGGTTTTTTTGCGCATCGTTTTCTAGCTTTTCTCCAAAATGTTCCCAGGACTTCTGTTTTGCTGCTAGCACCTTGTTCTCTGCTTTCGTTCTGAGTATCACATATTCTCTATATTTCTCTATTTGTCCTGCTGTGTTTTTAGCTCTAAGTATTGTTTCCATGCCATTTTCTTCTCTCTTATTTTCTCTTTGACTTCCTCTGTCCACCAAGGTGTCCTCTTTCTCTTGTTCCCAAGTTGGACTTCACCACATGCTTCTGTAGCAGCTGTCTTTATGATGTCCTTGAATTTAAGCCACAGGGTTTCCAAGTCATCAGGTTGTTCTTCTGTGTTTCTCACCGCTGTAGCAATAAACCCCTGATATCTGGTCTTAATTTCTGGCTCTCTCAGCTTGTAGGTCTTAATGCTCATTTCTCCTGTTCGTTTACTTGGTTTCATGCGTGATACTGTGCAGTTCTTAGGCTGAGCAACTCTTTCAGTTGTTCTTTTGATTGTAAGCAGGTAGTGATCACTTCCAATATCTGGCCCCCTCCAGACTCTAGCATCCCGGACATATTTGAATGAATTCCTCCTAACAATGGCATAGTCGATCACATACTTCTCATTCTTTGTTGGTTCAAACCTAGTGTATGCATGTATGCGCTTATGGGGAAACTTTGTGTTGGTAATGATCACATTTTGCTCACTACAGAATCTAAGGAGTCGCTTTCCATTGTCATTGAGAGTAACTTCTCCATATGTTCCGATAACTCCACCCCATCTAGCATGGTCATTTACAACTCTGGCATTGAAATCTCCGAGCATGACTTTGTTGGAATTGCTGTTAACAATCAAACCTTCAATACATGGTTCTGCCAACAATAAGCATTTACAAGTACTCCTTACTACCTGGGTTTTTTCCTTACTTCTGGAAGTAACAACTCTGGTGTATAACCAGTTGTACGAAACAAAATGTTGTACGAGACCCACAGTTGTATGAAACAAAAAGGTGTATGAAATAAAAGTTGCACGAAAAGAATGGTTGTATGAAACAAAAAACTGTATGAAACAAAACGTTCTACGAGACAACTAGTTGTATGAACCCATGACAAAAAGTTAATGAAACAAATAGTATGAAACAAAAAGGTGTACAAAATAAAAGTGGTATGAAACAAAAAGTTGTACGAAACAAAAAGAAATGGAAGAAATATTCGACAAAAATATATGGCAGCTATAGGGAATACTTAAATAAATATTTGGCAATTACGAGAAATGTTTGACAACTGGAAGAAATTTTTGACAGCTGCAAGAATTATTTGAAATACTTGACAACAGGAACAAATTTTTAATGAACAGTTTGGAAAACTGCAAGAAATATTTAAAGAAATATTTTAAGAAGTATTTGCCAGCTGCAAAACATATTGGCAACCGAATTAGTCATTTGATGAAATATGTGAAAACTGTTAGAACTATTTGAAGAAATAGTTAATAAGTGCAAGAAACATTTTACAATAAATATTTTTAAAATTTTTTGGTAAGTGCAAGAAATATTTGAAGTAATACTTGGCAACGGCAAGAACGAGTCGGATAAATAATTAAAAAAATATTTGAAAACCTCAAGAAACCTGTGAAGAAATATTTGACAAATGGAAAAAAAACATATCAAGAATTATTTGACAAATGGGGAAAAAAACGTTTGAAGAAATATTTGACAACTAGAAAAAAAACATCTGAAGAAATATTTGACAATAGAAAAACATTTGAAACAAATATTTGACAACTGGAAAAACATTTGAAAAAATATTTGACAACTAGAAAATAAACATTTGAAGAAATATTTCTTCTCTTCTTTGATCTTTAGCCGCCGACCGTCAAAGCAGTCAGTGGCGATCACGCATAGTGGCGTCTTGTAGGGCAACAACAAATTGATTCCACTTTGCTCGGTCGGCGGCCATCCTCCGTACAGTGCCCCAACTCTCGTTCATTCTATGCTCCTCCGCCTCCACAGTCTTCCGCCAAGTTGTTTTTGGTCGGCCTCTCTTTCGTTTTCCTTTAGGGGTCCAAAGTATAGCTGTTCTTGTGATGGCATCGGGGTCTCTTCTGAGGACATGGCCACCCCAGCCCCAGCTTCTGCCAGCTATGATGGTGTGCATGTCCTCTTGCTTGCTCCGAGTAAGCAGATCTTGGTTAATGATGGTATTCGGCCAAAAGATTCGGTGAATTTTTCTTAGGCATGTTGTGTGAAAAGAGGACAATTTCGACATTTCCTTCTCTTTAACTCTCCAGCATTCCGCACCATAGAGAAGCACAGAAAGCACACAGCTCTGATATAATCTTAATTTTGTGATTGTGCTGTATTGAGAGGACTTCCAGATGTTGTTTAGGCTAAAAAAGGCTGTTCTTGCCTTATTCATTCTGATGTTGATGTCTTTGCCTGCCTCGCCATCTGGTATTACTATGCATCCTAGGTATGTGAAGGTGTCTGGCTGTACCAGTTGCTGATTCCTTACTGATATGGGCTCAGGGTTGCTCACATTGAGCGTCATGACCTCTGACTTCTTTAAATTGATGTTCAAGCCCACCTGCTGGCTATACTTATTAAGTTTATCCGTTTTTTTCCTGGATATGTTGATGTGAATGTGTTAGTAGTGCAATATCATCTGCATATTCCAGATCTTCCAATGTAGAAAATGTAGTCCATCTTATTCCTCTTTGTGAAGAAATATTTGACAACTGGAAAAGAACATTTTAAAGAGATATTTGACAACTGGAAAAAACATTTAAAGAAATATTTGACAACTGGAAAAAACATTTGAAGAAATATTTCACAACTGGAAATAACATTTGAAGAAATATTTAACAACTGGGAGAAACATTTGAAGAAATATTTGACAACTGGGAAAAAAACATTTGAAGAAATATTTGTTAACTGTAAGAAACATTTGAAGAAATATTTGACAACGGGAAAAAACATTTGAAAAAAGGTTTGACAACTTGAAAAAAACATTTGATGAAATATTTGAAAACCGGATAAAAACATTTGAAGAAATATTTGACAACTTGAAAAAACGTTTGAAGAAATATTTTACAACTTGAAAAAAACCGCGTTTGAAGAAATATTTTACACCTAGAAAAAAAAAACATTTGAAGAAATATTTGACAACAGGAAAAAAAAATTTGAAGAAATATTTGACAACTAAAAAAAACATCTGAAGACATATTTGACAACTGGAAAGAACATTTGAAGAAATATTTGACAACTGGGAAAAAATATTTAACGAAATATTTGACAACTAGAAAAAAAACATGTGAAGACATATTTGACAACTAGAAAAAAAAAATTTGAAGAAAAATTTGACAACTAGAATAAAAAACATTTGGAGAAATATTTGACAACTTGAAAAAATATTTGAAGAAATATTTGACAACTGTAAGAAATATTTGACAACTGTAAGAAATATTTGACAACTGTTAGAAATATTTGACAACTGTTAGAAATATTTGACAACTGTTAGAAATATTTGAAAACTAGAAAAAACCTTTGAAGAAATAATTGACAATTGAAAAACATTGGAAGAAATATTTGACAATTAAAAAACATTGGAAAAAAATATTTGACAACTGGAAAAAACTTTTGAAGAAATATTTGACATTTGAAAAAAAAAACATTTGAAGAAATATTTGACAACTAGAAAACAACGTTTGACGAAATATTTGACAACTTGAAAAAACATTTGAAGAAATATTTGACAACTGGGAAAAAACATTTGAAGAAATATTTGACAACTGGGAAAAAAATTTGAAGAAATATTTCACAACTGTAAGAAATATTTTACAACTGTAAGAAATATTTGACAGCTGTTAGAAATATTTGACAACTGTTAGAAATATTTAAAAACTACAAAAAAAAAAAAAATTTGAAGAAACATTTGACACGTGCAAGAAATATTCAAAGAAATATGTGGTACCTGGAAAAATAAAAACAATTAAAAACAGGTTAATAAATATTTACCCACAGGTTGGAACATTTGATCAGGACTGGGAGAAAAGTTTGGGACCATCTGTGTTGATTGGAAGGAAAGTTTTCATTAAAGTTTGACAATTGAAGGACACAAAAAATTATAAAACCGTTTGATAACTGGAACAAATACAGATGTCGACGTCACAAGAGACGATAAAGGTGATTTCATGCGTGAGCATGCGCTCAAAAACAAGCTCTTGACAACACCCCTAGACGGACGTTGAACGGAGGTTACGTGGGGGAAAAGATTATGTTGGCCATGCGCTTATTGCGCTGGTATCTGACACATGGTCTGGTAGTGACCAATATACATCGGGTGATTGAATACCAACCGGTGACTCGTTTTGAGCAGTTCGTGATACCGTCTTTGACGCCCGCCGACAGGGAGATAGATAACGAGTGAAACAATGACTTATTTAGGGACCACGGCTTACGGCAAGATCTTGACCAATAAAGCGAAGCACGTCGACGTCTTGCATGTTACGGGTGAAGAGACGACAAAATTAATAAACTGCCTGTGATTTAAAAATTGAGACTACTAACAGACGATTTTTTCGAAGTAGAGATGGTTAAAAAAGAGACAATTCGTAGGGACCTCCTGTTGCAGATAGGACTTTTCGTCTACCAATACGGAAAACTCCGCATGTTAGAATTTTATTACGATTTTCTAGATAGGTTCGTCGATAGATTCAATTTCCAGCTGTACGAGATGGACACGGATAGTCTATATTTAGCGCTGACAACACAGAATCTGGAGGACACCGTTAAACCTCACCTGCGAAAAGAATTTTATAAAGTATACAATCAATGGTTTCCCTCTGATTTTTGCGCAGACCATCGATCCGGTTTCATAACTAGGAAGGTTAAAACGCGAATCGCTTGCCAGAAATGCCAGGATAGGAAATTATTTGATAAGAGAACTCCTGGCCTTTTAAAATTAGAATATGAGGGTAGTGGGATGGTATCTCTATGTAACAAAACGTACCACTGTTTCTGGGACTATGACAAAACTAGTACTAAAGGGCTCAGTAAACAGCACAACACACTAGATAAACAAACTTTTTTGGAGGTTCTCACTACACAACAAGCGCCGGGTGGGACAAATATGGGACTTAAACCGCATGGTGCATTGGTCTATGCATACATACAACACAGAAATTCCCTGTCATATTTTTACATAAAAAGAATAGTTGACTCCGACAATGTCGCCCCTTCACCTCTCACCATCTAATTTCACTTGCAGTGATAATAACAAATTTATATATAAACACTTATTACGCCTCTATTTGCTTTAGCTGTCGTATATATCTGTGTGTGTCAGATTATACGTTGTTCTACTCCGGCGCCCCGCTACACCCAACCCACACATGAGTCATCACCCCTGCCAGCCAAAGTCAATATCCCCCTGGATTCTCCATTAAAATACCCCCATCGACATGCTAACGACAATAATTAACTACATCCTACCTACTTATCGCCCCTGACCGACCTAAGCGACCTAATCAATTCTTTAAATATTTCCCTCTAAAAGCCTTTCCTCCCCCATTTTATTGGTTTTATGACGTCATATTTCCTTATATAAACCCATTCCTCCCCTTATATTCATCGTCGAGGAAGACGACAACAAGGTCAACCAGACTAACCTCGCCGGCTGACCACCTCTACATCCCCCCTTATTATATAAATAAAAATATATAAATTTAAAAAATTTGTCTCACTTCGTGTACATTTGTATTCTCTCTTACATGGTTTTTTTTTCTCCCCCATATATTCTCATTAATACCTACAAACAAAACACCAGACAAAACCACAGTCACCCACACCACACCACGCTCATTAGCCATGTTCCTCTATACAATTTATGAATTTTTATATTTTCCTCTTTATCTCAATAGTGCAGGATTTTTTTCCCCCAGATTAAACCAGTTCTCCTCATATAAATAAACGTTGGCGTGATAACGGTAGAAACTCACGTTCACACCTCCCTGAAGATTAGTACCCCCGGCACCGATCCCACACACTGGGTGTATATGCGTAGAAGTGATGAAATGCTTAAATCGTTCAAGAGTGGGCTAAAAGTCGCGTCTGTAAGTTTTTACAGAGGTCAGCCTTTACAACATGTGCGAAAATATTTGATGAATCATATCTAACGTTTCCTACCAAAATCGGCATTACGCTGACTCGTCAAGAATTTGAACATCTTCTGGCTTTAAAAGGCGAAATCCTCGCCGAATTTGACCGACTACAGTTACCAAACACAGATATCTGTCCTACTACTTGCCCCAGTAACACGTTTGACCGCTACATCAACTGCAGTTGTTACCAACCAATAATTCCAGAACCGAGTTGATGTCCTCTTAATCACACTAACCGTTGTACCCCTACATTAAGTCCAACCATAGACAATCACCCGGACGATGGCTATAAACAACCACCACCGAAGAAGCAAAGAGCTTCAAACCGTCTGAAACTAGAGATTTAGATTGCCATTTCGTATTCTTATAAAAGAGCTCATTATATATATTTATTACAAACTATATTAAAAAACCTTGGCCTTTTTATAAATGTTGTCTTACTTACTTACTTACTTAGTCGTTCCCCTTCTACAAGGAGGTTTAGAGGTTTGGAAGAGAGAGCGCCAGACTATTCTATCGGCTGTCTTCCTCCTGGCCTGGTTCCATTATAGTCCTCGGTCCTTCAAAGATTGTCTAATGTTGTTCTCCCAGCGGACTCTGGGTTGTCCTCGGGGTCTGGATCCTTGGCTCTTTGTTTCCCATGCTTGTCGTGGTAGCTGATCTTCTCCCATTCTGCAGACATGGCCAAACCATCTTAGTTGGGACTGTTCTACTTGGGTCTGTAGGGGGTGTCATTTTAGGCCTTGACGTATCGTCTGGTTGCGTACCATGTCTCTTCTTGTTACTTCAACCACCTTCCTCAGATACCTCATTTCTGAGGTTTGGATCTGGCTTTTATGGGTTGTAGTCATTGCCCATGACTCGCATTCAAATAAATGTTGTCTACCTGTTGTAAAATATATATTGTATGTATGTTGCATATATATATATATATACACATACATAGATACATAGATACATAGATACATAGATACATACATAGATACATAGATACATAGATACATAGATACATACATACATACATACATACATACATACATACATACATACATACATACATACATACATACATACATACATAGATACATACATACATACATACATAGATACATAGATACATACATAGATACATACATACATACATACATACATACATATATATGTTGTAACACCTGAATGAAATAAATGAAGTACAGGCGGGTTTTCGACCAGGTAGAGGCACTAGAGATCATATATTCAACATGAGGATCATCATAGAAAAGTGTAGAGAATTCAACGTTGACCTACATACTTGTTTCATTGATTACACCAAAGCTTTCGATTGTGTACAACATCAGCAGTTATGGGCTATTATAAAAAATATGGGATTTCCAAAACACCTTATACAACTCATCGCACTGCTGTACCAAGAACAACAGGCAGCCGTAAGAATAGAGGGGGAAACATCAGAATGGTTTGAAGTACAGAAAGGAGAGTTGTACCCTTTCTCCTTACCTGTTTAACATTTATGCCGAGAATATCATGAGAAACGTAAGAGATGACCAAGAACACACAGAGTTTGACTCATTTAACATCGGCGGGTACCAGATCCCGGAAATCAGATATGCTGACGACACAGTCCTCCTATCGACCAACCCAAAAGGACTTGAACAATTACTTCTGTCCACCAAAAAACACAGCGAGGCCCAGAATCTATACCTAAACACCAAGAAGACCAAAGTATTGACAACAGACAAAGTAAAGACCAAACCAGAAATTGAAATTGATAACGAAGAACTGGAAAGTGTCAATGAATTCGAATACTTAGGATCAATCATTAACAGCTCTGGCGACTGTGCAGTAGAAATTAAAAGAAGACTTGCAATTGCTTCACATAAGCTAATACAGATGAAAAACCTATGGCAAGGCACAAGCAAAGAAACAAAGTTACAACTGATCAGAGCATGTATATTCCCAGTAGCAACATACGGCTGCGAGACTTGGACACTCAATAAAACAGTTGCAAAAAAGATTACATCATTCGAAATGAAATGCTACAGAAGGATGTTGAGAATACCCTGGACAGAAAAAAAGACCAACAGAGAAGTACTGCACTCACTAAACGTACAGGAACATTGGCTCCTAAATACCATCGCAATAAGGAAGCTGAAATTTTTCGGTCATATAAAAAGACATAATAGTCTGGAAAAAACAGTGATGGAAGGCATGGTCCCTGGAAAAAGGGGAAGGGGTCGACCTAGACGACGGTGGACCCAGGACATCACAGAGAGTCTGAACTTGTCTTTGGCTGATGCAGGTCGACTTGCCCAGAATCGTGATGCGTTCAGAGCAGCTGTAATGGAGACAACGTTCTGGAAAGAATATGTCACATGATGAACACCTGAATTAAGAAACATAACAACACACTGCTGAGTCTTACACAACACTTAAAATACCATCACAAAAAATCCCCTTAGTAACCCACGTCGCCATTATTGATCAAATATTTTTCCTTATATAAATGTCACGCTTATATTCCGTTATCCATCGGTATATTTTACTATATAAAAGTCCGCTCCACTGCGGAATCGATCGGAGTATTTTACTTTATAAAACGTCAGCTCCACCTGCAGAATACTACTCGTTTTGCGTCTGACATACTACTACATTTTTTCAAAGGTTTTTCCAGTTGTCAAATATTTCTTCAAATGTTTCTTACAGTTAACAAATATTTCTTCAAATGTTTCTCACAGTTGTCAAATATTTCTTCAAATGTTATTTCCAGTTGTGAAATATTTCTTCAAATGTTTTTTCCAGTTGTCAAATATTTCTTAAAATTTTTTTTTCAGTTGTCAATTATTTCTTTAAAATGTTCTTTTCCAGTTGTCAAATATTTCTTCACAAAGAGGAATAAGATAGACTGCATTTTCTACATTGGAAGATCTGGAATATGCAGATGACATTGCACTACTAGCACATTCACATCAACATATCCAGGGAAAAACGGATAAACTTAATAAGTATAGCCAGCAGGTGGGCTTGAACATCAATTTAAAGAAGTCAGAGGTCATGACGCTCAATGTGAGCAACCCTGAGCCCATATCAGTAAGGAATCAGCAACTGGTACAGCCAGACACCTTCACATACCTAGGATGCATAGTAATACCAGACGGCGGGGCAGGCAAAGACATCAACATCAGAATGAATAAGGCAAGAACAGCCTTTTTTAGCCTAAACAACATCTGGAAGTCCTCTCAATACAGCACAAGCACAAAATTAAGATTTCACAAGAACAGCTATACTTTGGACCCCTAAAGGAAAACGAAAGAGAGTGACCGAACAAAAACAACCTGGCGGAGGACTGTGTCAACGTCACAAATGACGATATATGAGATTTCATGCTTGAGCACGCGCTCAAAAACAAGCTCTTGACAACCCCCCTAGACGGACGTTGAACGGAGGTTACGTGGGGGAAAAGATTATGTTGGCAACACCCTTATTGCGCTGGTATCTGACACATGGTCTGGTAGTGACCAATATACATCGGGTGATTGAATACCAACCGGTGACTCGTTTTGAGCAGTTCGGTGATACCGTCTCTGACGCCCGCCGACAGGGAAATAGAGACGATGTCTACGCCATAACGAGTGAAACAATGACTTAGGGACCACGGCATACGGAAAGATCTTGACAAATAAAGCGAAGCACGTCGACGTCTCGCATGTTACGGGTGAAGAGACTACAAAATTAATAAACTGCTTGTGATTTAAAACAATGAGTCTACTAACAGACGATATTTTCGAAGTATAGATGGTTAAAAAAATGACTATTCGTAGGGACCTCTTGTTGCAGATAGGACTTTTCGTCTACCAATACGCAAAACTCCGCATGTTAGAATTTTATTACGATTTTCTAGATAGGTTCGTCGATAGATCCAATTTCCAGCTGTACGAGATGGACACGGATAGTCTATATTTAGCGCTGACAACACAGAATCTGGAGGACACCGTTAAACCTCACCTGCGAAAAGAATTTTATAAAGTATACAATCAATGGTTCCCCTCTGATATTTGCGCAGACCATCGATCCGGTTTCATAACTAGGAAGTGTAAAACGCGAATCGCTTGTCAGAAATGCCAGGATAGGAAATTATTTGATAAGAGAACTCTTGGCCTATTTAAATTAGAATATGAGGGTAGTGGGATGGTATCTCTGTGTAACAAAACGTACCACTGTTTCGGGGACTATGACAAAACTAGTACAAAAGGGCTCAGTAAACAGCACAACACACTAAATAAACAAACTTTTTTGGAGGTTCTCACTACACAACAAGCGCCGGGCGGGACAAACATGGGACTTAAACCGCACGGTGCATTGGTCTATACATACACCCAACACAGAAATTCCCTGTCATATTTTTACATAAAAAGAATAGTTGACTCCGACAATGTCGCCCCTTCACCTCTCACCATCTAATTTCACTTGCAGTGATAATAACAAATTTATATATAAACACTTATTACGCCTCTATTTGCTTTAGCTGTCGTATATATCTGTGTGTGTCAGATTATACGTTGTTCTACTCCGGCGCCCCGCTACACCCAACCCACACATGAGTCATCACCCCCGCCAGCCAAAGTCAATATCCCCCCGCATTCTCCATTAAAATATCCCCACCGACATGCTAACGACAATAATTAACTACAACCTACCTACTTATCGCCCCTGACCGACCTAAGCGACCTAATCAATTCTTTAAATATTTCCCTCTAAAAGCCTTTCCTCCCCCATTTTATTGGTTTTATGACGTCATATTTCCTTATATAAACCCATTCCTCCCCTTATATTCATCGTCGAGGAAGACGACAACAAGGTCAACCAGACTAACCTCGCCGGCTGACCACCTCTACATCCCCCCTTATTATATAAATAAAAATATATAAATTAAAAAAATTTGTCTCACTTCGTGTACATTTGTATTCTCTCTTACATGGTTTTTTTTCTCCCCCTTATATTCTCATCAATACCTACAAACAAAACACCAGACAAAACCACAGTCACCCACACCACACTACGCTCATTAGCCATGTTCCTCTATAAAATTTAAAAATGTTTATATTTTCCTCTTTATCTCAAGAGAGCAAGATTTTTTTTCCCCCAGATTAAACCAGTTCTCCTCATATAAATAAACGTTGGCGTGATAACGGTAGACACTCACATTCACACCTCCCTAAAGATTAGTACCCCCGGCACCGATCCCACACACTGGGTGTATATGCGTAGAAGTGATGAAATGCTTAAACCGTTCGAGAGTGGGCTGAAAGTCGCGTCTGTAAGTTTTTAAAGAGGTCAGCCTTTACAATAAGTGCGAAATAATTTGGTGAATCATATCTAAAGTTTCCTACCAAAATCGGCATTACGTTGACTCGTCAAGAATTTGAACATCTTCTGGCTTTAAAAGGCGAAATCCTCGCCGAATTTGACCGACTACAGTTACTAAACACAGATATCTGTCCTACTACTTGCCCCAGTAACACGTTTGACCGCTACATCAACTGCAGTTGTTATCAACCAATAATTCCAGAACCGAGTTGATGTCCTCTTAACAACACTAACCGTTGTACCCCTACATCAAGTCCAACCATAGACAATCACCCGGACGATGGCTATAAACAACCACCACCGAAGAAGCAAAGAGCTTCAAACCGTCTGAAACTAGAGATTTAGATTGCCATTTCGTATTCTTATAAAAGAGCTCATTACATATATTTATTACAAACTATATTAAAAAACCTTGGCCTTTGTATAAATGTTGTCTACCTGTTGTAAAATATATATTGTATGTATGTTGCATATATATATATAAATGACCGACTGATGACGGTCGAGATCCCCCTGTTTTATGGAAGAAAACATGCCACCATCATTAGCACGTATGCACCAACTATGACAAACCAGGATGACGTCAAGGATAAGTTTTACGAAGAACTACATGCACTCATTGCATCAGTTCCTAAAGCAGATAAGCTCATCATTCTTGGTAACTTTAATGCAAGAGTAGGCTCAGATAACATCTCCTGGAATGGCACTATTAAAAGGTACGGCGTGGGTCGCTGTAACAGCAATGGACTTCTTCTCCTCCAAACTTGCGCAGAACATGACCTCCTTGTCATCAACACAATTTTTTGACTTCCTACCAGCAACAGGACCTCCTGGATGCACCCTCGCTCAAAGCATTGGCATTTAATTGACTATTTAATTGTTAGAAAGAAGGACAGGCAAGATGTCCGGGTGACCTAGTTAATGTGTGGTGCCGAATGTTGGACTGATCATCGCCTCATTGTATCTAAACTCAAAATTCGTATCCAACCAGCCAGGCGCCCTCAGGGGAAGAAAACTCAAAAGAGGCTGGATGTCACCAAACTAAAGAAGACACAAATCAAACAGTCATTTACCGACACCTTAGAAGACCGTCTCAACTCTATCTCGCTAGATGGCCAAAGTGTGGAAACAAATTGGTCAGCCCTAAGTGAGCAGATCTACAACACTGCTACAGAGGTCCTGGGTCCTTCCATCATGAAACAAAATGACTGGTTTGATGAGAACTCAGATGATATAAAGCAGATGTTGGCTGAGAAACACCATCTCCATAAAGCATATTTAAATGATCCAAAATCTACATCCAAGAAAGACGCTTTCAACAACATGCGTAGAATCGTCCAACATAAACTACGCCAGATGCGGGATTCATGGCTGAGTAATAAGGCAGATGAGCTCCAAGGCTTTGCTGACAGCCATGACTTGAACAATTTTTACCTTGCACTCAAAGCGGTCTATGGTCCAACATCATCAGGATCATTTCCCCTCCTTAATGCAGATGGAAAAACACTAATTACAAACAAGGAAAAAATTCTCCAACGCTGGGTCGAACACTTTAATAATATTCTGAACCAGCCATCATCTATTAACGACGAAGCCATCAACCGCCTGCCCCAAATTCCTATAAATGAAGCATTAGATGATGTACCAACTCTGGAGGAAACTAAAAAAGCGATTCGTCACCTGTCTAGTGGAAAGGCCCCCGGCTCCGATTCAATTCCTGTTGAGGTTTATAAAGATGGCAGTGCAGATCTGATAGAGAAACTTCACATGATCTTCCAGCAAATGTGGCAGAGTGAAACCATCCCACACGATCTCAAAGATGCGTCAATTATACATCTATATAAACGTAAAGGTAATCGCCAAGACTGTAACAATCATCGAGGCATCTCTCTTTTATCAATCGCTGGGAAGATATTCGCCAGAATCCTTTTGAATCGCCTTACGGCTCATCTTGACAAAGGTCTTTTACCTGAAAGTCAGTGTGGATTCCGGAAAGAACGTGGAACCACAGATATGGTGTTCGCTGCAAGACAGCTACAAGAAAAATGCCAAGAACAGCACTGTGACCTGTACACAGCTTTCATCGACTTGACAAGGGCGTTCGACACGGTCAGTAGAGAGGGTCTATGGAAGATCATGGCAAAATACGGCTGCCCAAAGAAATTTATCACAATAGTGCAGCAACTGCATGATGGAATGCAGGCAAGAGTTCAGGAAAACGGTGAGCTATCAGAGCCTTTCCCCGTCTCAAATGGAGTTAAACTAGGGTGTGTACTTGCACCGACTCTGTTCAGTATCATGTTTTCTGCTATGCTGACTCATGCTTTTAGAGACGGGGACACAGGAATCGACATTAGTTATCGTATTGATGGAAAATTGTTTAACCTTAGGAGGCTTCAAGCAAAAACCAAGGTCAAATTACACACCATCAGTAATCTTCTGTTTGCTGATGATTGTGCCCTCAATGCTGGCTCAGAGGCTGATCTGCAGCATAGTGTGGATAGATTCTCCGAAGCCTGTGCCAACTTTGGGCTTACCATCAACACGAAGAAAACAGAAATCATGTACCAACCAGCTCCTGGCACAGTTTATACTGAGCCAATCATCAAGGTTAATGGTGAGAAACTGAATGTTGTGAACAGATTCACATACCTTGGTAGCACACTATCCCAGAACATTGTCATTGATGATGAGGTGAACACCAGGATCTCCAAAGCCAGCAGCAACATTTAGCAGACTATACACCAACGTTTGGCATCGAAGTGGCATTAGTCTACAGACAAAGCTGAAGGTGTACAGAGCTGCGGTGCTTCCAGTGCTGCTATATGCATGTGAAACATGGACTGTATACAGGCGCCACGTAAAGAAGCTAAACCACTTCCATACAGTCTGTCTCAGGAAGATAATGAACATCAAATGGCAAGACAAGATCCCGGATACCGCCGTTCTTGACAGAGCTGGTATCCCTAGCATTGATACTATTCTGATGCAGTCACAGATTCGCTGGGCACGTCATGTAGTCCGCATGCCAGACCATCGACTGCCAAAGATACTCTTTTATGGTGAGATGCAGAAGGGTAAACGCTCCCATGGTGGCCAAAAGAAGCGCGTCAAAGACACGTTAAAGACGTCATTGAAAACCTTTGACATAAACCCAGACACATGGGAAGCTGCTGCGCAAGACCGAACTGCTTGGCGCACATCTCTTCGTAAAGGTGCAGCGGCATGTGAATCATCCAGAATAGCAGCAGCGGAACAGCGGAGACAAGCTAGAAATGACCGTGTAATAAAACCTTCACATGAAGCAAACATTCCCTGCCCACACTGTCCGAGATCTTTCCAGGCCCGCATCGGGCTCATCAGTCACCTTCGTACCTATAGACTAACCTAACATATTCCTAAATAATTGGATGAATAGAGTGGTCTTCATCACCCGTGATGGACGAACAACATATATATATATATATATATATATATATATATATATATATATATATATATATATATATATATATATATATATATATATATATATGTTGTAACACGTGAATAAAGAAACATAAAAACACACTGCTGAGTCATACACAACACTTAAAATACCATCACAAAAAAATCCCCTTAGTAACCCACGTCGCCATTATTGATCTAATATTTTTCCTTATATAAATGTCACGCTCATCCTCCGTTATCGATCGGTATATTTTACTATATAAAAGTCCGCTCCACTGCGGAATCGATCGGAGTATTTTACTTTATAAAACGTCAGCTCCACCTGCAGAATATTTCTCGTTTTGCGTCTGACATACTACTACATTTTTTCAAATGTTTTTTTCCCAGTTGTCAAATATTTCTTCAAATGTTTCTCCCAGTTGTCAAATATTTCTTTAAATGTTATTTCCAGTTGTGAAATATTTCTTCAAATGTTTTTTCCAGTTGTCAAATATTTCTTCAAATGTTTTTTTCCAGTTGTAAAATATTTCTTTAAAATGTTCTTTTCCAGTTGTCAAATATTTCTTCACAAAGAGGAATAAGATGGACTACATTTTCTACATTGGAAGATCTGGAATATGCAGATGACATTGCACTACTAGCACATTCACATCAACATATCCAGGAAAAAAAAACGGATAAACTTAATAAGTATAGCCAGTAGGTGGGCTTGAACATCAATTTAAAGAAGTCAGAGGTCATGACGCTCAATGTGAGCAACCCTGAGCCCATATCAGTAAGGAATCAGCAACTGGTACAGCCAGACACCTTCACATACCTAGGATGCATAGTAATACCAGACGGCGGGGCAGGCAAAGACATCAACATCAGAATGAATAAGGCAAGGACAGCCTTTTTTAGCCTAAACAACATCTGGAAGTCCTCTCAATACAGCACAATCACAAAATTAAGATTATATCGGAGATATGTGCTTTCTGTGCTTCTCTGTGGTGCGGAATGCTGGAGAGTTACAGAGAAGGAAATGTCGAAATTGTCCTCTTTTCACACAGCATGGCTAAGAAAAATTCCCCGAATCTTTTGGCCGAATACCATCACTAAGCAAGATCTGCTTACTCGGAGCAAGCAAGAGGACATGCACACCATCATAGCTGGCAGAAGCTGGGGCTGGGTTGGCCATGTCCCCAGAAGAGACCCCGAGGCCATAACAAGAACAGCTATACTTTGGACCCCTAAAGAAAAACGAAAGAGAGTGGCCGGACAAAAACAACCTGGCGGAGGAATGTGTCGACGTCAAAAGAGACGATATAGGAGATTTCATGCGTGAGCACGTGCTCAAAAACAAGCTCTTGACAACCCCCCGAGCCGGACGTTGTATGGAGGTTACTTGGGGGAAAAGATTATGTTGGCCACGCACTTATTGCGCTGGTATCTGACACATGGTCTGGTAGTGACCAATATACATCGGGTGATTGAATACCAACCGGTGACTCGTTTTGAGCAGTTCGGTGATACCGTCTCTGACGCCCGCCGACAAGGAGATAGAGGACGATCTCTACGCCATAACGAGTGAAGCAATGACTTAGTTAGGGACCACGGCTTACGGCAAGATCTTGACAAATAAAGCAAAGCACGTCGACGTCCCGCAAGTTAGGGGTGAAGAGACGACAAACGTAATAAACTGCCTGTGATTTAAAATAATGAGAATACTAACAGACGATATTTTCGAAGTGGAGATGGTTAAAAAAGAGACAATTCGTTGGGACCTCCTGTTGCAGATAGGACTTTTCGTCTACCAATACGCAAAACTCCGCATGTTAGAATTTTATTACGATTTTCTAGATAGGTTCGTCGATAGATCCAATTTCCAGCTGTACGAGATGGACACGGATAGTCTATATTTAGCGCTGACAACACAGAATCTGGAGGACACCGTTAAACCTCACCTGCGAAAAGAATTTTATAAAGTATACAATCAATGGTTCCCCTCCGATGTTTGCGCACACCATCGATCCAGTTTCATAACTAGGAAGGGTAAAACGCGAATCGCTTGTCAGAAATGCCAGGATAGGAAACTATTTGATAAGAGAACCCCTGGCCTATTTAAATTAGAATATGAGGGTAGTGGGATGGTATCTCTATGTAACAAAACCTACCACGGTTTCGGGGACTATGACAAAACTAGTACTAAAGGGCTCAGTAAACAGCACAACACACTAGATAAACAAACTTTTTTGGAGGTTCTCACTACACAACAAGCGCCGGGCGGGACAAATATGGGACTTAAACCGCATGGTGCATTGGTCTATACATACACCCAACACAGAAATTCCCTGTCATATTTTTACATAAAAAGAATAGTTGACTCCGACAATGTCGCCCCTTCACCTCTCACCATCTAATTTCTCTTGCAGTGATAATAACAAATTTATATATAAACACTTATTACGCCTCTATTTGCTTTAGCTGTCGTATATATCTGTGTGTGTCAGATTATACGTTGTTCTACTCCGGCGCCCCGCTACACCCAACCCACACATGAGTCATCACCCCCGCCAGCCAAAGTCAATATCCCCCCGCATTCTCCATTAAAATATCCCCACCGACATGCTAACGACAATAATTAACTACAACCTACCTACTTATCGCCCCTGACCGACCTAAGCGACCTAATCAATTCTTTAAATATTTCCCTCTAAAAGCCTTTCCTCCCCCATTTTATTGGTTTTATGACGTCATATTTCCTTATATAAACCCATTCCTCCCCTTATATTCATCGTCGAGGAAGACGACAACAAGGTCAACCAGACTAACCTCGCCGGCTGTCCACCTCTACATCCCCCCTTATTATATAAATAAAAATATATAAATTAAAAAAATTTGTCTCACTTCGTGTACATTTATATTCTCTCTTACATGGTTTTTTTTCTCCCCCTTATATTCTCATCAATACCTACAAACAAAACACCAGACAAAACCACAGTCACCCACACCACACCACGCTCATTAGCCAAGTTCCTCTATAAAATTTAAAAATGTTTATATTTTCCTCTTTATCTCAAGAGAGCAAAATTTTTTTTCCCCCAGATTAAACCAGTTCTCCTCATATAAATAAACGTTGGCGTGATAACGGTAGACACTCACGTTCACACCTCCCTAAAGATTAGTACCCCCGGCACCGATCCCACACACTGGGTGTATATGCGTAGAAGTGCTGAAATGCTTAAACCGTTCGAGAGTGGGCTGAAAGTCGCGTCTGTAACTTTTTAAAGAGGTCAGCCTTTACAATAAGTGCGAAATAATTTGGTGAATCATATCTAAAGTTTCCTACCAAAATCGGCATTACGTTGACTCGTCAAGAATTTGAACATCTTCTGGCTTTAAAAGGCGAAATCCTCGCCGAATTTGACCGACTACAGTTACTAAACACAGATATCTGTCCTACTACTTGCCCCAGTAACACGTTTGACCGCTACATCAACTGCAGTTGTTATCAACCAATAATTCCAGAACCGAGTTGATGTCCTCTTAACAACACTAACCGTTGTACCCCTACATCAAGTCCAACCATAGACAATCACCCGGACGATGGCTATAAACAACCACCACCGAAGAAGCAAAGAGCTTCAAACCGTCTGAAACTAAAGATTTAGATTGACATTTCGTATTCTTATAAAAGAGCTCATTACATATATTTATTACAAACTATATTAAAAAACCTTGGCCTTTGTATAAATGTTGTCTACCTGTTGTAAAATATATATTGTATGTATGTTGCATATATATATATATAAATGACCGACTGATGACGGTCGAGATCCCCCTGTTTTATGGAAGAAAACATGCCACCATCATTAGCACGTATGCACCAACTATGACAAACCAGAATGACGTCAAGGATAAGTTTTACGAAGAACTACATGCACTCATTGCATCAGTTCCTAAAGCAGATAAGCTCATCATTCTTGGTGACTTTAATGCAAGAGTAGGCTCAGATAACATCTCCTGGAATGGCACTATTGGAAGGTACGGCGTGGGTCGCTGTAACAGCAATGGACTTCTTCTCCTCCAGACTTGCGCAGAACATGACCTCCTTGTCATCAACACCATTTTTTGACTTCCTACCAGCAACAGGACCTCCTGGATGCACCCTCGCTCAAAGCATTGGCACTTAATTGACTATGTAATTGTTAGAAAGAAGGACAGGCAAGATGTCCGGGTGACCTAGTCCATGTGTGGTGCCGAATGTTGGACTGATCATCGCCTCATTGTATCTAAACTCAAAATTCGTATCCAACCAGCCAGGCGCCCTCAGGGGAAGAAAACTCAAAAGAGGATGGATGTCACCAAACTAAAGAAGACACAAATCAAACAGTCATTTACCGACACCTTAGAAGACCGTCTCAACTCTATCTCGCTAGATGGCCAAAGTGTGGAAACAAATTGGGCAGCCCTAAGTGAGCAGATCTACAACACTGCTACAGAGGTCCTGGGTCCTTCCATCATGAAACAAAATGACTGGTTTGATGAGAACTCAGATGATATAAAGCAGATGTTGGCTGAGAAACACCATCTCCATAAAGCATATTTAAATGATCCAAAATCTACATCCAAGAAAGACGCTTTCAACAACATGCGTAGAATCGTCCAACATAAACTACGCCAGATGCGGGATTCATGGCTGAGTAATAAGGCAGATGAGCTCCAAGGCTTTGCTGACAGCCATGACTTGAAAAATGTTTACCTTGCACTCAAAGCGGTCTATGGTCCAACATCATCAGGATCATTTCCCCTCCTTAATGCAGATGGAAAAACACTAATTACAAACAAGGAAAAAATTCTCCAACGCTGGGTCGAACACTTTAATAATATTCTGAACCAGCCATCATCTATTAACGACGAAGCCATCAACCGCCTGCCCCAAATTCCTATAAATGAAGCATTAGATGATGTGCCAACTCTGGAGGAAACTAAAAAAGCGATTCGTCACCTGTCTAGTGGAAAGGCCCCCGGCTCCGATTCAATTCCTGTTGAGGTTTATAAAGATGGCAGTGCAGATCTGATAGAGAAACTTCACATGATCTTCCAGCAAATGTGGCAGAGTGAAACCATCCCACACGATCTCAAAGATGCGTCAATTATACATCTATATAAACGTAAAGGTAATCGCCAAGACTGTAACAATCATCGAGGCATCTCTCTTTTATCAATCGCTGGGAAGATATTCGCCAGAATCCTTTTGAATCGCCTTACGGCTCATCTTGACAAAGGTCTTTTACCTGAAAGTCAGTGTGGATTCCGGAAAGAACGTGGAACCACAGATATGGTGTTCGCTGCAAGACAGCTACAAGAAAAATGCCAAGAACAGCACTGTGACCTGTACACAGCTTTCATCGACTTGACAAAGGCGTTCGACACGGTCAGTAGAGAGGGTCTATGGAAGATCATGGCAAAATACGGCTGCCCAAAGAAATTTATCACAATAGTGCAGCAACTGCATGATGGAATGCAGGCAAGAGTTCAGGAAAACGGTGAGCTATCAGAGCCTTTCCCCGTCTCAAATGGAGTTAAACTAGGGTGTGTACTTGCACCGACTCTGTTCAGTATCATGTTTTCTGCTATGCTGACTCATGCTTTTAGAGACGGGGACACAGGAATCGACATTAGTTATCGTATTGATGGAAAATTGTTTAACCTTAGGAGGCTTCAAGCAAAAACCAAGGTCAAATTACACACCATCAGTAATATTCTGTTTGCTGATGATTGTGCCCTCAATGCTGGCTCAGAGGCTGATCTGCAGCATAGTGTGGATAGATTCTCCGAAGCCTGTGCCAACTTTGGGCTTACCATCAACACGAAGAAAACAGAAATCATGTACCAACCAGCTCCTGGCACAGTTTATACTGAGCCAATCATCAAGGTTAATGGTGAGAAACTGAATGTTGTGAACACATTCACATACCTTGGTAGCACACTATCCCAGAACATTGTCATTGATGATGAGGTGAACACCAGGATCTCCAATGCCAGCAGCAACATTTAGCAGACTATACACCAACGTTTGGCATCGAAGTGGCATTAGTCTACAGACAAAGCTGAAGGTGTACAGAGCTGCTGCGCTTCCAGTGCTGCTATATGCATGTGAAACATGGACTGTATACAGACGCCACGTAAAGAAGCTAAACCACTTCCATACAGTCTGTCTCAGGAAGATAATGAACATCAAATGGCAGGACAAGATCCCGGATACCGCCGTTCTTGACAGAGCTGGTATCCCTAGCATTGATACTATTCTGATGCAGTCACAGATTCGCTGGGCACGTCATGTAGTCCGCATGCCAGACCATCGACTGCCAAAGATACTCTTTTATGGTGAGATGCAGAAGAATAAACGCTCCCATGGTGGCCAAAAGAAGCGCGTCAAAGACACGTTAAAGACGTCATTGAAAACCTTTGACATAAACCCAGACACATGGGAAGCTGCTGCGCAAGACCGAACTGCTTGGCGCACATCTCTTCGTAAAGGTGCAGCGGCATGTGAATCATCCAGAAGAGCAGCAGCGGAACAGCGGAGACAAGCTAGAAATGACCGTGTAATAAAACCTTCACATGAAGCAAACATTCCCTGCCCACACTGTCCGAGATCTTTCCAGGCCCGCATCGGGCTCATCAGTCACCTTCATACCCATAGACTAACCTAACATATTCCTAAATAATTGGATGAATAGAGTGGTCTTCATCACCCGTGATAGACGAACAACATATATATATATATATATATATATATATATATATATATATATATATATATATATATATATATATATATATATATATATATATATTGTAATATATTGTAACACGTGAATAAAGAAACATAAAAACACACTGCTGAGTCATACACAACACTTAAAATACCATCACAAAAAAATCCCCTTAGTAACCCACGTCGCCATTATTGATCTAATATTTTTCCTTATATAAATGTCACGCTCATCCTCCGTTATCGATCGGTATATTTTACTATATAAAAGTCCGCTTCACTGCGGAATCGATCTGAGTATTTTACTTTATAAAACGTCAGCTCCACCTGCAGAATATCTCTCGTTTTGCGTCTGACATACTACTACATTTCTTCCACTGTTTTTTTCCCACAAATATTTCTTCAAATGTTTCTCCCAGTTTGTCAAATTTTTTCAAATGTTATTTTTGTGAAATATTTCTTCAAATGTTGTCAAATATTTCTTCAAATGTTTCTCCCAGTTGTCAAATATTTCTTTAAAATGTTCTTTTCCAGTTGTCAAATATTTCTTCACAAAGAGGAATAAGATGGACTACATTTTCTACATTGGAAGATCTGGAATATGCAGATGACATTGCACTACTAGCACATTCACATCAACATATCCAGGAAAAAAAAGGATAAACTTAATAAGTATAGCCAGTAGGTGGGCTTGAACATCAATTTAAAGAAGTCAGAGGTCATGACGCTCAATGTGAGCAACCCTGAGCCCATATCAGTAAGGAATCAGCAACTGGTACAGCCAGACACCTTCACATACCTAGGATGCATAGTAATACCAGACGGCGGGGCAGGCAAAGACATCAACATCAGAATGAATAAGGCAAGGACAGCCTTTTTTAGCCTAAACAACATCTGGAAGTCCTCTCAATACAGCACAATCACAAAATTAAGATTATATCGGAGATGTGTGCTTTCTGTGCTTCTCTGTGGTGCGGAATGCTGGAGAGTTACAGAGAAGGAAATGTCGAAATTGTCCTCTTTTCACACAGCATGGCTAAGAAAAATTCACCGAATCTTTTGGCCGAATACCATCACTAAGCAAGATCTGCTTACTCGGAGCAAGCAAGAGGACATGCACACCATCATAGCTGGCAGAAGCTGGGGCTGGGTTGGCCATGTCCCCAGAAGAGACCCCGATGCCATAACAAGAACAGCTATACTTTGGACCCCTAAAGGAAAACGAAAGAGAGTGGCCGGACAAAAACAACCTGGCGGAGGAATGTGTCGACGTCAAAAGAGACGATATAGGAGATTTCATGCGTGAGCACGTGCTCAAAAACAAGCTCTTGACAACCCCCCGAGCCGGACGTTGTATGGAGGTTACTTGGGGGAAAAGATTATGTTGGCCACGCACTTATTGCGCTGGTATCTGACACATGGTCTGGTAGTGACCAATATACATCGGGTGATTGAATACCAACCGGTGACTCGTTTTGAGCAGTTCGGTGATACCGTCTCTGACGCCCGCCGACAAGGAGATAGAAGACGATCTCTACGCCATAACGAGTGAAGCAATGACTTAGTTAGGGACCACGGCTTACGGGAAGATCTTGACAAATAAAGCGAAGCACGTCGACGTCCCGCAAGTTAGGGGTGAAGAGACGACAAACTTAATAAACTGCCTGTGATTTAAAATAATGAGAATACTAACAGACGATATTTTCGAAGTGGAGATGGTTAAAAAAGAGACAATTCGTTGGGACCTCCTGTTGCAGATAGGACTTTTCGTCTACCAATACGCAAAACTCCGCATGTTAGAATTTTATTACGATTTTCTAGATAGGTTCGTCGGTAGATCCAATTTTCAGCTGTACGAGATGGACACGGATAGTCTATATTTAGCGCTGACAACACAGAATCTGGAGGACACCGTTAAACCTCACCTGCGAAAAGAATTTTATAAAGTATACAATCAATGGTTCCCCTCCGATGTTTGCGCACACCATCGATCCAGTTTCATAACTAGGAAGTGTAAAACGCGAATCGCTTGTCAGAAATGCCAGGATAGGAAACTATTTGATAAGAGAACTCCTGGCCTATTTAAATTAGAATATGAGGGTAGTGGGATGGTATCTCTATGTAACAAAACCTACCACGGTTTCGGGGACTATGACAAAACTAGTACTAAAGGGCTCAGTAAACAGCACAACACACTAGATAAACAAACTTTTTTGGAGGTTCTCACTACACAACAAGCGCCGGGCGGGACAAATATGGGACTTAAACCGCATGGTGCATTGGTCTATACATACACCCAACACAGAAATTCCCTGTCATATTTTTACATAAAAAGAATAGTTGACTCCGACAATGTCGCCCCTTCACCTCTCACCATCTAATTTCTCTTCCAGTGATAATAACAAATTTATATATAAACACTTATTACGCCTCTATTTGCTTTAGCTGTCGTATATATCTGTGTGTGTCAGATTATACGTTGTTCTACTCCGGCGCCCCGCTACACCCAACCCACACATGAGTCATCACCCCCGCCAGCCAAAGTCAATATCCCCCCGCATTCTCCATTAAAATATCCCCACCGATATGCTAACGACAATAATTAACTACAACCTTCCTACTTATCGCCCCTGACCGACCTAAGCGACCTAATCAATTCTTTAAATATTTCCCTCTAAAAGCCTTTCCTCCCCCATTTTATTGGTTTTATGACGTCATATTTCCTTATATAAACCCATTCCTCCCCTTATATTCATCGTCGAGGAAGGCGACAACAAGGTCAACCAGACTAACCTCGCCGGCTGACCACCTCTACATCCCCCCTTATTATATAAATAAAAATATATAAATTAAAAAAATTTGTCTCACTTCGTGTACATTTGTATTCTCTCTTACATGGTTTTTTTTCTCCCCCTTATATTCTCATCAATACCTACAAACAAAATACCAGACAAAACCACAGTCACCCACACCACACCACGCTCATTAGCCATGTTCCTCTATAAAATTTATAAATTTTTATATTTTCCTCTTTATCACAATAGTGCAGGATTTTTTCCCCCCAGATTAAACCAGTTCTCCTCATATAAATAAACGTTGGCGTGATAACGGCAGACACTCACGTTCACACCTCACTGAAGATTAGTACCGCCGGCATCGATCCCACACACTGGGTGTATATGCGTAGAAGTGATGAAATGCTTAAACCGTTCGAGAGTGGGCTGAAAGTCGCGTCTGTAAGTTTTTAAAGAGGTCAGCCTTTACAACAGGTGCGATATAATTTGGTGAATCATATCTAAAGCTTCCTACCAAAATCGGCATTACGCTGACTCGTCAAGAATTTGAACATCTTCTGGCTTTAAAAGGCGAAATCCTCGCCGAATTTGACCGACTACAGTTACTAAACACAGATATCTGTCCTACTACTTGCCCCAGTAACACGTTTGACCGCTACATCAATTGCAGTTGTTATCAACCAATAATTCCAGAACCGAGTTGATGTCCTCTTAACAACACTAACCGATGTACCCCTACATCAAGTCCAACCATAGACAATCACCCGGACGATGGCTATAAACAACCACCACTGAAGAAGCAAAGAGCTTCAAACCGTCTGAAACTAGAGATTTAGATTGCCATTTCGTATTCTTATAAAAGAGCTCATTACATATATTTATTACAAACTATATTAAAAAACCTTGGCCTTCGTATAAATGTTGTCTAGCTGCTGTAAAATATATATTGTATGTGTGTTGCGTATATATATATATATATATATATATATGTATATAATAAAAATATATATATATATATATATATATATATATATATAATATATATATATTATATATATATATATATATATATATACGACGGTGAGTCAAGTGAAAACGGGCAATATGTTATAACAAAAAGAATAATCATGCCATTATATATTATAATAATAATAATAGCCCCTTCAGTCATAACTGACTATGGGAATGCGCCCCTGAGGTGGCAGCCCTCAGCTGCTTATTTTCCTGGTGCTCCTTTCGACGTTTTCTCCTCACCTCTGCTTCTTGTGTGAGCCTCTCTTCGCCCAATCTGAGGTGGTGCCGTAAATAGCATCGCCACTTAGTGCGATCGGCAGCTTCATCCTCCCATGTTGCTGGATCCATGTCCAGTGCCCTCATATCTCTCTTGCACACATCTTTGAACCTCAGCTGTGGTCGCCCAACTGTTCTCTTGCCATCTGCTAATTGTCCGTAGAAGATATCTTTTGGGATGCGACCATCTTCCATGCGGCGAACATGGCCAAGCCATCGAAGTCTGCGCTGTCTAAGCAGCGTATACATACTTTGAAGGCCAGCACGTGACAACACCTCGACATTTGTCACTTTATTTTTCCACGAGATGTCGAGGATGCGGCGTAGACACCGCAAATGGAAGGTATTGAGCCTTCTTTCTTGCTTAGCATAGGTCGTCCAGGTCTCGCTGCCATATAGGAGTGTGCTGGTGACGCAGGCATTATATATCGCAGCTTTGGTCTTCATTGTGAGTTTAGAGTTTCCCCAAACACACGATGTGAGGCGGGCAAAGGTAGCTGCAGCTTTGCCAATGCGGCTGTCGATTTCTGTATCCAGTGAGAGTTTGTCATTGATGGTAGACCCTAGGTATGTGAAGTGGTGTACCACTGCCAATTCATAGTTATCGATAGTGATAACTGGTGCAGCATCCACATCCTGACTCAGCACATTCGTTTTCTTTAGACTTATTGTGAGGCCAAAGTCCTTGCATGCTTTAGTGAAGCGATTCATCAAGCTCTGAAGCTCCTGTTGGCTTTGAGTGACGACTGCAGCATCATCAGCGAACAACAAGTCTCTTATAGTGACCCTTCTGATTTTTGTTTTTGCCTTCAGCCTTGAAAGATTAAACAGACGGCCATCTGACCTAGTGTGAAGGCATATTCCTTCAGTTGCATCTCTGAATGCATGTTTCAAGAGTAAGGCAAAGAAGATTCCGAAGAGGGTCGGAGCCAGAACACAGCCTTGTTTAACGCCACTTCGTATATCAAAGGGCTGTGACGTGCTTCCAGCATATTGGACTGTTCCCTTCATGTCGTCATGGAATGACTTTATCATTTCCAGCATTTTAGAAGGGCAGCCTATTTTCAGGAGGATTTTAAAGAGTCCATCCCTACTAACAAGGTCGAATGCTTTTGTGAGGTCTATAAAGGCGATATATAATGGTCTTTTCTGCTCTCTTGATTTTTCCTGAAGCTGGCGGAGAGAGAAGATCATGTCTGTTGTTGATCTGCCAGCTCGGAATCCACACTGTGCCTCTGGATATATGCGCTCAGCTAACTTGTGTAGTCGCATTAAGATGACTTTGGCAAAAACCTTACCAACAATACTAAGAAGAGAGATGCCTCTGTAGTTATTGCAATCACTTCTGTCTCCTTTATTTTTTATACAGTGTTACAATCTTGGCATCTCGCATGTCTTGAGGAATAGTTGTCTCTTCCCAGCACTGGCACAGCATCCTATGCAGGGGATGTAATAGCGTGCTCTTACAGCATTTGATTAAATCAGGAGGAATCCCATCACTGCCTGGTGCTTTGCCAGAGGCCAAGCTATCAATGGCCTTACTGAGTTCCTCTAATGTTGGTTCGGCATCCAGCTCCTCCATAGTTGGCAGACTATTGACAGTATCAAGGGCTGCAGGCGTAACGGTATTGTCTCTAGCGTAAAGCTCAGAGTAGTGCTCGACCCACCTCTCCATCTGCTTACCCTTATCGGTTAGCTTCTCTCCGCTGATGGTTTTTAGCGGTGCCGTCTTACTTTTATGGGGGCCAAGTGCTTTCTTTATACCGTCATACATTTGTCTAATGTTGCCTGTTTGCGCTGCGATCTGGATGCTCTCACTGAGCTGGAGCCAATAGTCATTTGCACAGCGTCGAGCAGTTTGTTGAACTTTGCTTCTCGTAGCCCTCAGGATCTGTAGGGTTCTGGCACTCGGTGAACGTTTGTATTCATTCATAGCACTGCGCTTAGCTTCAATAACAGGTGCCATCACATCTGATGAAGCATCAAACCAGTCATTTGACTTTGCTGTTTTCTTACCAAAGGTGGCAAGTGCAGTACTTTGAATGGTGTTCCGTAGATGCTCCCAGTTCTCTGTAATAGTATCACCATGCTGAGGGCTACTGAGCAATTTCTTGAAGGTCGCAGTGAATTGAGCGATCATGAAAGGGTCTGACATCTTGCTGGTATCAATGCGTGGTTTCCCTTCATGTCTGACACGATAGAGTTTTCTTGGTTGTGCTCTGATTTTGCAGCAAACCAAGGAGTGATCTGTGTCACAGTCTGCACTATGGTACGAGCGCGTGGAGAGCACAGACCTGAGGAGTGGCCTTCTGACGAGAATCAGGTCAAGTTGGTGCCAGTGCTTGGATCGTGGGTGTCTCCATGACACCTTATGCTGGGGTTTTGTCTGAAAGTAGGTGTTGGTCACGCAGAGGTCATGGTGGACGCACAACTCTAAGAGCCGTTGTCCATTTTCATTCATCTTGCCAATACCAAACCTGCCCAGACATGAAGGCCATGAAACATTATCGGCACCCACTCTAGCGTTAAAGTCACCAAGGAGAACAAGCTGTTCTTGCCTAGGTATGCTTTTGATTACTGCTGCTAGATTCTCGTAGAACTCATCTTTAGCTTCTGAGGCAGAGTACAGAGTAGGAGCATACACACTGACAAGGGTGATGGGACCTGTGCTAGTTTGCAGGCGGAGCGTTAACAGGCGTTCTGATCCATTCTCACCTGGTTCAACCATGTTAGTTAGCGAATTTTTGACCGCAAAACCTACTCCGTGTTCTCTAGCTTTATTAAGATCTTTCCCTTGCCAATAAAATGTGTAGTCCTTTTCGCTCACCGTTCCAGAGCCAGCCAGGCGCGTTTCCTGAAGTGCAGCTATATCCACCTGAAGTCGTTTAAGCTCATCATTAATTATGGCTGCCTTCCTTACATCGTTTACATCCTGTAGGTTTTCGGATAGTCCAGTCAACATAGTCCGGACGTTCCAGCATCCCAATCTGAGAGTTTGCCTATTTCTATTTTTTCGATAATTGCTTGGTGCAAAATTTTCTGTCCACAGTTCGGGTTTGCCCCTAATCCCAATGCACCCAATGGGGAAAGCAGACAGTGGCGGGACAATACCTTATTGACTGGGGGCTGCCCAGCTTGAAGCGGGCGGTAGCTGTCCAGTGAGATCCTAGAACCTCTCCCACTGTCGGAAGTAGCCCCTGGCGCCATGCCCTACGCCAATTGGGCAAAATGCTTATAACCGGTAACTGCTACTTCCCGTGTTTTGCCGACATCTATAGGGTGAAGCTGGAGTGTCCTCTCCAGGGCGCGAGCTTGGGCAGTTATATGGAGATCAAGCTGTTGCCCATGCAGCATGTTCCCCCTCTCCACATAACCGGTAGATCCAAAGGAACGGCAGTAGCCGATACAGTTTGGTACCAGCCATGTCGCAGGAGTTGCCAGAATAATGTCGAATCGACATAGGGACTCCGACTCCGGATTTATCCTCAGGGTTTACTCCCGAAGCCAATTCCACAAATGGATATTCCCGCAAGGCAGCGGTGGTTTGAATTCAGAGTTCCTTCTCTTAGATAAGCTACCATCCAAGGATCACGAGCCTTATCGGCCCGAAGCTGCTGGTTTTAAGGCAGCAGTCGCTCGCCTTTGCCCCTTCTCCCGTCAGTGGAAACAGTTCATATCAGTTATATATTAGCTTGCCAATATAGTTGTCCTGGATGTCTCGAGTGTCATGCACGCGCCATCGCGGTGATGACGCATAAGGTGACGTCATAATGACGTTTTAAAGATGGCCGCCCCGCTAGTATAATGCACCAAACAGCAGCAGCTTTCTGTTATTCAATTTTTGATCAGGGAAGGGGTGAAACCAATAGAAATTCATTTGCGAATGAAGCTCAAATACGGTGATGCATTCATGTCAAGGTCGCAGGTGTATGAATGGTGTACAAAGTTCAAAAACGGCTCGATTTCTGTGACAGATATTTCACGACCGGGTCAGGCACACAGAGTAGTGACTCCAGAATCGATAGCAACCGTTGAACGACTCGTACAGGGAAACCGCCGATTGACTGTGGATGATATTGCCACCATCTCGACATCAGTCACGGTTCAGCCCACCACATCATCTCTGATGTGCTACAATACCACAAAGTGTCTGCAAGGTGAGTGCCACGGCAGCTTACTCCAGAATTGAAAATTGAACAGTCTGTCACAGAAATCACGCCGTTCTTGAACTTTGTACACCATTCATACACCTGAGACCTTGACATGCATACTTCACCGTACGTTAGCTTCATTTGCCGATGAATTTCTATTGGTTTCACCCCTTCGCTGATCAAAAATTGAATAACAGAACGCTGCTGCTGTTTGGTGCATTCCACTAGTGGGGCGGCCATCTTTAAAACGTTATTATGGTAAATAAATAAATAAATAAATAAATAAATAAGTAAATAAATAAATATATATATATATATATATATATATATATATATATATATATATATATATATATATATATATATATATATATATATATATATATATTTATATATATATATATAAATATTTATTTATTTATATTTATTTATTTATTTATTTATTTATTTATTTATTTATTTATTTATTTATTTATTTATATTTATATATATTTATTTAACATAAAACAACACTTAAAATACCATCACAAAAAAATCGCCTTACTAACCCACGTCGCCATTATTGATCTAATATGTTTCCTTATATAAATGTCACGCTCATCCTCCGTTATCGATCGGTATATTTTACTATATAAAAGTCCGCTCCACTGCGGAATCGATCTGAGTATTTTACTTTATAAAACGTCAGCTCCACCTGCAGAATACTACTCGTTTTGCGTCTGACATACTACTACTAGTAATTTTCTTTAGTAGGCCCTAATATATTATTCTTTCACTCTTATCCCTGTTTTCATCCCGTTTTGCTGCTACAAAATGAGCCGTGAGTGCTTCATAGTTTTCCAAATTGGAGAAACACTTCAGAAACTAGAAGTTACCCAACGCGTACTTAAAATTCTTCCAATTTCGAAGATTTGCTTGCGTAGATCTTCAACTACTTTTCCTCATTCTCTGGCGTTTTTGGCCGATTGATGATAAAAGCAGTACACTTTGTCAAGAAATGACTTAAAATGGTTGATTTGTGATGGGAAGTCTTTTTTTCACATCTCCAACAGAAAGGTCAAGCCTATGGTTAGCACAAGGCCAAACCAAAACGCGTCGGTATTGTTCCTTAATCAAGGTCACTAGTCCTTACATCTTACTCAACATCATAGCTGCCCCATCACATGCAATGGCTACAAGATTTTCCTTTAAAAAGTCATCATGAAAACCCAATTCATTAAGGACATTAATGAGGCACTTGAAAACACCTTGTGCGGACACATTTTCTAATTCTACAATGTCAATAAAAATATTTTTGGATTGCTCCATATCAAGAAGCATTGTCCGTACACGAGTTATTGAAGAATAAAACTGGCTAATAGTGGTGCTCTCATCAGTTAGCAGGGAAATTTGACTATTTGATTCAATTATTTTCTCAATAAAGGTTTGTTTCATTTCAGTTCCAATATGTTTCACTATATTAATGTAGGCATTCGTGGAATGTAGAATTCGCCCCATGTCATAACCATTGACATCTCGAAGATCAATTCCAGATTTAAAATCATTGAAAGCCTGATATTTCGTTACATCTTTATAATCTGTTCTGAATATTTTAGAAGTGATTTCTTTCATTTTTAAATGCACGTGAACACCCCACTTCCAATTTGTTGTCTTTTGCAGTGGCTACTATTTTAGTGGCAGCCCTATGAGCTGAATTGAATTTTTGTTCATGAATTTTCTTGCGTAGTGAAGTCATTTGATCCTTTTTTATTTTCACCGAAGTAAGAAATTTGATCATTTGCCCATGGCTTTGAAATATTCATACCTTGTTTGTTTCTTTCCGGTCCAAAAACTAACCACTTCCTAGCATATTTTACAACCAAGATGTTTATTTTTCACCAATAACCGCTCATTCTTCTCACAAAATTCAGCTTTTTTTATTAAGAGTCCAACGATCGTGTAGATCTTCCTGTGCATCTTTCTTCGCCGTCGCAACAAACACGTGTTCGATTTCTCCAGGTTCTGCGTCTCTTTCATCTGCAGTATCCATTGGAAAATAATGTGCTACCGCGGCATCACTCTTAGATTCATTGCTCGCAAGATTAAATGTTTTAGCAGCGGGAGCGGAAGAGAAAAACTGTGTAATGTTACAATTCATGGCGTAAAATTATTACGAATTACGAAACATATTCACCCACGTTGTAAAAAGTTGAGTCGCATCATGCGGATAAAGTCAAGTCGGTAACAGGAAGCTTCCTATCACTTCTGGTGAAAAGAGGAAATCCTATAATTGACTATCGATTCTAATCGATAATGTAGCCTTTCACAGAAAAAGCACAAATCGCCTCAAACCAGGAGATAAAACGAAAATCTTATTGGACTTCAGAAGGTGCTTTCTCGTACGGGAGAGATGCCCAAATATAAGGACGGAGCGGCGCGTTGAAAATCACACACACCAAATCCAGAAGCCAGAGTGAGAAACTGGAAGACAGTATCTGCAAGAAAAGTTCTTTTTTCAAGCTGCATGCAGGGCAGATTAACTTCAACCAATACAGCCTCACCGTGAACTTATTAATCCTAAGAGGGTATGTTAGTTTATTAAAGATATACGTATGACTAATATCATTTAATTTCAGATTTTATTTACGATTTGATTGCATCAGACATAATAAAAAGGGAATGACGCTAACCAGAGATAACTTCCACCGGCATTGTCAGGAAGCATAACCATTAATTGGTTAGCCAAATATATCATGGCTAGTTCTTGCCTGGAAGCTTACGACATACCAGCAAGTACATAAGTGACTTGACATCCATAAGTGGAAGGCAAAGGTTATATCTTACCCATGTAACATAACATGTGATTTATTCATGTATTTTGTTATTTTCTGCACAGTGGACAGTATCTTATCATGCTATCTCTGTAACATACTACCATGAATCATTCATTTATATACAAACACTGAAGACATGGTCGCCTCATGAACAGCAGTGGGTGGTGAGATTTTTGGAACACCATGACCACCTATTACCTTTCGTTCCAGGTTTTATGATCGAGTTTTATGATCGTTCCTGATCGAGTTTATGATCGTTCCTGATCGAGTTTAACCAAACACTTGAGGACCGTTGATCCTGCTAACCCTAGAGGTCAACCAATCTTCAATACCTTAGTCCCCCGTAGTTATAGGGCGGGCTGAAGGACAGTCAATTGATTCAAGTGTGTCTCAGGAACCTCGAGCAGACGTGGCTAATACCAGATGAGTTATATGTATACCCATCTAAAACATCATGTGAGCAGTTTCTAAAGCGAATGTCGATGATGATAACAGCTAGGGACTAGATAGCCAGATATATCAAAATATACTGTGACAGACTGTTCTAAATTCATTGGAAGATTCATCCAAGATTTTTTTACTATTATTTATTTTAATTTATAACTATAAATAATCATACATTTTACCATCTTCCAACACCCATTTCACATTACAAGAATATATAGATGTACATCATAAATTATGAAATTGTATTTATTTGACTTGGTAAAATTTTTAACTGTTAAATTTTGAGTTACTGTTTCCAATTTAATTATATTATCACATAGGGTTACTGTAGCGAAAGTGGCACCGTATACTTCTAAAGCCTAAATCTATTGTCCAGCTCAGAGTATTCACAGCCGTAACTCAATTGTGATACCTGTGTATTTCTCGGGCACTGGGACTTCATATTTTCTGGAGAGAGATTCTACTTCTTCTCTACCACTATCATAACACTAGGAAAACTTTTCGCTACACCTCCTAGGTTGCTGGACCTTTGTCCAGTGCCATCAACTCCCTCTTGCACACATCTTTGAACGTCTGCTGCGGTCGCTTGGTTGGTCCTTTGTCTTCTGCCTGTTGTCCGTAGAAGATATCTTTAAGTATTCAAACGTCATCAATTCGGCGGACACGCCAAGCCAGCGTAGTCGCGCTGTCTAAGCAGTGTATACATACTTTGATGGCCAGCATGTGACAGCATCTCGACATTTGTCACGTTTTTCTTTTCAAAAATTACCATGGATGTGACGTAGACAAGGTAGATGGAAGGTATTGAGCATTTTTAATTGTTTAGCAAAAGTTATCTATGTCGTGCTGGTGACATAATCATTATAGACCTCAGGTTTGGTCTTATCATTATAGTTGTTGTAGTTGTTTTTTGTTGTAGTTTTTGTAATTATTATTTCTTACTTAGTCGTCCCCCTTCTACCGTGAGGTGTAGATGTTTGGAAGAGAGAGAGCACCAGACTATCCTATCGGCTGTCTTCCTCCTGGCCTGGTTCCATTATAGTCCTCGGTCCTTCAAAGATTGTCTAATGGTGTCCTCCCAGCGGACTCTGGGTCGTCCTGGCAGTCTGGATCCCTGGCTCTTTGTTTCCTATGCTAGTCGTGGTAGCAGATTTTCTCCCATTCTGCAGACATGGCCAAACCATCTTAGTTGGGACTGTTCTACTTGGGTCTGCAGGGTGTGGGATTTTAGGCCTTGACGTATCGTCTGGTTGCGGACCATGTCTCTTCTTGTTACTTCAACCACCTTCATCAGATACCTTATTTCTGAGGTTTGGATCTGGCTTTTACGGGTTGTAGTCATTGCCCATGACTCGCATCCATATGTCAAGACTGGGACATACGTGGAGCGGTATACAGCCATCTTCGTTTTCTTACCAACCTCTCTCTTGCTGAGGAATTTTCGATTTATGGCCTGAAAATGTCTCCCAGCTGCTGCTTTTCGAGTGGCCAACTCTTCTTTGATTCCTCCATTTCGATCTATAATAGCTCCGAGATATTTAAAGTGGTCGACCTGCTCCAGGACCTGTTCTCCCAACTTAATCTGATGTTTTCTTTATTCTCGTGATATCACCATGGATTTTGTTTTAGAGCTGCTTATGACCATCCCTCTCTTCTCCAGCTCTTCCATTTAGACTTGCAGGTTGGAATGGAGATGTGCCTCTGATTTAGCAATCAGGACAACATCATCAGCAAATGCCAGCTCTGAAATATAGACCTGTCTCATCTTCCAGTACCCCACTGAATACTTTTTTGTTCTCTCCGTACATGACTGAATAACATCGTCCATGAGGAGTATGAAAAGATAAGGTGACAGGATATCACCTTGTCTTACACCAGTGGTGGTCCTGAACTCTTCTGACTTGTGGTTTGCTGTCCTCACATAATTTCTGCAAGACTTGAGGAACCTCTGTATAGCATGAATCAGAGGTGCTGGAATGTTCTTCCTTGCCAAACAGTTTCAAAGTTTGCTCCAGGGGACCCTGTCAAATGCCTTTTCCAGATCTATGAAACAAAGATGGATCTCACTCTTATACTGAAGGGCCTTTTCACTAAGCTGTCTGAGTGTGAAGATAAGGTCTTGAGTACTTCGGTTTGCTCGGAATCCGCACTGGACCTAAAAATGTTGTAGATTTTGTAATTATTATAGTTAATGTTATTGTTGTAGTTGTTTTTTGTTGAAGTTTTTGTAATTATTTAAGTAGTTGTTATTGTTGTTTTTGTTGTAGTTTTTGTAATTATGATAGTTGTTGTTATTGTTGTATTTGTTTTTTGTTGTAGATTTTGTAATTATCAAAGTAGTTGTTATTGTTGTAGTTGTTGTTGCAGTTTTTGTAACTATTATAGTTTTTGTTATTGGTGTAGTTGTTTTTTTGTTGTACTTTTTGTAATTATTATAGATGTTGTTGAATTTTTTTTGTAATTATTATTGTTGTTGTTATTGATGTAGTTGTTATAGCTGTTGCAATTTTTGTTGCTGTTGATGTTAAAGCTGTTGTGATTGTTGTAATTGTTGTTTTTGTCGTTATAGTTGTCGTAGTTTTTGTAGTAGTTGTTGCTGACGTTATTGTTGTTGTAGTTGTAGTAGTTGTTATAGTAAAAATTAAGTAAAAAGAAACCTGTTTGAGAGCCGAAAGGCATAATAGTCTGTTCGACTTGTTAGAACAAAATGTACATAAATATACACAAAAGCATAATATATAATTTTACATTTTAAATGTTAGGTTCAGTTCTAGGACTCCCCTATAATCCATTAATGGACCCTCATGGGGTCTATAGACAACAGTTTAAGTGCACGGGCCCCCTTTAAGCCATCCACGCACCCTCAAGGGGTCCATAGACGACACGTTATGTACACGGATCCCCTACAATACATTCACGGACACTTGTGTGGTCAGTTAACTACAATTTAAGAAACCCTGACACCAAAGCCAATGTGAGACCGATATTGTCAGAAACGGGAAAACTTGTTATGACATCTGACGTCACCTGGAAAGTCCGCGTGGTTTATTTTTAGCTCCTAACGCCATCGGCTCGTATAGATATATCCTTCACGCAAGTCAAGATCGTTGTCAAGAAAATATTGTACAACGATATTGAGGACGACATTATCAACACAGCACTAATTACAGACTCAAGGTAAGACAATTCAACATTATTTTGTGTACATTACTTGTAAACACTGAACATAAATTGGGAGGTTTTAATATTTCAGTAATAAATGTCTTACTGTCATGTCAGTGACTGAAATATGTATACGAATTTCTAGCTGTAATTTTACATTCAGCGCTGATGAATATTTTTTTTTAAAGTTAAGACATTGATGTTGACAAGTTGAATAAGATGTGGCGATAAGATTGTCTCTTTTTATTAATCATGTGTCACGCACAATGATTGTCTCTTGTTGTTAAACCTGTGTGACACACATTGATTGTCTCTTGTTGTTAAGCCTGTGAGACACAAAACGATTGTCTCTTGTTGTTAAACCTGTATGACAAAAAATGATTGTCTCTTTTTATTAAACGTGTCACACAAAATGATTGTCTCTTGTTGTTAAACCTGTGCGACACAAAATGATTGTCTCTTGTTGCTAAACCTGTGTGATATAAAATGATTGTCTCTTGTTGTTAAACCTGTATGACAAAAACATGATTGTCTCTTTTTATTAAACATGTGTCACACAAAATGATTGTCTCTTGTTGTTAAACCTGTGTGACACAAAATGACTGTCTCTTGTTGTTAAACCTGTGACACAGAATGATTTTCTCTTGTTGTTAAACCTGTGTGACATAAAATGTATGTATATTGTTATTAAATCTCTGTGACATAAAATGAGTGTTAAACCTGTATGACAAAAAATGATTGTTTCTTTTTATTAAACCTGTGTCGCACAAAATGATTTTCTCTTGTTGTTAAACATGTGTGACATAAAATGATTGACTCTTGTTGTTAAACATGTGTGACATAAAATGATTGACTCTTGTTGTTAAACATGTGTGACATAAAATGATTGACTCTTGTTGTTAAACATGTGTGACATAAAATGATTGACTCTTGTTGTTAAACATGTGTGACATAAAATGATTGACTCTTGTTGTTAAACATGTGTGACATAAAATGATTGACTCTTGTTGTTAAACATGTGTGACACAAAATGACTGTCTCTTGTTGTTAAACATGTGTGACACAAAATGATTGACTCTTGTTGTTAAACATTTGTGACATAAAATGATTGACTCTTGTTGTTAAACATGTGTGACACAAAATGACTGTCTCTTGTTGTTAAACATGTGTGGCACAAAATGATTGACTCTTGTTGTTAAACATGTGTGACATAAAATGATTGACTCTTGTTGTTAAACATGTGTGACATAAAATGATTGACTCTTGTTGTTAAACATGTGTAACACAAAATGACTGTCTCTTGTTGTTAAACATGTGTGACACAAAATGATTGACTCTTGTTGTTAAACATGTGTGACATAAAATGATTGACTCTTGTTGTTAAACATGTGTGACATAAAATGATTGACTATTGTTGTTAAACATGTGTGACATAAAATGATTGACTCTTGTTGTTAAACACGTGTGACATAAAATGATTGTCTCTTGTTGTTAAACATGTGTGACATAAAATGATTGTCTCTTGTTGTTATACATGTGTGACATAAAATGATTGTCTCTTGTTGTTAAACCTGCGTGACACAAAATGATTGACCCTTGTTGTTTAACATGTGTGACACAAAATGACTGTCTCTTGTTAAGCTTAGATATTCCGTTTGTCCTTATTTAAAATGGTAGATATTTTTTGAGCTGTTTTTTTTAAGTCTTGATAAATACTCCAATAAAAACGTCCGGTCTGATAAAATGGAATCCTGATTCTAACTACTGGCAAAACTGGTGTCTTTGGCAAGCGTGAATCTCGCAATGAAATAGACTGACCGAACCGTCAGGTTAAATTCACTGTCCTGCCGCCTTTTCTGTTTGTGACGAAGCTAAGAAAGCACCAATCGTTTGAAAGAAAAAGGTTGGGGGGGGGGGGGGGGGGGGGGGTGGGGGGGGGGGGGGTGAGACAACAATGTGTTTCAGATGTAGCAAATTATTACTTTATTGAAAGTAATCTTATCATTACAAGTCGGACAGGAAGCAATTATGTCATACGTGTCTGTCTAAAATATGTTGCACATACGAGTAATCTTGTTATCTCTTGCTTAAGCACACAACTCTACACGAAAACTAAGCTGAACTGCCCATGGCGGATTTCCGGTGTCGTGTATTGTGGTTCGCACTGATGACCTGCCATTGAAACATCATTTTTTGATGATGCGTAGATGGCAGGGAGGATAGTGTGATTCACTTGCATGGCTAGGCGGCGTTGTCGCACGGAAGGTCCAGTGTTCAAATCCTGGGTAAGCCACTCATGTCTGTTGTTTTTCTGTTGTCTGGTGTTATACTTCTTTATTTCCTGCGAGTGCCTGATAACATACCTTTATATTTGTTTCATATTAATTTACTGTTTACAGGCCTCGGGTTTCCCTTCCTTATGTGTAATAAACGAAAACTAAGCAGACCCATGTGGGTTTACCTGCGCTTAATCTCAGCAAAACTGTGCCTCGCCTAGCAAATGTGAAGTATACAGCGACAATAGGTATCAAATGTTTGAACAAACAAACTCTGCTACATAACAAACAGAAAGAAAAGGGTGCGGACTCGGAAATAATCGCAATAAAATCGGTACAAACATGTAACTGATTACCACCGTAGTTAAAGAGAGATCGGAAAGAAGTTGCCCCAAAATCCATCTTGTGTCAATGCGCCCTTAATACTACTAGTAAAAGGAATGTTTACGTTGCGGTCGCCAGTAACACAAGAACTAAAACAGAGGAGAAAGGAAGTGAGAAGTAAGTTATATATGAAAGTGAATTACAATAATACGATCCGTAAAGGGGAATTTCCGATGTTAATGTCACAACTTTTGTTTGTACAAAATAAAACGAGTTGTGGGGGTAAAGAAGACGACAGTGTTGGTTGTAATGATATGATGACGTGTTACAAATATTTTTAATAACAAAAAATTATTTATGTTTAGGTAACAAGAAGATGGACACTGTGAACTTGGCAAGACAGGAACGGGAAAGACAAGGTGTGTTGTTGTAGTAGTAGTAGTTGTTGTTGTTGGTTGTTGGTTGTTGTTGTTGTTGTTGTTGTTGTTGCTGTTCATAGAATTTATATGAAAGTGTTAATGTTGCCTTATTGGTTATGTAATTGATGCAAGACGCTATGAGCACATTGTTATTGTTTTGTTGATGTTACAAGTACAGATAGTTATGATAATAAAGTCTGTTATAGTAGTGATAGTTAGAGGTTTGTGCTAGTTTATGGTGACACTCATTTTTTGTTGTTGTTGCAAGTACAGATAGTTATGATAATAAAGTCTGTTATAGTAGTGATAGTTAGAGGTTTGTGCTAGTTTATGGTGACACTCATTTTTTGTTGTTGTTGATACTTCAGTACAGATGGTTGTGATGTTAAAGACTATTACAGTTGTGATAGAGGTTTGTGCTTGTTAATGGTGACACTTATTTATTGATTAGAAAATTAAAGAATGTCATTATTGTTGTATATTCAACTTTTAACTTCAGGTTTAGCACAGCCATTCAGTAAACAAACACGTCAAGTCTTTCTTTCAATGCCCTTAGTTCAAGAATTCTCTACGTCTACTTTATCCCCCTCATGTTTTTCCCTTATACTCGGCCTCTATTTGATGTTGTCTTCTTACATTTCTCTTACTTTGAGGTTTCCAGAGCAAGGTTTCCTTGTGATGTTAACAACTGGTTTTCTTAGTGTATGTCCTATCTAACTTGAGTTTCTTATTCTCACGTCGTGTTAACAACTGGTTTTCTTAGTGTATGTCCTATCCAACTTGAGTTTCTTATTCTCACGTCGTGTTAACAACTGGTTTTCTTAGTGTATGTCCTATCTAACTTGAGTTTCTTACTCTCACATCGTGTTAACAACTGGTTTTCTTAGTGTATGTCCTATCCAACTTGAGTTTCTTATTATCACGTCGTGTTAACAACTGGTTTTCTTAGTGTATGTCCTATCCAACTTGAGTTTCTTATTCTCACGTCGTGTTAACAACTGGTTTTCTTAGTGTATGTCCTATCTAACTTGAGTTTCTTATTCTCACGTCGTGTTAACAACTGGTTTTCTTAGTGTATGTCCTATCTAACTTGAGTTTCTTATTCTCACGTCGTGTTAACAACTGGTTTTCTTAGTGTATGTCCTATCCAACTTGAGTTTCTTATTCTCACGTCGTGTTAACAACTGGTTTTCTTAGTGTATGTCCTATCTAACTTGAGTTTCTTACTCTCACATCGTGTTAACAACTGGTTTTCTTAGTGTATGTCCTATCCAACTTGAGTTTCTTATTATCACGTCGTGTTAACAACTGGTTTTCTTAGTGTATGTCCTATCCAACTTGAGTTTCTTATTCTCACGTCGTGTTAACAACTGGTTTTCTTAGTGTATGTCCTATCTAACTTGAGTTTCTTATTCTCACGTCGTGTTAACAACTGGTTTTCTTAGTGTATGTCCTATCTAACTTGAGTTTCTTATTCTCACGTCGTGTTAACAACTGGTTTTCTTAGTGTATGTCCTATCCAACTTGAGTTTCTTATTCTCACGTCGTGTTAACAACTGGTTTTCTTAGTGTATGTCCTATCTAACTTGAGTTTCTTACTCTCACATCGTGTTAACAACTGGTTTTCTTAGTGTATGTCCTATCCAACTTGAGTTTCTTATTATCACGTCGTGTTAACAACTGGTTTTCTTAGTGTATGTCCTATCCAACTTGAGTTTCTTATTCTCACGTCGTGTTAACAACTGGTTTTCTTAGTGTATGTCCTATCTAACTTGAGTTTCTTATTCTCACGTCGTGTTAACAACTGGTTTTCTTAGTGTATGTCCTATCTAACTTTAGTTTCTTATTCTCACGTCGTGTTAACAACTGGTTTTCTTAGTGTATGTCCTATCTAACTTGAGTTTCCTATTCTCACGTCATGTTAACAACTGGTTTTCTTAGTGTATGTCCTATCCAACTTGAGTTTCTTATTATCACGTCGTGTTAACAACTGGTTTTCTTAGTGTATGTCCTATCCAACTTGAGTTTCTTATTCTCACGTCGTGTTAACAACTGGTTTTCTTAGTGTATGTCCTATCCAACTTGAGTTTCTTATTCTCACGTCGTGTTAACAACTGGTTTTCTTAGTGTATGTCCTATCCAACTTGAGTTTCTTATTCTCACGTCGTGTTAACAACTGGTTTTCTTAGTGTATGTCCTATCTAACTTGAGTTTCTTATTCTCACGTCGTGTTAACAACTGGTTTTCTTAGTGAATGTCCTATCCAACTTGAGTTTCTTATTCTCACGTCGTGTTAACAACTGGTTTTCTTAGTGTATGTCCTATCCAACTTGAGTTTCTTATTCTCACGTCGTGTTAACAACTGGTTTTCTTAGTGTATGTCCTATCCAACTTGAGTTTCTTATTCTCACGTCGTGTTAACAACTGGTTTTCTTAGTGAATGTCCTATCCAACTTGAGTTTCTTATTCTCACGTCGTGTTAACAACTGGTTTTCTTAGTGTATGTCCTATCTAACTTGAGTTTCCTATTCTCACGTCGTGTTAACAACTGGTTTTCTTAGTGAATGTCCTATCCAACTTGAGTTTCTTATTCTCACGTCGTGTTAACAACTGGTTTTCTTAGTGTATGTCCTATCTAACTTGAGTTTCTTATTCTCACGTCATGTTAACAACTGGTTTTCTTAGTGTATGTCCTATCTAACTTGAGTTTCCTATTCTCACGTCGTGTTAACAACTGGTTTTCTTAGTGTATGTCCTATCTAACTTGAGTTTCCTATTCTCACGTCGTGTTAACAACTGGTTTTCTTAGTGTATGTCCTATCTAACTTTAGTTTCTTATTCTCAAGTCGTGTTAACAACTGGTTTTCTTAGTGTATGTCCTATCTAACTTGAGTTTCCTATTCTCACGTCGTGTTAACAACTGGTTTTCTTAGTGTATGTCCTATCCAACTTGAGTTTCTTATTCTCACGTCGTGTTAACAACTGGTTTTCTTAGTGTATGTCCTATCCAACTTGAGTTTCTTATTCTCACGTCGTGTTAACAACTGGTTTTCTTAGTGTATGTCCTATCTAACTTGAGTTTCTTATTCTCACGTCGTGTTAACAACTGGTTTTCTTAGTGTATGTCCTATCTAACTTGAGTTTCTTATTCTCACGTCGTGTTAACAACTGGTTTTCTTAGTGAATGTCCTATCCAACTTGAGTTTCTTATTCTCACGTCGTGTTAACAACTGGTTTTCTTAGTGTATGTCCTATCCAACTTGTATATAAAAGTCTGTATGTTTCTAGTTGTTATTGTTGTTGTGTATTACGATACTAAATATTTTTTAAGTTGCTAATAAAAGTCTGTGTGTTTCTAGTTGTTTTTGGTGTTGTTATGTTTTAATATAGTAAATATTTTTAAGCCGATGAATAATGAAGTGTTAGTTTTTTTTAGACAGTTGTGGTGAGTTGATGAGGTATAAATATGGGGATAGGGGACTTAGTGTACTGAATGAGATCAGCTGTGAAGGTTTCTGAAGATAATAAGTTTGGTGTGTATACAGAAGACCTTACTTGCTACCACATTTCGATCTCAATCAGACTTATTCTTGATCAATGTGAATAATAGCTTCGTTAAGTGTCTAGGGTATTGTAATAGTGTTGTGGAATAATCTCAATACAAAACATATACAAACAAATATTAAATCCTAAGATAAACTCAACTAACTCCAGCTGTAAAATTTTATAATGAAAAATTTTCTGTTAAACTTTATTGGTCCTGAGCCTAAATATTGTTTTGGTCAGGACTTTAGTCAATGATAATCAATTTGATTGCATAATATAATTACAAATATATATTAAAATATTTACATGCAATAGACAGTATGTCTATAGTACATGGGTACAATTTTCAAATGGATATTCTTTAATATATCTAATTACTGGTAGTCTGAAGCAGGTTGGGGATTTTCATCATCCCAATGTTCTTTAGTTTTAATAATATGGGCTCTGTTAATCTTTTTGGAGGAATGTTTTTATTCACTACAGGAGATCTTTCAGGAATAGTAATAAGTTGTTTCAGGCCAGATATCACTTATCTGAGCCCTGGAATCGCAGCAATTGCAGTCAGTTTGGCCAAACGCTTCAAAATCCTCTGGTCTTAAGCCTCTTTTATAACAGCAGGTGTCAGAGACTCCTTGATCTAGTGCTGAATTGCTCTATCTTTCAGTATCAGCATCATACAAGTACCAGCAGGAACCCCTGTCAAAACAAGTTATGGTTCTGTCTTAATATCAAACTAATTCCTCCAAATTTACCTGTAAACATACATTTCACCAAAGAACATGGTCAGCTCTTCTGACAACCTAGCTTCTCCACTTTCATGTGATGGAACAAATGGTACCAGTTTTCTTTTACTTTTCCCTAATGGAGGCTACGCCTCTGCCATTCCTGCAATACTTCACCATGCAATAAGATAGGTGTAATGTTTCTGCATGATCATCATATATATTCCTGTAGTTCTAACTTTCTTAAATGATCCATAGTATAATGCATCAATAACTAGGCCATGCCTAAGTCTGCTATGGAACCATTTAATTACAACCTTTTGTCATGGCCTTTTCTTATACACAACCCTTTTTTCAAATAAAAAAAGTCAATAAAATCAATCTTACCACATGTAAAGGAAATCTACACAGGTTACGATGAATAAGGCATTTGAATATAGCACACTTTTGGATTTGCCCACTGTCCCAGACTGATTTCTGTAGTTATATCTTATAAAACACAGCACAAGTCTGTCACCGCTTCCTGCTCTTATGAATATTTTTTTTTAAATGGCAACGAGTAGCGTACTCTTTCGTTAAGGTCACATGCCTTGACCAATCGGACTAAGCCTATCTTTATTTTTGAATTAACTTTAAAAAAAATCTCTCACACTACTATGTGTTACTATCAACAACTAGATTCGTATATCTAAGTTAGCCAATCATACCTCGGCTTCCTTCAAAATCCAGCCAATCCCCTACTTCGTATTATTTTAGCCGTCTTTCACCTACGAGTTTTCAAAAAAAAAAAAAATCATGCCATTCCATCCAAGCAGATATGACTCGACATGACAGTATCTCTGTTCTCGATATGTTTTATTACCAATATTTCATTATGTAATGGACTATTTAAACAACCAATTACATATTCTTTGTCCACAAGTCTTCAGAAACCCGAATACACAATTATCATGAGACTAAATGGCTTATTTAAAAATACTGTCTTTTTTCGATGTTAAATGTTTATTTTTAACTACTATCTGTCCGCATCTTTTTAACTGTACTATCAGTATAAAATCAGGAGCTCAGACGTAAAACAGTGGAATGTCATGTTTCCTAATAAGAATTAAACCTGTTTTCAAAACCTAACATCGTATCGTTAGTGTTTTTTTTTTCATCACTGTATATTTGAAATCGCCCTCACGCGTTTCGCATGTGATTGGCGTTCACTTTTGAATCGCGAGACGACGTAGTACTATTGCTTCGCTCCGTCTATCCTTTCTCGTCTCTGCTTAGTCCGTCTGTCTTTCCACGGTTACTTTTGTGCGTATAATTACATTAATGTTAGTATTTGTATCTAGGTCATTATGAAAATACAGTACACGTTTTATACAGTGGGTGTGGCGATACATTTATTTGTAGAATGCAGTAGGAAAAGCAGAGATCGTGTGTTGCGCCATGACTGCGTTATTAATCTTAGGCTTTTGCGCTATTGGGAACGCACTGGTCTTTCTCCATTCTTCTTTCTTTCTTATATTTGCTTTCTGCTTTATATTTATGTTCTAATTTATATATGGGTATTAGAATTTTTCACCACAACAGTAGTGTAGTGATATTTATGATTATCAGAGAGACAGATACGTAAAGAAATAGTTCGGACATGTATTGAATAATTACATAAAGATATATTTCAAATATGTATTAAATGCTTACATAAAGATATATCTCACATATGTGTTGGATGATTACATAAAGAGATATTTCAGATATGTATTTAATGCTTACATAATGCGAGATCTCAGATATGTATTAGATGCTTACGTAAAGAGATATCTCAGATATGTAATAGATGCTTACATAGACAGATATTTCAGATATGTATTAAATGCTTACATAAAGGGATATTTCAGATGTGTATTAGATGTTAATGTCAAGAGATATTTCACATGTGTATTAGATGCTTACATACAAAGATTTTTCAGATTGTCACGTGTTGCCTCCCCATAGCCCTGCAGTAGTGATCCATCAGTGGACAAAGCTCAACAGTAACTGATGTGGGTCTTCAAAGGTGTCTACAGCCGCACAAGGTTACTCTTGGCAGAGCTGTAGATAGAAGGATAATGATTATTCTACCTCAAGGTAGTTTCCATAAGATATTCAGAAAAGCAAGAACAATGCTGCATTGGCTGACCACGTTAACTCTAGGATCTGCAGATATTTTTGTCAAGGATTATTTAATTCAATTTAACTCGTACAAGCCCCCAGCTTAGTTAATTCAGCGAAATTCCTCTTATTATTATTGTATAACTCTGTTTAAGAAAAATTGATCATCAGCGGGTGATGTTATGGCGTTAAAAATTGGATAGTTCACTTGGCAGCTTTCGTGTTTCTACTTAGCTGCCAATGAGTTTGTCTGTTCTGCTCCAGTTGATGTTTGGTTCTTTGCAGATAGATGACTGGATCACACTTTTCACTGGTCAATTTTGAAAGTTGTAGCATGTTCCAAGTAGAATCAGGGAGTAACTGAAAAGCTGGTCCGCGTCTCTAAGACCCGTCTGATGATGGTGTCTAGTGTCGACTTCAGGCCACTTATACCCTTACTTGTTCCAGAAATAGTACCCTCATTTGGTACCTCCAACTAGTATGGCAAAAGAAGAAAAACAAAAACCCTCTGAGTATGGAGTTTCCCGACACAACTTATGTGTCCTCATCTTCCTATTCCACCATCCCATCTTAAGAATTGTTACCCTCTCTGAGAATGAATCTTAATCCCAGTGGGCGAAAAACTATCTTTAAATTTAAAATGAATAGTTTTATATTTAACTTTACAGGAAAATGTTAACACTATAGTCTGAATATGTTTACATTTACATCAGTTAAAAAAGGTTGTAAACTTTCATTGCCTTTGGAGTGAATATGTCTCATATTTACACTGGCTGAAAAGGCTGACACTTTCATTACACTTAGAGTGAATATGTTTTACATTTACACTGGTTGGAAAGGTTAATAAAATAACAAGTATGTACATCATTTCTTTAATCATTCCCTCCCTGCTCCATATGGTACTTGGGATTACCTCTGCCTTTGGTTCTTTATAAGAAACTGGCAATAAAGTAGTCACCACTCCAGTGGTGGTTCATGAAATCATCATTCTATATGCTGAGGTTGCTAGCCTCAAATGACTTGGACATCCACTAGCAATTTTCACATATTAAAATTCACATGTCAATATATACGTATTAGTTCACATGGTAATAAGGAAAAAATATAGAATTCAAAATGTGCAACTTATGCCAATCTTTTGGCTCACAGACTGTTGGCTGAGAGAAATAAAGGCACTTGTAGAGGCTCTTACACTTGGTCTTGAGTCTTGTTACTTTAACAATAAGTTCCCACTTTGACTTATGTTTTAGCTTCCTCAGATTCCGGTCTTCCTCGATAATAATAATGTTTTCCTTGGCTCTTAAGTCCTCAAAAATGTCAACCAAGTGTGGTCCAATAAATGAAAACTGATCTTAGTCTTAACTCTGGCAAGGTCTGGTTGTCTTGTTGTCGCGAGATAGATTTTCACAGCATTCTACTCTGGCTGAAGTGTCAGGTTATATTGCCTGTATCCTCCCCCCCCCCCCTTCCGCATTCGTTTGTTTCAATGTTAAGCAGGGCTCCAATTGGAATAGATGCTGTGCCTTCATTCTGAGTGTCTGCCAATCGTTTCAAACATGCGTGTTTTGTGGGGTAATTCAAATTATTTCCTCATAGACAATTCTGCGCGTTACTGAAGAGGTCATATCTAACAAATATGGAGAGAAAACATCCGGTCTTCTCTCGGCAATGTTCACAAATAACTTCTTACATCCGCACGGACTATTACAACATTTCCGCTCAGGTGTGTCCGACTGATAAGTGCGTGTCTGTAATCTGTTACTGACGGATAATTTATCGCCCGGTACGCCTTAGATAAACCCAGCGTTCGGTCGCTGACCTGGGTTCATGATGAATTATCACTGAGAGGAGTGGAAGACAATTTGAAAGCACCAAATATCTACTTGATAGTAGAGAAAGAAAAGGGTGACCTCAGAAATTTAGTTCACAAAACATGTAACTAAGTACTTCTGGAGAGGAAAAGAGATCGACCCAAAGTTAATGTGACACAGATATGTATTAGATGCTTACATAAAGAGATATGTTAGATATGTATTAGATGCTTACATAAAGATATATGTCACATGTGTATTATATGCTTACATAAAGAGATATATCACATATATATTAGATGCTTGTCGGCGTCTGTGGCCTAATGGATATGAACGCAGTTTCATAATCCAGATATACCAGGTTCGAAACCTGCTGCAGGCGGTTTGGTAGCAGATCGCTTTGTGTGGATTTTTAACAATGGTATAAGCGCCGTACCGTTCAGAAAGCAATGGCAAACTACTGAATGAAAAAAATTGCCTAGAAAAATCACAAACAGCCAATAAAAGCTGGGGTTGATTGCCACGTCCTGTAAAGGATAAGCAACTAACTTTTTATTAGATGCTTACATAAAGAGATATTTCAGATATGTATTAGATGCTTACTTAACGAGATATATCACATATGTATTAGACGTTTACATAAATAAATATTTCAGATATGTATTAGATGCTTACATAAAGATATGTTTCAGATATATATTTGATGAATACATAAAGACATGTTTCAGATATGTATTAGGTGCTTACATAAAGAGATGTCTCAAATATGTATAAGATAATTACATAAATGGATATTTCAGATATGTATTAGATACTTGCTAACGCTTACATAATCAGAGGAGGTAAGAGAAAGGTGTGATTATAGACTAGGATAGAGAAGGGTAGATATAGGTGAGTACTAAGAGTGACATGATTATAGACTAGGATAGAGAAGGGTAGATATAGGTGAGTACTAAGAGTGACATGATTATAGACTAGGATAGAGAAGGTTAGAGATATTAGATAGGTGAGTACTGAGAGTGACATGATTATAGACTAGGATAGAGAAGGTTAGAGATATTAGATAGGTGAGTACTGAGAGTGACATGATTATAGACTAGGATAGAGAAGGTTAGAGATAGGTGAGTACTGAGAGTGACATGATTATAGACTAGGATAGAGAAGGTTAGAGATATTAGATAGGTGAGTACTGAGAGTGACATGATTATAGACTAGGATAGAGAAGGTTAGAGATATTAGATAGGTGAGTACTAAGAGTGAAATGATTATAGACTAGGATAGAGAAGGTTAGAGATAGGTGAGTACTGAGAGTGACATGATTATAGACTAGGATAGAGAAGGTTAGAGATATTAGATAGGTGAGTACTGAGAGTGACATGATTATAGACTAGGATAGAGAAGGTTAGAGATATTAGATAGGTGAGTACTGAAAGTGACATGATTATAGCCTAGGATAGAGAAGGTTAGAGATATTAGATAGGTGAGTACTGAGAGTGACATGATTATAGACTAGGATAGAGAAGGGTAGAGATATTAGATAGGTGAGTACTGAGAGTGACATGATTATAGACTAGGATAGAGAAGGTTAGAGATATTAGATAGGTGAGTACTGAGAGTGACATGATTATAGACTAGGATAGAGAAGGTTAGAGATATTAGATAGGTGAGTACTGAGAGTGACATGATTATAGACTAGGATAGAGAAGGTTAGAGATATTAGATAGGTGAGTACTGAGAGTGACATGATTATAGACTAGGATAGAGAAGGTTAGAGATAGGTGAGTACTGAGAGTGACATGATTATAGACTAGGATAGAGAAGGTTAGAGATATTAGATAGGTGAGTACTGAGAGTGACATGATTATAGACTAGGATAGAGAAGGTTAGAGATATTAGATAGGTGAGTACTAAGAGTGACATGATTATAGACTAGGATAGAGAAGGTTAGAGATAGGTGAGTACTGAGAGTGACATGATTATAGACTAGGATAGAGAAGGTTAGAGATATTAGATAGGTGAGTACTGAGAGTGACATGATTATAGACTAGGATAGAGAAGGTTAGAGATATTAGATAGGTGAGTACTAAGAGTGACATGATTATAGACTAGGATAGAGAAGTTTAGAGATAGGTGAGTACTGAGAGTGACATGATTATAGACTAGGATAGAGAAGGTTAGAGATATTAGATAGGTGAGGACTAAGAGTGACATGATTATAGACTAGGATAGAGAAGTTTAGAGATATTAGATAGGTGAGTACTGAAAGTGACATGATTATAGACTAGGATAGAGAAGGTTAGAGATATTAGATAGGGGAGTACTAAGAGTGACATGATTATAGACTAGGATAGAGAAGTTTAGAGATAGGTGAGTACTGAGAGTGACATGATTATAGACTAGGATAGAGAAGGTTAGAGATATTAGATAGGTGAGTACTGAGAGTGACATGATTATAGACTAGGATAGAGAAGGTTAGAGATATTAGATAGGTGAGTACTGAGAGTGACATGATTATAGACTACGATAGAGAAGGTTAGAGATATTAGATAGGTGAGTACTAAGAGTGACATGATTATAGACTAGGATAGAGAAGGTTAGAGATAGGTGAGTACTGAGAGTGACATGATTATAGACTAGGATAGAGAAGGTTAGAGATATTAGATAGGTGAGTACTGAGAGTGACATGATTATAGACTAGGATAGAGAAGGTTAGAGATATTAGATAGGTGAGTACTGAGAGTGACATGATTATAGACTAGGATAGAGAAGGTTAGAGATATTAGATAGGTGAGTACTGAGAGTGACATGATTATAGACTAGGATAGAGAAGTTTAGAGATAGGTGAGTACTGAGAGTGACATGATTATAGACTAGGATAGAGAAGGTTAGAGATATTAGATAGGTGAGTACTAAGAGTGACATGATTATAGACTAGGATAGAGAAGTTTAGAGATATTAGATAGGTGAGTACTGAGAGTGACATGATTATAGACTAGGATAGAGAAGGTTAGAGATATTAGATAGGTGAGCACTGAAAGTGACATGATTATAGACTAGGATAGAGAAGATTAGAGATATTAGATAGGTGAGTACTAAGAGTGACATGATTATAGACTAGGATAGAGAAGTTTAGAGATAGGTGAGTACTGAGAGTGACATGATTATAGACTAGGATAGAGAAGGTTAGAGATATTAGATAGGTGAGTACTGAGAGTGACATGATTATAGACTAGGATAGAGAAGGTTAGAGATATTAGATAGGTGAGTACTGAGAGTGAAATGATTATAGACTAGGATAGAGAAGGTTAGAGATATTAGATAGGTGAGTACTGAGAGTGACATGATTATAGACTAGGATAGAGAAGTTTAGAGATAGGTGAGTACTAAGAGTGACATGATTATAGACTAGGATAGAGAAGTTTAGAGATAGGTGAGTACTGAGAGTGACATGATTATAGACTAGGATAGAGAAGGTTAGAGATATTAGATAGGTGAGTACTAAGAGTGACATGATTATAGACTAGGATAGAGAAGGTTAGAGATAGGTGAGTACTGAGAGTGACATGATTATAGACTAGGATAGAGAAGGTTAGAGATATTAGATAGGTGATTACTGAGAGTGACATGATTATAGACTAGGATAGAGAAGGTTAGAGATATTAGATAGGTGAGTACTGAGAGTGACATGATTATAGACTAGGATAGAGAAGGTTAGAGATATTAGATAGGTGAGTACTGAGAGTGACATGATTATAGACTAGGATAGAGAAGTGACATGATTAGAGATAGAGATAGTGAGTACTAAGAGTGACATGATTATAGGAGACTAGGATAGAGAAGGTTTAGAGAGATAGTAGATAGGTGAGTACTGAGAGTGTGACATGATTATAGACTAGGATAGAGAAGGTTAGAGATATTAGATAGGTGAGTACTGAAAGTGACATGATGATTATAGACTAGGATAGAGAAGGTGAGTGAAGGTTAGAGATATTAGATAGGTGAGTACTGAGAGTGACATGATTATAGACTAGGATAGAGAAGTTTAGAGATAGGTGAGTTTAGAGTACTGAGTACTGAGAGTGACATGATTATAGACTAGGATAGAGAAGGTTAGAGATATTAGATAGGTGAGTACTGAGAGTGACATGATTATAGACTAGGATAGAGAAGGTTAGAGATATTAGATAGGTGAGTACTAAGAGTGACATGATTATAGACTAGGATAGAGAAGTTTAGAGATAGGTGAGTACTAAGAGTGACATGATTATAGACTAGGATAGAGAAGTTTAGAGATAGGTGAGTACTGAGAGTGACATGATTATAGACTAGGGTAGAGAAGGTTATAGATATTAGATAGGTGAGTACTGAGAGTGGCATGATTATAGACTAGGATAGAGAAGGTTAGAGATATTAGATAGGTGAGTACTGAGAGTGACATGATTATAGACTAGGATAGAGAAGGTTAGAAATATTAGGTGAGTACTGAGAGTGGCATGATTATAGACTGGGATAGAGAAGGTTAAAGATATTAGATAAATGAGTCCACAGAGTGACATGAGTATACATCGAGTTACTTAAACATGCATTGTTTATGGACACAAAGAGAACATATAAATATTCGTGAATATAGATGACAGACTTAACAATGGGGATTGCTTTTATAATCAGGGGGATTTAGGCGGGAATAAGGACAGGGAGTGACATGTGAGGTTTGGTTTGGTTTTAAGGACTATCTTCATTGCATTCGGACAACTCCATCAGTGCTCCGATCTCCATTCTTAGATCACACAAGGAGAATCTCAGCATAGTGCGCGAACTACGTAGCACCGGCGAGAATACCAATGTGTGTATATAGGAATCACACATTCTATAAATATTTTTGTGGTGGGCAAGTTTCCTAAATTTAAATGTTGCTAGGGCAGCGGCCTTATGGCCTACTATTTACGATTTACTCTTCATGCAACTTGCTCACGGAGCCTCCAATGTTTTCGATATTATCCGAGAAAAATAAGCATCCGATCTCACTACCCAGGAGATCTCACTACCCGGGAGATCTCACTACCCAGGAGATCTCACTACCCAGGAGATCTCACTACCCAGGAGATCTCACTACCCAGGAGATCTCACCACCCAGGAGATCTCACCGCCCAGGAGATCTCACTACTCAGGAGATCTCACTACCCAGGAGATCTCACTACCCAGGAGATCTCACTAACCAGGAGATCTCACTAACCAGAAGATCTCACTAACAAGGAGATCTCACTACCCAGGAGATCTCACTAACCAGGAGATCTCACTACCCAGGAGATCTCACTACCCAGGAGATCTCACTACCCAGGAGATCTCACTACCCAGGAGATCTCACTAACCAGGAGATCTCACTACCCAGGAGATCTCACTAACCAGGAGATCTCACTACCCAGGAGATTTCACTACTCAGGAGAGACCAGAGGAAAAGTATTGGGACTACTGGTTCTAAAACCGTAATTTATATTACCTCTACTGGGAATCGAACCCGGTACCTTTAGAATTCGAGGCGGACAACATGTCTCTTAGTCACTCCAACCCCCCAACACATGAAAGGTATATGATTGTAATTGCATGAATTCAGAAAGTCTATGTTTAAAGTCAATCTGAAAATGCTGAAACTTGATAATGATGAGTCCTGCCCTGTATGTTTAAAGCTGGAGTGAAATGTCTGGCTCATGATGATGATGTGTGCTTAACTGTACGTTTAATGTCAGTGTGAGAGTGCTCGCACTTGATGTGATGGATAATTTATGTATGTTTAAATTTAAACGAGAGAGTTCTGTCACATGATGATGATTAGGTCGTAAATGTATGCTTCAAGTTAATGTGAAAGTTCTTACGATTATAATCAATGCTTGTATGTTTAAAGTAACTGGGAAAGTTCTGACACATGATGGTGATGAATGGTTGTCCATTTAAAGTGACTGGAAAAATTATGTCACATGATGATGATGAATGCTTGTCTGTTTTAAAGTACCTGTGCAAGTTCTGGCCTAAAATGATTAATGCCTGTCTATATTTTTCAAGTTAATGTGAGAGTTTGGACACATGATGATGAATCTGTAACTACATTTTTGAAGTTAAATGTGAACGTTTTTACATATGATGCTGAAAAATGCTTGTGTATATAAAGTAAGTGTAAAGGTTCTGACACATGATGTTGCTGAGGTTCTTGCCTGTAAGTTAAAAGTAATGTGAAAATTCTAACATATGATGATGATGAGTCTGTAGCTACCATTTTGAAGTTAAATGTGAACGTTTTTACACATACTTACTTACTTAATCGTTCCCCTTCTACCGTGAGGTGTAGAGGTTTGGAAGAGAGAGCGCCAGACTATCCTATCGGCTGTCTTCCTCCTGGCCTGGTTCCATTCTAGTCCTCGGTCCGTCAAAGATTGTCTAATGTTGTCCTCCCAGCGGACTCTGGGTCGTCCTGTGGGTCTGGATCCTTGGCTCTTTGTTTCCCATGCTTGTCGTGGTAGCCGATCTCCCATTCTGCAGACATGGCCAAACCATCTTAGTTGAGATTGTTCTACTTGGGTCTGCAGGGGGTGGGATTTAAGGCCTTGACGTATCGTCTGGTTGCGTACCATGTCTCTTCTTGTTACTTCAACCACCTTCCTCAGATATCTCATTTCTGAGGTTTGTATCTGGCTTTTGTGGGTTGTAGTCATTGCCCAAGACTCGCATCCATATGTCAAGACTGGGACATAGGTGGAGCGGTATACAGCCATCTTCGTTTTCTTACCAACCTCTCTCTTGCTGAGGAATCCTCGATTTATTTCCTGAAAAAGTCTCCCAGCTGCTGCTTTTCGAGTGGCCAACTCTTCTTTGATGCCTCCCTTTCGGTCAGTAATAGCTCCGAGGTATTTAAAGTGGTCGACCTGCTCCAGGACCTGTTCTGCCAGCTTAATCTGATGTCTTCTTTCTTCTCGTGATATCACCAAGGATTTTATTTTAGAGCTGCTTATGACCATCCCTCTCTTCTCCAGCTCTTCCTTCCAGACTTGCAGGTTGAATTGGAGATGTGCCTCTGATTTAGCAATCAGGGTTTTTACACATGATGCTGATAAATGCTTGTGTATTTAAAGTAAGTGTAAAGGTTCTGACACATGATGATGATGAGGTTCTTGCCTGTGTGTTAAAAGTAATATGAAAATTCTGACACATGATGATGATGAGTTTTGAACTACCATTTTGAAGTTAAATGTGAACGTTTTTACACATGATGCTGATAAATGTTTATGTATTTAAAGAAAATGGGAAAGTTCTGACACAATATGATGATGAATGTTTGCTTACGTAATTATTTTCCACCCTGTGTCGTAATTATGTTTTTGAAAATTGTATGTACAACTTTTCTGTGAACATGTACATATTATATATATTAAACTGTAGGGCAATAAATAAATTATTATAATATATAGAGTCTTTTGTAGCATTGATATCCATTCACAAAGTAATAAAACACTGATTATGGCCACAAATAGTACATTTAGTGTTATTCACACAAACTTTTACTGTGGTCCCTTATGAGAAAAAAGAAAATGCAATATTGCTTTACGTAATTTTCAAACACATAAAGAAGAATAAAATCATTTAAAAACGTTTAACACTTGTGTAATACTTATTTAATAGTATCTTTAGCTTCATCTTCTACCTAGGGCTGGTGATTAGATGTTACTGTTGGTCTAGTTCTGTTGTTTTTCGATCAGTCAGAAGTTGACCACGACCACACATCAACTAAATCTATAGATCTAATGTGTCGAGCTTTTCTGTACCTATTCCGGTACTAGACAACGAACAGCGGCTACCAAACAATCATCAACAATGTCAGAAAGGTTTCTAAGTAGTTTGACACAAATATTCGCTTATTGGACTTAAAAATGTAAATATAAAGCTTGACATATTTCTGCAGCAATAACAGAAAAACGCAAACATACGAATCGTCATACAAACTGTAATAATAACATTAAAACATGCACACGTGTTGCTTAACTAAACTCAAATTAGTTGTTTAAATAGTAGCGGAAGTCATTCTACGCGTTTTGAAATATGAACTGTATTAACACGGTCGATAACAAACTGTAATAATAACATCAAAACATGCACACGTATTGCTTAACTAAACTCAAGTTAATTGTTTAAATAGTAGCGAAAGTCCTTCTACTCGTTTTAAAATATGAACTGCATTAAACGGTCGAATTTTAGGGTTTACTCGTGAAAAAACTTTAAACAACGCTTTAAGCGTTACAGGGGAACGGCGGTTAACATTTTGCAATGCTCTGAGCGTTGCTACGGACTTTAAGAAACATTTGAGAGTAGTAGCACATAATGATGAATGTTTGTTGACATGTTTAATACAGATGTAACGGGTCTGGGTTCTTGATAACCTTCAGTGAGTACCTGTAAGTTTGAAATAAAGGTGGAAGATCTAACACATGATGCTGATGTATTTGTAAGTTTGAAGTAAAGAAGAATATCTAGTACATGATGATGATGTCTTTGTAAGTTTGAAGTAAAGGTGAAAGATCCGACATATGATGATGATGGATTTGTAAGTTTGAAGTAAAGGTGGAAGTTCTTACACATGATAATGATGTTTTTGTAAGCTTGAAGTTAGTGGAATATCTTACACATGATCCTGATGTATTAAAAAGTTTGACGTAAAGGTGGAAGAACTGACAAATGGTGATAATGTTTTTGTAAATTTGAAGTAAAGGTTGATCTGACACATGATGATGATGTATTTGTAAGTTTGGAGTAGAGTTGGAAGATCTGACACATGATGCTGATGAATTTGTAAGTTTGAAGTAAAGTAGAAAATTTGGCTCATGATGATGATGTATTTGTAAGTTTGATGTAAAATTGGAATATATGACACATTATCATGACGTATTTGTAAGTTTGAAGTAAAGTTGGAAGATATAACACAAGATGATGATGTATTTGTAAGTTTGAAGTAAAGGTGGAAGATCTGACACATGATGATGATGTATTAGTAAGCTTGATGTAAAGGTGGAAGATCTGACACATGATAATGATGTACTTGTAAGTTTGAAGTAATAGTGGAAGATCTTACACATGATAATGATGTATTTGTAAGTTTAACGTTAAAGTGGAAGATCTTACACATGATGATGATGTATTTGTAAGTTTAAAAGGAAAGGTTGAAGATCTGACACATGGTGATGATGTATTTGTAAGTTTGAAGTAAAGTAGAATATCTGGCTCATGATGAATATGTATTTGTAAGTTTAAAGTAAAGTTGGAAGATATGACACGTCATAATGATGTATTAGTAAGTTTGAAGTAAAGGTGGAAGGTCTGACACATGATGATGATGTATTTGTAAGTTTAACGTAAAAGTTGAAGATCTGACACAGGATGATGATGTATTTGTAAGTTTGATGTAAATGTAAAAGAACTGACATATGATGATGATGTATTTGTACGTTTGACATAAAGATTGAAGATCTGACACATGATGATGATGTATTTGTAGGTTTGATGTAAAGGTGGAAGAACTGACACGTGATGATGATGTATATGTAAGTTTGAAGTAACGGTGGAAGGTCTGATATATGATGATGATGTAATTGTAAGTTTGAAGTAAAGGTAGAAGATGTCACACATGATGATGATAATGCAATTGTAAGTTTGATGTAAAGGTGGAAGAGCTGACACATGATGATGGTGATATAATTGTGAGTTTGTTGTAAAGGTGGACGATCTGACACATGATGACGATGTATTTGTAAGTTTGAAGTTAAAGTGGAAGTTCTGACACTTGATGATGATGTATTAGTAAGTGTGAAGTTAAGGTGGAAGATCTGACACGTGATGATGATGTATTAGTAAGTTTGAAGTAAATGTGGAAGATCTGACACAAGCTGATGATGTATTTGTAAGTTTGAAGTAAAGGTGGAAGATCTGACACATGATGGTGATGTATTTGTAAGCTTGAAGTAAAGTTGGAAGATCTGACACGTGATGATGATGATGTTTTAGTAAGTTTAAAGTAAAGTTGCAAGATCTGAAACGTGATGATGATGATGTATTTGTAAGTTTGAAGTAAAGTTGGGAGATCTGACACATGATAATGATGTATTTGTAAGTTTGGAGTAAAGTTGGAAGGTCTGACACGTGATGATGATGGTGTATTTGTAAGTTTGAAGTAAAGTTGGAAGATCTGACACGTCATGATGATGATGTATTAATAAGTTTGAAGTAAAGGTGGAAGAACTGACACATGATGCTGGTGTCTTTGTAAGTTTGACGTAAAAGTTGAAGATCTGACACAGGATGATGATGTATTAGTAAGTTTGAAGTTAAGGTGGAATATCTGACACATGATGGTGATGTATTTGGAAGTTGGAAGTAAAGTTGGAAGATCTGACACGTGATGATGATGATGTCTTTGTAAGTTTGAAGTAAAGTTAGAAGATCTGACACGTGATGATGATGATGTATTTGTAAGTTTGAAGTAAAGTTGGAAGATCTGACACGTAATGATGATGACGTATTTTTAAGTTTGCAGTAAAGTTGGAAGATCTGACATGTGATGATGATGTATTAGTAAGTTTGAAGTTAAGGTGGAATATCTGACACATGATGGTGATGTATTTGGAAGTTTGAAGTAAAGTTGGAAGATCTGACACGTGATGATGATGATGTATTTTTAAGTTTGAAGTAAAGTTGGAAGATCTGACACGTGATGATGATGATGTATTTGTAAGTTTGATGTAAAGGTTGAAGAACTGACACATGATGATGATGTAATTGTTAGACGTAAAAGTGGAAGAACTGACACATGATGATGATGTATTAGTAAGTTTGAAGTTAAGGTGGAAGATCTGACACATGATGATGATAGTTATAGAGATAATATTATGTTGATAATGATATCTGTATCTGTCTACCAGGATGATGATAGTTATAGAGATAATATTATGTTGATGATGATATCTGTATCTGTCTACCAGGACCGTGGGAAGTTGAGGTCAGTTATGGAGGAGAGGCAGATCTTCACCGACATCTTGTTGGCTGTGAGAAGAATCCAGGTCACCTGAAATTTTTACCTGTAGACCATTTTAATGTGGACCATCTACCACCTGGTTATCATGACAACGATATAGTAGAGTATATCCGAGCTGAGTCAGATCTAACTGTCCGCGTGTCAGTCAAGTATGTCAGTGAGAGGAGACCTGAGACTATTCCTGGTAGTGACAAGCCTTACCCGGGCTACAGGGACAGGGGTAGTGACATGATGATGGTAGGGACGGGGTTGGTGTGGCATGCGAATAAATATGATGGCGACAATATAACCTGTGAGTGTAAAGAATGTCTGAACTCTCCTACACCAAAAACAAAGTTTGCTCACATTGTCATACTCACAGCGGCTCATGTTGTCTACGACGACCTGGAGGCAGCACACACCACGTGTCATCTCTTCTTTGATAAAGGTGGTACACCTGATGTCTGCAGCGGTGTCGTCACACTCAGTGGTATGTCATATGTGTGGAGTCACATCAAGACAGACTTCTGTGTGATGAGATATGTGACCCATGACCTGGACCTGGCAGACAGACTTGACAAGATGGTGACACACAGGAAGGTTCTATATGACCGTGTAAGAGATAAATGCCCCATTATCAGCTGTGATCAAGAGAAGAGACAGTTATCTACACAACACGACAGAAATGATGGATGTCTTGTCATTATAGTGTCACACCCACACGGATGTAGTAAACAGGTCAGTGTAGGTCACTGTGTCAGCCATGATGATAAGACCACATACACTACAGCGACGTGTCCTGGATCTAGTGGAGCTCGGGTGTGTGAGGTGGGGGACTGGTTGCGAGTAGGTCGTGTCCATAGTGGTGGAAATTGTGAAGACAATAAACAACTTAATTACTGTCATTACAATTTTTGATAGTTCCAATAAATAAACACAAACAAGATGGCGTCTACAGATAAACACACTCTTTCACTATAACCCATCTTTCTATTTCATCTTCCTCATTACACCTCACTCTCCTCTCTCTCCCACCTTGTTAACTACACTTTACTTTATTCTCTCTCTCTCCCTCTCTGTCTCTATCTAACCTTGTTAACAACACCTCCCTCTCCTCTCTCTCTCTCAATTCTTCCTCCTTATTTTTTTAAAATAAAGTTTTGCCTCGTTTTGGCGAGTGGCGTCGCGTTCAACCTAGTCGGTTATATTAGGGCGCATGACCACAGATAAAAGTCCCTCAGGTCTGAGTTCTCCTCATTATCTAATTTCTTCTTTCGCTTTTTTTTGTCCGTACTCTGAGTGGGGAGTGTGGACAGATAAAATTATGTGTTACAACGTATAAACTTATAAGGTAGCAACGTATGTCCAAGACGACACATTTATAAAAGTGTATTTTTGAACAAATAAAAAAAAAAAGATGGTGTGTACATGTAAACAAGATGGTGTGTACATATAAACAATATGGTGTGTACATGTAAACAAGATGTGTACATATAAACAATATGGTGTGTACATGTAAACAAAATGGTGTGTACATGTAAACAAAAAGGAATGTGTGTACAGAAAAAATAAAAAAGATATGTTCAGGTAGAAAAAGGAAGATGTGTTGGGGCTTCGATTGTTTCCTCTTTCTATTGTTGTTTGGCCTAACCAAAACGTTCGTCAGTTGAATATAAATGTGTTTCATGAACTACTAAGCTGATTTAGGAGCCCTTGTTAGGGCATCATTTTGTATTTTTTGCATGTCAGGAAGTTTGAAGAGATTTTTCCATCTTTTTACAGCTTGTTTGATATTTTTTATTTATTTTCTGTCTATATTTTGTAAATTTTGGAATTTTCTATAACAATAGACAATTTTTTAGTGTTTTCTTACTGACTGTTTTTTTTTTTAATACAAATGACTTGACTGTTTTGTTCGTGCTGTTTAATGATTTTCCCTAAACTCCAGAAAACAAATGTTGCTGGTTAATTGTCCTACTTAATGTCAAATGTTGGATTTCTGCCTGGTGTCATTACTTCCTTAGAGAAGGCAGTAGTTCTGTTAGTGGATCAGATATATTTTATGAAGTCAGTAGTTCTGTTACTAGATCAAACAGTTTTGATAAAGTCAGTAGTTCTGTTTTGGATCCGAAAGATTTAATGAAGTCAGTAGTTCTGTTAGTGGATCAGATAGATTTGATGAAGCCAGCAGTTCTATTATTGGATCAGATAGAGTTGATGAAATCAGCAGTTCTGTTAATGGATCAGATAGATGTGATGAAGTCAGCAGTTCTGTTAATGTATCAGATAGATTTGATTAAGTCAGTAGTTCTGTTAGTGGATCAGATAGATTTCATTAAGTCAGCAGTGATGTTAGTGGATCAGATAGATTTGATGAAGTCAGCAGCTCTATTAGCGAATCAGATAGATTTGATGAACCCAGGAGATCTATTAGTGGGTCAAATAGATTTGTTGAAGTCAGCAGTTCTGTTAGTGGATTATATACATTTGATGATGTGAGCAGTTCTGGTAGTGTATCGGATAGATTGATGATGTCAGCAATTCTTTTAGTGGAACAGATAGACTTGATGAAGTTAGCAGGTCTGTTAGTGACTCAGATAAATTTGATGAAGTCAGCTGTTCTTTTAGTGGATCAGAAAGGTTTAATGTATCGGCAGTTAGCGTATCAGATAGATTTGATGAAGTCAGCAGTTCTGTTAGTGGATTACATAGATTTGATTAAGTCAGCAGCTCTGTTAGTGGATCAGATAGATTTGATGGTCAGCAGTTCTTTTAATGGATCAGATAGATTTGATGAAGTCAGCAGTTCTATTAGCGGATCAGATAAATTTGATGGTCAGCAGTTCTATTACTGGATCAGATAGAGTTGATGAAGTCAGCAGTTCTGTTAATTAATCAGATAGATGTGATGAAGTTAGCAATCCTGTTAATGTATCAGATAGATTTGATAAATCAGTAGTTCTGTTAGTGGATCAGATAGATTTCATCAAGTCAGCAGTTATGTTATTTGAGCTACAACGGACGACGTGGACGATATACACTTTTATTAAGACGGCAACGTCGCTCAACATTCAATACAGTTCAGGCCAACATACAATGGCAGAAAATATGCAGTAGTCGATATAACTTTAGGCAGTCAGTTCATCTCATGAACGATGTCCTTTTATTCTCAATATTTTAAATATATATTCACACTCCAAACTGAGAAGCTATACTCCCTGTAAATGCAGATAACTAGCTACACCTCACAGAAGATCTTGATGTATTAGTAATGAAATAACTCAGTGATAGACACTTCAATTTAGGAGCTCAAACACATACGTCCACTCGCCATGAAACACAATGGTAGAAGGGCCAGCACTTCTGCTTCTCTAGATTCACGTGTGCCAGCCAACCATATCGGCATGACGTCACTTCCCGTATTAATAAGTGACACCGTATACAATAAACAAAAAAGGAGCCTTGTAGAGCTACCTATTATATAAACACAATCATTACGCATTTTAATCATAACAATAATCAGTAATATTCTTTGATAAAAAATGTGGATGTACATGACACGTCAATTCATTTTTTTTTTATCCTTCGTGTGTCATCACTTTATGTTGTAAATAGAAGTTTCATAACATTGCTCCATATCACAATATTTCACTTTTTGCTTATGTAGTTATTTTATCATCTTCTGAAGTAAATAAACAGTGTGTATTAATATGAGTAGATGCAAAACATGCTTTTCATTTGGAATAGAATGTTGATTTTACTTTTCCTATTCTACAAATTAATTGTAATATACATCTTCCATCAAATTTTATTGATGTGCCCAGGTACAAGGTATTTGAATGCGCTGCCCATTTTTAAAAATTGTCCATTTACTGTGAAAAAGAATTATGGATTAATCGGTTACTCATAGTTAATTGTAGCTTATGCCCTTTTTGCTATTCAAGCAAAGACCTTTATTTTCACTTTCAATCTTTTCTATATCAATCATTTCCTATAACTCATGTTAACTATTTGCCATCTTGATTGTCTCATCAAGGAACCTCCAGTTATTTATATATATTGTGTGCAAGAACAGATATGTGCTGCACGGATTTAATGTTTTTTTTGTTTTTTTTTTTTTACCACAGATGTTTATGCTTTTTTAACATTTTGATCAGTTTCCTATGATAAACTTTGATATCAATTGTATTAGTGTTGTCTATGTAGCTGAAAATATAGATCAGTTTCACTTCTGTGATCGTTTATACTAATGTTCTTATATTATATTAGCAGTTGTTCGTACGTTAACCTTCTACACAATTAAAATTGTCATCACTAACTGGTCTTGTGTCTGTTCATTATTTGTTTATTTAGTATAAGTCCCATTGTAAAAGGAAGCAAATTTGTGAGAATAAATTACACATGTACAGTATTCCTCAGCTTATTCTGACCTAATAACGAAGCTGCCACTATGGACCAACTTATCACACTATAACATGGACCAGCTTATCACACTATAACACGGACCAACTTATCACACTATAACATGGACCAACGTATCACACTATAACATGGACCAACTTATTGTGGCCGGGTAGGGTAGTGGGGATTGCTGTTTTGAATCGAGAGTATTAGATTTTGATTACTAGCTAGCCTGCTAGAGGTGATGATTTCTCTCTACAGACTTACAGGAATTTACCAGGTTCGGGGACAATCCTCTAAGGTGTGGTATTAGAGCAGATGTGTTTTATTTATATAATTTACCAGCAAGAGTAGTTATTGTTCATTTATTATTTCCTTCTTTCCTCTCATGAATGTATGGCAAAGCAAATGAGTGACGACCTGCCTTTAGTATAAAGGTGACTTTTATTTAATTATAACGTAATTACAAGTCGACATGGCAAAACTTCATAAGACACATATGACAATTATTCTTCTTCATAATGCCACATTTTCAAGTAAGTGCATACCAGTAGTGCAATAGGGGTTATTCTGCTTCTTCAGGATATAAAATTTACCATATCTCCGCCTGATATGTTATTGCTTCATCAAAACAAATCAATCCTGCATGTACATTTGAACAGAAATCTTTCAGCCATTGTTCCCTTTCTAAATCTGCAACAATCTTTCGATTTCGGCAGGGTTAATAATTTTATAGTAATTGGTTCCTACTTACAGTCTTCGAATATAGAGTTTAAATACACACAAAATGCACTTTGAAGAGAACATGCCATCATTCCTGGAATTTCTACTTCTTCACTAGAATAACTTTCATGCAGTAAAACCACTGCGTTATCAGCACAAACTTGCTCCTTACTAGCTAGACGCGTCCTTTTTTTCTCCAACTAATTAGGTTGCTGGGGAAATTATTCGCGTCCCTTCTACATTTTTCTGAGCTCACGATTGGATAAAAATCACGTGACGTATGCTTGGCGTTAAGAAGCTAACCTGGTTTAATTAAACATCTGCGCCAAGACTTTTTTTAATCTTCTGTTTCTATAAAAATTTATTTTATGTTAATATAGCCTGTATCTGAAAATTTACGGTATACGCGGTTACATACAGATCCCGGGGCCCTGCAAATGTATCCCGTAGGGAGACATTTGTGTACTATCAATAACAAAAATCCATCCCCAAAAATTTCTAAGTTCAAAAAAAATTTTCAGAAAAATTTAAAGTTCAAAAATTTTTCTAAGTCCAAAAATATTTCCAAAAAAATTTAATTTAATTCCTATACTGGGGTCCTATGTCTATATGAGGTCGTCTGCTATGTAAAAAAAAACTAGTAGTGGACATCAACTTCAAAAGTGTAACTTATTCATCACATCATAATATTTTTCACCAAATTTACAAATTGGCAACACTGCCCAACAAAATCTGCAAAACACTCATAAGGTCATCACTAAAAAAAAATGTGACGAGTGGCAACACTGGGGAATGAACAATAAACTATCTTATTTGCAGAACTTGGCTGGATTATCATAATCTATTACATTTCATTCAAAAATATAGTTGATTACATTCTCTTGGATATGGTGGAATGGTGGGGGGTGTTATCTCTTTTCTGTTCCTGTTATTTGCTCCATATATAATTCTGCAAGACTTAACAAATCTTTTTTTTTTTTTTTTTTTTTTTGGCGTACTTATTTATTCTATTTCCCAAGTACTCTGCAATATTCCAAGAAATGTCCAAAATCTCTAATTCCTATGGTAATGGCAATCCACTTTCATAGATGTGGTGAAGTGGGATGTTATAAATATTTATAGGGGACTTAGTGTACTGACTGAGATCAGCTGTGAAGGTATCTATATCTATTAAGAGTAGTGTATTATAGATAACCTTACTTGCTACCACATATCTATATATCTCAGTCAGAATTATTCTGGAATAATGTGATGACTACGTTATGTGTCTAGGGTATGTGTATGATGAAGTGTAAGTCACAACAACAGACAGATAAACAATTTAATTTAATCCACTACTCTTGACAACACTGTGACACTCACATACATATAACACTCTATGAGAATATCTTAAAGGAGTCACTGATAACTTTTCAAATAACAATATGTATTCATTGCTATCATACAGGTATATGTGTCCTGATTCAAATACAAAGGAACCAGGAATCACAATCAATTTTAATTACAAGTTATGTACAGAATGTATCAATATGAATATTGTGGTGACATATATTATTAAAAATATCCTATGTGTGTCAGTTGTGTAGTGGCAATATGAGGTAATACTGGTTTTGTTTTGTTCAAGCTCTGTTGGTATTTGTCATCATGACTTCAATAGTTTGTCTTTAGGGACTAGTATTGGAGATGTTCTCAGTTCCTGATATTAAGACAATTAAATTCCCCTCTTAATGTTATTTTTACAAAGTCATTTCAAGATGAGGGGACATAATGTTGAGCTCAGCTGGCCAAATCAGCTTATCTTGCGTGATGGCGGCAGGAAAAGCCTCCTCTGCTCGAATTCTCCTCTGGGCTCTGGAGACACCTCACTGATAGCTAAATGGACCAAGGAGTATGCTGTCCGACTCTGGATTCAGCAAAGCTCTGACCAGGTGCAGCTCAATACCATCAAGACCACGGTCCCTGAAATCAAGAAGGATGTACCTTCTACTTCATAACTAACTTATACTCTCTTTTTACACTGATCACAACACATCACAAACATTGAGTTCAGAGCGTTAGGCCAACTATCAGCTTCATGTGAAATACTTTATTCCAGTATTAACCTCCTTAATGGTTACCACGCCTCTGCACTTCCAGCATTATTTCTGTCTAATCAATAATCTAGGTGTCAGTGTACTGTTTGGCCATTCCATGCAGTTTTACTTTCCTCCGACACCTTCTGTTCAGGCTGGAGCATTATAGGCTTTATATCATGTTTGCTACTGAACTACACATATATACAGGCATAAATTAACAATTCACATTCAATTTTCATTAAAAGATACTGAATGTTTCAAGCTTACCACAATTCATGGAAACAAACACAGATACGTTGATTAGCAATGAATTCTGGCACAAAATACTGGCACAAATTCCCATCTGCTTATGTTCCAGGCTTTTATTTTAGCAAAAATGTGAGCTGGCTTCAACGCACTGTTGCTTTATCAAGCTTATTTGAACTAGTGGTCTCGAACTAACGCTTCTAAGTGAGTATATCAGCGAGTCTAGCCAATCGAGCCACGTTTCGACAAGGGTTTGAAAAAATTTTAACTTCCTACGTCTCCCCTAACAACCAAGGATAGCCTTTATAGCCCGACTAATCGTGTTTAGCCTTACATATCATTCCAGCCAATCAGTTCAAATGTAACTTGTGGCCCATTTCCCGTACAATGGTGGTGAAAAAAAATCTACCACTGAGCGATTCTGATTTTGGGTGTTGTCTGACAGCACTATCATTTTATTTTGGCTATAACTTGTTTATTCCTAGACTATTTGCATAACGTTGTACATATTCTTTGTCAGCAAACCCTAAGGAACCCAAATATCCAAATTTAAAAGAGCTAAGTGGCTGCGTTCAAAATATGCAATTTCTTCTACCTCCTGTTTCGAAGATGTGCTGTCTGGGTACTGTAATGTTTTCAAACGTAAACCCATCTATTGTCATCTTTCCTTATAAGCGTTTTTCAGGATTTTAAAACCTAACTCTGGGATGGGTAGTGAATTTATCACTGTCCGTCTGAAAAAAAGTTAGTGCATGTAGTCTTACACGCGTGATGGCAGCATTTGTGTATCGCGCGACGCGTGTTTAATTTTGCATGCGTTCCTGATTTCATTCGCCCCTCTCTCTATCCTTTAGTCCATCTGTTCGTTCGTTTTGGTAACGCAGTATAATTAATGTTAGGATTAATTTAGGTCATTACGCAGTCTGCCTCTCAATGTTTTTCCAAGAAATACAGCACACGTTTCATTGAAGAACGCGGGTAATAATACAGTAGGCTTTTACTATCAACGTGAAAGCGTTACAATTTGCAGACGAAGCAGAAAACAAGGGGGATTTCGAGTACATTCTTTGTGACAGCACTGTTATTTTTCCATTGCTCTTTTCTTTATTAATTTTATTTGTTAGGCTTCATATTTACCTAATAATTTGTATATGTGGATTAGAATATTCCACGACAATAGAATAGCCAATGTTTTCATGGGTACTCATCATCATCTTCTTCTTCTTTTTTTTTTTTTTTTTTCTAGTGAATGAGCCACTTGCTCATTATTACATGTAGAAAATATCTCTAAACATAATATGCATATTTATCAGACGATAATACAACCAGCATCATTTTTATAAGTAAGCATTTTTCACAATAAAAGCATTAGAACCTCATGGCTTATCCTTATTTATTTATCTGAATGTTTCTGGTTATAGACATCTTCTAAATGGTAAGTGTATAAATTCGTTGTAAGTCCGTCACTGTAGAAAATGTTCTATATTACATTTTTTTTTTTTTTCAAAATATGTGATGTTTGTCTCTAATATCCGTACGTCTGGTGGTGATCCTGTCCATTAGTCAGTTATTTCAAATCATTCCTTCTTTTCTGTCAATACAGTATTTTTTTTTCTGTGAACTCTGTCCTAGAAATATTATTTTATATATATATATATATATATATATATATATATATATATATATATATATATATATATATATATATATATATATATATTAAAGAGTTTGGTTTATATATGTGTTTTTATTTATATATATATTTTATATATATATGATATATATATATATATATATATATATATATATATATATATATTTTATATATTTTTTTCCAAAGATCTTCTTTGACTGTCATACATCAATTTTCAAACATCAAATTATTCAGCAACCAACAGACGAAAGTGTTACTATCATTTTATGAAATATAAGGGAAAAGAAAAATATAGTTTCCAAATCATCATGGATTTTCTACATTGGGTTCCGTATTACTTTATTTTCTCTTTTAAGACAACTGCTTATACTTTTGACAATATGTATCCATGTTGTCACTCTCGAGGCATCCTTGTATACAATTTATATTTGTCTCCTTTTTTTTTTTTTCATAACACCAATGTATCATTTATGGTGTTCCAATATCATTGTATCTATTCTAGTCCTCCTGTTATCTTGAGAATTCATCCTTAGTAACTCCCTATGTACCTTATCTAGCAATACCTTTATGCAAAACACATCAAACAATTATTTATGGAACTATCAACTGAGATGTAAGAACTGTTTGACAATATGAGATGAAAAAAATATTTTGGGGTCATCACTCAAAAAAAATGTGACATAGAAAGGAAGAAAATAATCAATTGATCGTGAGGAATCTACAATATTCTTATAAGACAAAGTTCCTTGCACTCTGACTACTATTTAACCATATTATTTCTGGTTATCCTTGCATACAGTGTACCATTTCCATTTCCTTTATAAGTCCAATTCATCGCTCATGGTGCTCCAATATTTTAAAATGTGGATCCTTCCCATTCCTCTTATTCTGTACTGGAAATATATCCTTATTAATTGTCCATGTACTATATCTGTGACATGTCTGTCCTTGGGATAACGTTATTTTCTTATCCAATATCCTCGGGGTGAGCAAATCTCAGTATGTCCAATTTCATCAATCATTTATTTATTTTCTCTCCTGTAATTCTGGGTATGTTATGAGTATAGTACATTGTCAATTTATTCCAACTATCTTACAACATTCTGTAATTCATGATAAGGAATAGTCATTTGTTATACAACAATGTTCATATTACAAAGGCAATGAGCAACAAAAAAAATCAAAAAGATTTCTTCTCCAAAAATGCGGATGCATCTCTATTTCCTTTACCTCTGGGCGTAGCAATTATTCAGTCATTATTTTTTTCTCCATTATTTAATCTCCATTTTGTGTCCTTAGTACCTGTGGTTCCATGGGATTATCATAATTCATTTATGTCTCTTGTCTACTGATAATCCTTCAATAATGACTTCAAATATGGTCCTCGTATGTGCAACAATCATTCTGCTCTGATTTTTTTTTTCATGGTATTCATCAAATATTCTATTATATCCTTGTCTTATCTCGTAACCACGAAAGACTAAGATTATTCCTCCTCCAATGTTAATGTGGGGGATTTTGTGCATCAACATTTCAACAAAATCTCAGCTGTGACAACATAAAGTTTCACCTTAATATAAAATGTCATCTTCATCATACATAACCTGTTGCTTCTTCATCTCATGTGTCATTAGTGGTTATCATGCGGTAATGGGGTATTTCATTTGCTAGGTCAGCATGTGCAAATGCTATTTCTTTAACATGGGCAAAGGCATCATCAACAAATAGGTGCAATTTGTTCAATCTGGGGTTAGCATATACTAATGCTCTCAAGGGATTCTTCATTTGCAGAAATTCAGCATGCGCAAATGTCATTGGGGTATTTGTGATAGGCAGTATCAGGGATCAAGCTGGTGGGGTGTATGACTGGTAATGGGGTGATTTATTTTCTCTTTTTCTTTTCTTCTTCAGCTGCTCAGTCAATGTTTTACAATATTGGCTTATGATCCTCAAAATGTGTGAGGGTGGCATATAAACATAATACATGTCTGGTGAATGGAAGTGTGGAATATGATCAGTTACAAAAGTGTAGATCCATGTTACAACAGAATAGTGTGACACATGTGTTATAGGTAAGGTTGTGTAACATTCTAAATATTAAGAAAATGTATGTAACTAAATAAGGGTGTCTGTGAACTCGTAACACCGTGTGTTATCAATTGTTTTAACATTTTTATTTCATAATCCAAATAAAAATGTCTAACTAGAATCCTCCGTGGGCTGGTCTTGATTTCTTTCTGTTCATCCGTATTCTAAGGCTGGAAAAAATAACTTTCTCAGTGAGGCTTTGACATCTTAGTCTGTAAGCAAGTCATTTGAACTATCAACAGCTGAAAATAGAGTACATGGGGAGAGTTAGTACATTGTTAAAAATTAAGTGCACATTCGCGGTGACGGTACATGGAATGGCATGTACATTGAAGACTTGAGGGGCGTGTCTCAGCAAAGTTTTAGTAGTTCCTTCAGTTTCTCTGCCATCTCTAACCTTGCAATGTCCCGACTGCTTAGGCGAGCATCATACTGAGTAGCAGTGGTGACGGGTGTGATAGGCGACGACACTGCATTTGCTGATTGTTGGGACACTGAGGACATTGACGAATGCGGTGATGGCTTAACATCTTTTGATTGCGGTGATGGTTTGGTAGGGGTTTGTATGACTGGAACATCTGTTGGTTTTGAGGCAGGTATATGTTTCGCCTTTATTTTTCTTCTGACCTGGTTGTGCTGAACGTTAGCACCGGTTACAATGGGCACAGTAATTTGCACACTGTTGTTTTTGACTAGTTGAGATGAGGCTAACACTTCTCGGCTTGGTTTTGGAACATGATTGCGTTTCTTCAGAATCTTTCGTCTGATATAGTTGTGCTGTATACGCGGAATTTTGTTGTTAGGGATTGAGTCATCAGATTCTGTTTTATAGGGGCGTTTGACGCTGGAGCTGACTGGTACAAATAATGTACTATCCGCATCACTGGTTTCAATGGAACTAGCTGTATCAATGTCTGTTTCTTGTTGGTATAATTCTACCATTTTTCTGTCATTATGTTCGTTGGGGTCTGACAAATCTATGCTGTCTTGTTCTGTTTCGTCTCCATAAAGATCGCTGGTATATGGTTCAACAATATGCTTGGGTATAGTTTCTTCAGGATCTGATTGTTTTGAACGAGCAATCTTGTTCTTGTGGTATAGCAGTGTTTGGTTTTCACTAGTGTTAAAACTAGAACTGCCTGAACTGGGGGGGTGTGATAGGTATCAGCTGACGATTTATCACTGCGGGAGTAAGTTTGAGTGTGGATATAAGGTGCTTGGTTGTTGTCATCGTGTGACGTCTGAGGCATTATTTCTTCATTTCTAATGCGCAGGTCTCTGTCCTGGAGTCGATTACGCAAATCAAGTGGTGGGATATCTTCTTCGCTTTCGGACGCGCCTCGTTGTTGGCTTGCTCGATGTACTTCTTCTGTTGGTGGTCTGGGAATGTGGCCGACTTGGTAAACTTCAGCGTCTGTAGTCTCTGACTCTGATATGTCAGACGAATCTGTGCTGGATGGATTATAATTTAGGGTGGCTTTTCTGACTGGTCTTGTATTTGTCGTCAGAGGCGGAATGGGCCGGTGATTATCAATTTTTATTTGTTTTACGTGAGCTTTTGTTTGGTGTTGTTTCTCTTCATTCCAAATAATGAAGTTTACAGGCGTAGTTTGTTTCATGATTTTGTAGCCATCTAACCATCGGTCATCGAATTTTGAACTGCGTACATGTTTCTTGTAGTATACTCTGTCTCCTATTTTTGTACGTTGGTAGCTTGGCTGATTTATCATGTTGTTTCTGTTCTTGTGAAATGCCTTCTGCGTATTTCGTTGTGCAATCTGGTGAGCTTTATACTTTTCTTGAAGGATTATTTCGATGGGGTCTTCTCCCATGTATTTTCTTTGTGGGCGAAGTAGGTTGTCTAACGGAAAGTTTGGTTCTCTTCCGTATAGCATGAGAAAGGGTGACATTCCTGTGGTATCGTTCACGTTTACTCGGATGGCTTCAAGAGCTTGGTTAATGTATAGGTCCCAGTATTGGGGGTTCCCCTTGATATATTTGCTAATAATATCATGTAGGGTGGCGTGCATGCGTTCATTTCTGCCATTTGCATTTGGGCAATAATAAGTGGTTGTAGTATGCTCAATATTCAGCTGGTGTAAGGTGGCTTTAAATGGGTTACCTATAAACTGTTTACCGTTGTCTGAAATGATTCGTTTTTGACAGCCATGCCTGGGAATGAATTCTTGTAAAAAAATTTGCGTGATGGACTGCGATGTGGCATCACTGAGTGGGTAACTTTCTGGCCAAACAGAGTATTGGTCAACTATGTGCAGGAGGTATTTGTTGCCTGATTGGGTGAGTGGGTAAGGACCTGATAAGTCAATGCTCACTGTTTGCATGGGACAATGGGGAGGTTGCATTACTTGTAGGGGGATTAAATGTGGCTTCATGTTTCTCAATTTACATGTTCTACAGGTGGCTACATATTCTGTAATGTCCTTGTAGAAAGTTTGCCAATAATACCTTTTCTTTATGACATCAATTGTTTTGTCTCTTCCCATGTGCTTGTTGTTATCATGAAACTGTAGCAATACTTCTGGGACTAGATGTGCTGGAATGACTTTTCTTAGTGTCCCTTCTTGTTTCTGATCAATATAGTATAGAGCTCCATCCGTTGGGTGTACTGTAAAATCTTTACTTTTTGTTGGGTTTTCTTTCACGTATGTGAGCAGCTTGACAATTTCTGCATCTTTCGCTTGTTCTACTCTCATGTCAAACATCTCTTGGCTTTCTTCTTCTACTTGAGTGGCGGAATCTGAGGTACTTCTTCGACTTGATGAAGTAATTTCATTAATTTCTTTAGCATTATCGTCAATCTCTGAGGATGTGCCATCATTTTTTGACTCTATTTGTTTTCACTTCAGTTTCATCATCATATTTAATCCTGGATAAGAGGTCTGCACAGGTGTTCATTTCGCCTGGGATATGTTCGATAGTGGTGTCGTAGGACTGTAAATTCATTGCCCATGTCTGTAACTTCTTTGGCTGTTCTTGTGTTTTGGTGAGCCAGTTAACCAAAGGTTGATGATCAGTTCTTATAATGAGTTTAGTTCCTCTGACGTAAAAGTCAAACTTTTGTACTGCATAGTGAATAGCATATGCTTCTTTCTCAGTGGTGGTCCACCGTTTTTGTGACTTTGACAATGCGTGGGATAGGAATGCAATGGGTTCTCATTTGGAATGTTTGGTAGGATGGGTGTTTCATCTTCTAGTACAGGTTGGACCAAACAAGCACCAATTGCGTTATCTGAGGCATCGGCGTATAGTATCATGGGCTGAGAAATATCTGGATGTCCAAGCAGTGGGATGGTGGTTAGGGCATTTTTTAGATACTCAAAGGATCTCTGGCAGTCTTCTGTCCATTTGAAGCGTGCATACTTGCGGGTAAGGGCTATCAAAGGCTCTGCTGCTCTGGAGAAATTGATGATGTGGCGTCTATAGTACCCTATTGTACCAATAAATGAGCGTGTTTGTCTCACCGTCTTGGGGCTAGGCATTTCTCTTATGGCTTTGACTTTATCTTCATCAGATCTGACGCCATGTCTATTGATGACAAAGCCTAAATATTTTGTTTCTGTCTTTAGAAACTCACACTTCGACAGTTTTAACTTTATTTGGTGATGCCTGAGTCTATCAAACACTGTTTCAACCTTGCGGAGGTGGTCTTCCATCGTGCCTGCGGTATGTATCAGGATATCGTCTATGTATGCCAGGGCAAATGGATGTAGACCCTTTAACACTTCATCCATGAGTGACATATATGTTGCTGGAGATCCTTTTAGACCAAATGGCATAACATTCCAAAAAAAATTTCCCATGTGTGAACAGAATGTGGATTTCTGTTTTGCCTCAGGTGTCATGGGGATGCACCAAAAGCCTGACCTTGCATCAAGTGTGGTAAAGTATGTAGACTTTCCTAACGTCGCAAGTAGATCGTCTATCCTGGGGAGGGGGTAGGAAATGACTTTTGTGATTTTGTTAAGGGCACGGTAGTCGCAGCAAAAGCGACTGGAGCCGTCTTTCTTTGTTACGATCATTATGGGTGAGGACCATTGGGAACGGGATCTTTCGATGATTCCTGCCTGTAGCATTTCATTTATAGACCTTTCCACGAGTTCTCTATTTTTCAAGGGCGTATGATAGGGTTTCATATGTATTGGCTCCTCTGTGGTTGTTTGAATGTCCATTGTGACAGTGTTAGTTCTGCCTAATTACAGGACATTGAGTGCGACTACATCTTGGTGCTTTTCTACAAACGTTTTCAAACGTTGCTTATTATCTTCTGTGGCATTCAGTGTTGCAAGTAACTGAGCTATTCTCTCTCTGTATTTATGATCTGCTATGATATCTCTGGTCTGTCTTGATGCCTCCGTTTCATTCCCATAATTTTGGGACATTTTTCTTGCATCTTGTGAAAATCTCTGCTCCTGGTATGTGGCTTTCTTTTGCGTAGTTCTTTGCCGTTCATTGGGCTGTGCTTGGTACTGTCTCCTCTGCCATGTACTGTGTGCATTTCCATTTGTCACTGCATTTACTGTATATTCATTTCTTATTATATTTCTGGGGTAGTCGTTGTTGTGCCATTTTTTTCTGATTATTTCTGCCGTAACTGCGCTCATCCGCGTACGTTACTGTATTTCTTCTGTTTGTGCTATAGGGCTGTCTTCTTTCCCTGGGCGAAAATTTTTCATTCTTTCTGTTTCCAACTTTGCTGCTATAGTATCCTCCTGTGGTATAGTCATATAAGAATTCTTCCTTTTCTTCGGAAATTTCAATTGGTTTTGGGACTTTATCATATCCACCTGTTTTTGAGTTATATTGATACTCCATGGGGCATGTATCACTGTCTTGTCGCTTTGGATATCCTCCTGGCAAGACAATTTCTGTTTCTCTTTCTCTGTTACTCTGTGATATACAGCACTTCATCTTTTCTCTTGGTGTGCTGGGGCGCAAGAATGAGTAATTATAGTCATTTTCATACTGTGGCCTTTCTCTTCTTATGTATGGACTGGTTCGTTTCTGCCATCTGGGTAGGGTATGCTGTGGTGTAACATAACTGTGACTGATGTTACTGCCTTTTTCTGCATAAGCCTTATAACTGTTTACTTTCCGTGTACTATGGTTATTTGTACTGCGATTTCGTGCATTATGTCCAGTGGGAGTGGTTGAGACAATTTGTGGATGGTCTCTATTGGTTTTGGTTTGTCTTATTGTTGACGTATCCACTTGCGCTACAATTGTGCCTCTTTTTATAGTGGTAGTTTTTCCTGACATATTCAATATCATGATGGGGAAATCTCTGGACTTCGAGACTTCAGCGATTCCCTCTGTAATTTGCAACAATGGGTCATCAATAATGCTTTCTTCTGCTAGGGGCTGTACTTGAATTGATTGCCCTGGTGTTATGTACTCAGAATTTTTTACTCTGCCTTTTGCTATGACCAGGGAGTTTGGAGCCACCGTTATGGGAGCTGTAATCCTTACCAAAGACGCTATGTGGATATCGTCCTGGAGATCTATGTACGTATTGTTGACTTTGATTTTGTGGAGGTCATAGTATATTCGAACTTTGTGTTTGTTAAAAAAATCTCTCCCTAGGATAAGATTTCTAGACATTCCTTTAGTGATGACAAATGGGTGTTCAAAATTTGTTTCGCCTAAGGAAAATTTTAGCCATGCTGTCCCAACTGAATTTAGTCTTTGTCCCGTGACTGAAGCTAGGTGTGTTTTGGACGGTTGAAATCGTACTAAGTGTTGGATCCTCTTGAACAGCTGGAACCTAATAAGGCTGGTGGATGCTCCTGTATCTACCAGTGCCCTATATTGTTGGCCCTGTATAGACATGATGCAGGAACTGGGGTCCGGATGTATTTTAGTTCCATCATGCAACATTTCTTCATATTGTATTTTACTGGATGGGCCCACTTGACAATTTCTGTTCTGTGTTGTTTCTTTTGTTTTGGACCAGTTTCTGTGATTGTTGCCCTCACTAACGGTCCTGTTTAGTGAGTGGCGCGGCCGTTTCCCTGACGCATGAGGGGTTGAGGTGCGCCTCTGGTATACTGATTTCTGGTGTAATCACGTGGGGGTGGTGCGGGTTGTTGTGGTTGGTAACCTCCTCTTCTGGATGGTGCATTATTGTAATTTGCTCTACAGGACTTGTAACCATGTCCGAGCCTACCGCATGTAAAGCATCCGTTTGTATTGACATTATTGACGTCGTTTTGCCTCTGTGTGGGGGGTCTATAATTGCGGGGTCTATCATCACGTATTCGTGGGCGAGTCCATTGCCTCCTGGTATGGTCAACCTCCATAGGCTCATGCTCATCATAGTCCCTATATTCTGGTCGGGGTTCCCTACCTGCTCTTTGTTGGAACCTTCGGTGAAGATTTTCCTCCTGTATTGCTGCTTGGATTGTTTCAGCAATAGTCTTGGTGTCTTTTCTAATAAGATGCCTTCTGATATTTTCCGCTCCAAGGCCATCGGCAAATATCCCCACTAACTGTATTTCTACATCAGGTGTGGTAGGGATTTCTCCGCAAAACGCCTCTTCTGCCATATTGAGGAATCGATCTCCAAAAAAGTTGTACCGATTCATCTCTTTCCTGTTTCATGCTTCTAAGGACTGACCAAGCATGCATTTTGTCTATTATTTCCCCATATCTCTGGGTGAGCTCTTTTTTTAGGGACTCGTAGGTTTCTGTGGGGTACTGCTGGGACCTCCTTCTTAAAAAATCAGTCACGTACGAATCAGAACCTAACAGAGCGATTTTCTTTTTCTCTTCATCCGTTGTTGCCTCTGCTAGTGCCGCAAATTTATCCATGTCGGACAACCATCTTCTGAAATTTTTTTTGTTTCCATCGAACGGCTGAACAATGGATCTAACCTGTGTGAATTTTGCGTAGTTGTCATTTATCTGTAGGGTTTCAGTAATTTTCTGTAGCGCTATTATTGTTGGTCCTTCCATACTTTGTCTGTCCTGGGGCTGCAGTGGTTGTGTATTTACGGGTTGGTTCTGTGGTTGTTGTTGTTGTTGTTCCACACCAAGCTGTTGAAAATTTTCCATTAATTGATCCATCTTCGCTTCTGCTCTTTTTTTTTTAGAGGACTGGTCATACGGCACCAAATTGAGATGTGTGGCCGGGTAGGGTAGTGGGGATTGCTGTTTTGAATCGAGAGTATTAGATTTTGATTACTAGCTAGCCTGCTAGAGGTGATGATTTCTCTCTACAGACTTACAGGAATTTACCAGGTTCGGGGACAATCCTCTAAGGTGTGGTATTAGAGCAGATGTGTTTTATTTATATAATTTACCAGCAAGAGTAGTTATTGTTCATTTATTATTTCCTTCTTTCCTCTCATGAATGTATGGCAAAGCAAATGAGTGACGACCTGCCTTTAGTATAAAGGTGACTTTTATTTAATTATAACGTAATTACAAGTCGACATGGCAAAACTTCATAAGACACATATGACAATTATTCTTCTTCATAATGCCACATTTTCAAGTAAGTGCATACCAGTAGTGCAATAGGGGTTATTCTGCTTCTTCAGGATATAAAATTTACCATATCTCCGCCTGATATGTTATTGCTTCATCAAAACAAATCAATCCTGCATGTACATTTGAACAGAAATCTTTCAGCCATTGTTCCCTTTCTAAATCTGCAACAATCTTTCGATTTCGGCAGGGTTAATAATTTTATAGTAATTGGTTCCTACTTACAGTCTTCGAATATAGAGTTTAAATACACACAAAATGCACTTTGAAGAGAACATGCCATCATTCCTGGAATTTCTACTTCTTCACTAGAATAACTTTCATGCAGTAAAACCACTGCGTTATCAGCACAAACTTGCTCCTTACTAGCTAGACGCGTCCTTTTTTTCTCCAACTAATTAGGTTGCTGGGGAAATTATTCGCGTCCCTTCTACATTTTTCTGAGCTCACGATTGGATAAAAATCACGTGACGTATGCTTGGCGTTAAGAAGCTAACCTGGTTTAATTAAACATCTGCGCCAAGACTTTTTTTAATCTTCTGTTTCTATAAAAATTTATTTTATGTTAATATAGCCTGTATCTGAAAATTTACGGTATACGCGGTTACATTATCACACTATAACAAGGACCAACTTATCACACTATAACGTGTACCAACTTATCACACTATAACATGGACCAACTTATCACACTATAACATGGACCAACTTATCACACTGTAACACGGAATAACTTATCACAGGATAACATGGACCAACTTATCAACCTATAACATGGACCAACTTATCACACTATAATATGGACCACCTTATCACAGTATAACATAGACCAACTTATCACACTATAACATGGACCAACTTATTACACTATAACATGGACCAACTTATCACACTATAACATAGACCAACTTATCACACTGTAACATAGACCAACAAATCACACTATAAAATAGACCACCTTATCACACTGTAGCATAGACCAACTTATCATACTATAACATCTACCAACTTATCACACTATAACACAGAACAACTTATCACACTATAACATGGACCAACTTATCACACTATAACATGGACCAACTTATCACACTATAACATACACCGACTTATCACGCTATAACATAGACCAACTTATCACATTATAACATAGACCAACTCATCACACTATAACATGGACCAACGTATCATACTATAACTTGGACCAACTTATCACACTATAACATGGGGTAATATGAAGATTAAATGTCATTCCAAAAAAGGTAGCCGTATTCTTAGATGTAACAAGCACAGACAATGAATGCTGGAGATAAGTTATGTTATATAACATTAAAATAACAGAAAATATGTACAAATACTTAGAAAACATCTTACCATACTTTCTAGTATAGGCAACTAATGACAAATCACAGCTATACGAATCATGACTGAATAAGTATTACTACACATAGTGACAAGGAAGTACTAAAAATAATAAAACGTATGCTATCCCACTGGAAATGTACAAGAAAATGAGATACCTGTAAAAGCAATTAGAGCAAAAATGCATCACAAATCAGTAATAGTGAAAGACTTCAATGCCCATCACAAATCAGTAATAGTACGAGACTTCAATGCCCATCACAAATCAGTAATAGTGCGAGACTGCAATGCCCATCACAAATCAGTAATAGTACGAGACTTCAATGCCCATCACAAATCAGTAATAGTACGAGACTTCAATGCCCATCACAAATCAGTAATAGTACGAGACTTCAATGCCCATCACAAATCAGTAATAGTACGAAACTTCGATGCCCATCACAAATCAGTAATAGTACGAGACTTCAATGCCCATCACAAATCAGTAATAGTGCGAGACTGCAATGCCCATCACAAATCAGTAATAATGCGAGACTTTAATGCCCATCCCAAATCAGTAATAGTACGAGACTTCAATGCCCATCACAGATCAGTAATAGTACGAGACTTCAATGCCCATCACAAATCAGTAATAGTGCGAGACTTTAATGCCCATCACAAATCAGTAATAGTACGAGACTTCAATGCCCATCACAAAGCATGGGGAGGAAACAAAATAGATAAATAAGGAAAATTACTGCTAGACTTTATTGCAGAGAATGAACTAATAATACTAAATGATGGGTCATCAATTAGAAGCAACCCTTGTGCAAACCAGCCTGATTCAGCAATAATTAGCATAGTGACAGAAAATGTAGCACACCGGTAAATGGGAGATAGTGTGTCAGCGCCACTCCTTGCTTAGTAATACCTGTTTGTTTGGTGTGACTGTTGTTCATATATTCAGAATTGTCAAACTATTGTTTTGAAAGATTGTTTCTAGCGTTGTGTGTTATGTGACAATCCTGGTTGTGTGCTATGTGACAATCCAGGTTGTGTGTTATGTGACAATCCAGGTTGTGTGTTATGTGACAATCCAGTTTGTGTGTTATATGACAATCCAGTTTGTGTGTTATATGACAATCCAGGGTGTGTGTTATGTGACAATCCAGGTTGTGTGTTATGCGACAATCCAGGTTGTGTGTTTTGTGACAATCCAGGTTGTGTGTTATGTGACAATGCAGCTTGTGAGTTATGCGACAATGCAGGTTGTGTGATGTGAAAATCCAGGTTGTGTGTTATGTGACTATCCAGGTTGTGTACTATGTGACAATCCAGGTTGTGTGTTATCTGACAATCTAGGCTGAGTTATGTGGCAATCCAGGTTGTGTGTTATGTAACAATCCAGGTTGTGTGTTATGTTACAATCCAGGTTGTGTGTTATGTGACAGCCCAGGGTGTGTGTTATGTGACAATCCAGGTTGTGTTTTATGTGACAATCCAGGTTGTGTTTTATGTGACAATCCAGGTTGTGTGTTATGTGACAATCCAGGTTGTGAGTTATGTGACAATCCAGGTTGTGTGTTATGTGACAATCCATGTTGTGTGTTATGTGACAATCCAGGTTGTGTGTTATGTGACAATACAGGTTGTGTGTCATGTGACAATCTAGGTTGTGTATTATGTGACAATCCAGATTGTGTGTTATGTGACTGTTAAGTCATGTTTTAGCGTGGGAGTTCAGTGTTTGGGATTTGCTCATGCGGGTCTGATTTTTTATAGTCACGCGTGGAAGCACATCTTAAGTTATGAGACGGCTAATTGTTTGGGTGCCTTTGTGCACTATATTTTTTTGAACATAGCTCAACCGGGTATGGGTTATTTTTTAAAAGATAGAATTGAAATGTAGTGAGTTGAAGTTGGGGAGACAAACAGGTGAACTGATCTCACGTGTGTATCTGGTAGTTCGCGCTTGAGTGAGAATGTACTGAGTGGAGGGAAGAATGTTGAATCTGATTATTGAGTAGCTGGCAGGGTTTTCGGCACGGAGAGTGTCTCTAGTGTGTCCAGAGTTGTTTTTGGATGGAAGAGATTCGAGATATTATTCTATTTCCTATGGATTATTCCTATTACAATGTATGATGAGTTGCTGTGTATGCAACCAGTTTCTGATGGATTTTTCCTGTTATTACAATGTATGATGAGTTGTGTGTCATGTGACAATCTTGGGAAGTTCAGCCTGGACAAGAATGAGAGCTACGTTTTGGTGTTTCTTGGCTCGCTCTTTTAAAGGAAGAATTTGTTCTTGATTGACCAGTTTCGTTCTTTGGTGTTATGCTATGTTCTTGTATTAGTTCCTGATTGACCAGTTTCGTTCTTTGGTGTTATGCTATGTTCTTGTATTTGTTCTTGATTGACCAGTTTCGTTCTTTGGTGTTATGCTATGTTCTTGTATTAGTTCCTGATTGACCAGTTTCGTTCTTTGGTGTTATGCTATGTTCTTGTATTTGTTCTTGATTGACCAGTTTCGTTCTTTGGTGTTATGCTATGTTCTTGTATTTGTTCTTGATTGACCAGTTTCGTTCTTTGGTGTTATGTTATGTTCTTGTATTTGTTCTTGATTGACCAGTTTCGTTCTTTGGTGTTATGCTATGTTCTTGTATTTGTTCTTGATTGACCAGTTTCGTTCTTTGGTGTTATGCTATGTTCTTGTGTTTGTTCTTGATTGACCAGTTTCGTTCTTTGGTGTTATGATATGTTCTTGTGTTTGTTCTTGATTGACCAGTTTCGTTCTTTGGTGTTATGATGTGTTCTTGTATTTGTTCTTGATTGACCAGTTTCGTTCTTTGGTGTTATGCTATGTTCTTGTATTTGTTCTTGATTGACCAGTTTTGTTCTTTCGTGTTATTTTATGTTCTTGTATTTGTTCTTGATTGACCAGTTTTGTTCTTTGGTGTTATGTTATGTTCTTGCATTTGTTCTTGATTGACCAGTTTCGTTCTTTGGTGTTATGCTATGTTCTTGTGTTCGTTCGTTTCTGGTTTCTAATTCTCCAATTGGTTTCTATTATGTTTCTTTCCTATCACTCATCTGTTGGTTGGATGGATTTCAGCTATGTGATCTTATATTTTTCTTTATTTGATTGTCTGGAGATTGAATGATAGACAGAGTTGTTAGGCGATACAGATGTTTGTCACAGTCGCAACTGATTATCAACACTAATCACAATAAAGCCTTGACGAGCACAAAAACATCAACGAATACTATCGATGATAACTGGAACTTTTAACGACACTCATGGCTGGACTTCACAACAATTGATATGGATGATGATGTCACTCCAAAACAATGAATCTACCGTATTATATGTTTATTATGTGCAGTTTATTCTGCACCTTCTCTTCTTTCTGTTACAAAACTTTCCTTTATATCAACGTAGCAATGTTTCAAACTGATATTCTATCCTGTCTTCCTCTCTAGTGGAGGGTTACATCAATTGTCATGGGGCGAGTTGTTTTACTGTTACAGTTTCCAGAACATAGTCTCAATCTGCAATGATTCTCTCCTATGTAATAATACTGGTCTCATAAAAAGTTTACAATCTGTTTCAAGAGAGGCTCGCTGTCTGCTTTGCTCTTTCTATCTAATTTGAAATAGTTGCCATTCTTCGAACGTTTAGAATCTCTGGATACTACGAATCTACGACTAGTCGACAAGAAATGATTCATTTAATGTTCTGTTTAAACTGTCACAACTTATCAAAAATAGACACTGTTACCTCTCCTAAAAATGAAACCCACAGAGGTTGAGTTCTATAGTGCTTTTCACAATGTTTGTCGGTGTTTAATATTCAATATCTCTGCAACCACTTGATCGTAATTGTTGCAACTTTGCATATGACCTAATGATCGCTATGTCCCGAGGGGGACATTTTTTTCCTCGTTAACAAACTTATGGTTTTAAATTTTCTTTATTTAAAGTATACAAAATCGACCACCTCCTAGTCCAACCGTGTTTTGACAGGGCTTACCCCTTCATATTTGTGAACTATTTCGATTTAACATCTTGAACGTATTTCACGTGATTTTCAGCTCACCAACGCACTGTTTTGAACATTACATTGATCCTTCCGGTGCGTTCTCTTGATTGTGTATTTCGGTGCATAGGCGTATCTTGCGGTATTCGTGGTCTGTAATACAATGGGTATGAAAGTCAAGTTCTTACACTGCATACAATGGCAGTGAAGATGTATAAATATTTCTGCAGAGAAGCTAAGCGTGGTAAACTGTATCGGAGTCTCCCAAATCCTGAAAAGAGAACTATTCACGCTTTGGGTTTAAGTAAACGCTCATTTCATCAATTACTTAAAGCTAATGGAATTTTCAGATCAATCAATACCAGGACGCAAGGAAGAAAGGAAGTAGTAGATAGTTTTGATAGGGATGTGATTAAAAGAGAGATTTGTAGAATGTTCAATTCCAAAGAAACTGTGACACTAACGAAACTGAAAATTCGGCTGAGAACACACAATGACATTGATGTGTCGAAATCAATATTATGTTTTAAAAAGCATTGGCTTTACGTTTAGGAAGTACGCTAGTGGAAGAAACGTCATCTGCGAGAAGCCGCACTTAGTATCTATGAGAAGTAAATATTTACGTGAAGTACGGGAAATGCGTAATCAAGATTATGATATTGTGTATGTTGATGAAACTTGGATCAATGCTCACTACACAAGTGAAAAAAAATGTCAGTTATCAGATGGAACGATTAAAAGATGTGTACCCAGTGGAAATGGACAACGTCTGATAATGCCACTTGCAGGCAGCAGACATAATGGGCTAGTGAAAAATGCTGAACTTATTTTCACTTCCAATTATACGGACAACCGGGACTATCATACCGAGATGAACGGTAACATATTTAGAGATTGGATTGAAAATACTCTTCTTACGTCCCTAGACAGACCATCCTGTCTGATAATGGACAACGGATCATACCACAACGCTGTGGCAGAAGAAGACAAAATCCCGACATCTTCGAGTACAAAAGATGCTATAAAGATTTAGCTCAGAAAAGAAGACATTCCATTTAACGAGGGGTTTCTGAAACCTGAATTACTATCCTTTGTTAAGAAATCACAAAAGACCAAGATATTCCATATAGACAAGTTGATTCAACAGCATGGTCATACGTGTTTGAGACTGCCACCTTATCATTCACATTTAAACCCAATTGAACTCGTTTGGGCAAAAATTAAAGGACAGGTGGCAGGTGAAAATAAGACTTTCAAACTATGCAATATGAAAGAACTAACATATGCCGCCCTCTCGCAGATAGACAAAGATTATCGGTGTAAATGTGAAGCCCATGTCTTAAAAGAGGAAAATGACTATTGGAAAAAAGATGAACTGTCGTTCGTTCAGCCGAGAATAGTCATCAATATGTTAGACTCGTCTGACTCAGAATAAGTGTGTAAATACCTTATATGTTTTATATGTTTTCTTCTCCATCTATGTGTATATGTAAACCAATTCATTTCCTTTTTATCTCCACGATTTCACTACTATTTTTAACATACACAGTACTTTCACCTCTTCATGCATCCATTCACTTTTTAGTATAAAAAGTAACATTTACAACGAATAGGCGTTATTTTTCTCTCAAATATTTCGAAGAAATAAAAAATGACCTCACGTAGTAATCAGTTAACAAACCCCTCTAGCATTCGAATTGTATAGACGCCTATGCCGAAAATATGCAACTTCCTTCATTTACGGTAAATTATTTTCTTCCAGGAGTAAATAATTATGTCGTTAAAAAAGATCAAAGGAATTAGCCGTTGCAAGAAAAGAACACTACTTGCAACATTGAATTTTATAAAAACTTTGGGACATTGAAAATATAAGACCACATGCAAAAAAATCATGTTTATCAGTGCAAGGAATATGGAGATATTTGAAGTCAATCGTCGACCGACATTTTTGAAACGCACTATAGTAAGGTTGAGTCTCTAGGAAAAAGGTCTCTGGAAGCTCTCTCTAAAATATTGTAAGCTTGGTGGTCTAACAGCTATCACTACCCAGAGCATCTATAACTGCTTCGGTCAAAATCTTGCCCGCCGTCTACTCTTACACCATTAGCTTACTGCTCTTGTTTTACAATTTTGCTGACAATTATCCGGCCATTCTGTACGTGTTGAAAGATATACTATTTCATTAAGGACTTTCTTCCAGTCGTGTACTATCAACTTAAGTACTTTCCTCCAGTCGTGTACTATCAACTTAAGGACTTTCCTCCAGTCGTGAGTAGTATGTCATGGAGGAAATAGGTAGGATTCAGGCGGTGGGGCGTGACTTTTATATAAGGAAATACTCCGATCGATTCAGGCGGTGGAGCGCCAGGCGTGTGGAGCATGACTTTTTATATACCAATATATTTTAGCCGGGGTGACTTCCTCTGACGATCAGCTTGCGTCCTGTTGTCCTGGTAGTGTGTTGTTATATGTTGTTTATTTATGTGTTACAGCATGTGTTGTTATGTGTTGTTTATACAAAATAGTTATACTTACATATTACAGACAGGTATACATATATAACAATATATATATATATTACAACAGTTAGTTATACATATATTACAACATATATATTACAACAGTTATACATATATTACAACAGTTAGACTATATATATATATAAAAGAAAAAACACTAGATACATTTTATATATATTTATTGACAAAGAGATGTTAGCTGGTCCATGGGTGCTGTAGGGTGACGTCTAACCTCACTACTACGGTCGTGCCGGTCTTACGCTCTCAGAGTCCGAGCACAGTCGGTTCGGATTACTTGGTACGTCTGTCACTTCTTTTTCATGTAGTCATGTGAGGTAAGTGTCTATGAACCGTGTTCAGGCTTGTCGCGAGCTAGCCAGGGTCTGATTAGTCGAAAAACTAATCGATCGTTGGCGTGTTGTCTAGCCGAAAAGGGCAGTAGGACCCGCCGCATAGTACCACCGTGAGCTTTGGTCACGATGAAATAAATGGCGTAGAGGCCACAAACGTTGGTAACTACATCTTGTAAATGTCTAGCATTGTAGTTAACAGGTTGGTTAGAGTTTCTGGTTATAAAATTAACCAGGTCCGGGTGTCTAGGTGGTAGGACAAAAGAATCAAAATATTCAAAAGTTCAAGGTCCATTATAATATAGAGCGACCCAGTGGTCACCGGGTCGATAGCTAGGGTCAGTGTTGATGACAAAAGCAGCCGTCTGGCTAGGCTCGATACGCAGAGGTAATTGGTCACGAGCTAAAACTTTAACGAGCCCAGTTCGTTTAACAAATAAATCCGACAGGAGGATGGTTCGTATCTCGTCTGTATTCATCGTCTAAGTGGGGTAGCCTGTCAAAACTTGGCGCGATTTCGAGATCTCCAAGATCGAGTCTTGCTCGGCGTAGACGAGGACCTGTAATGGTTTGGGCGTGATCTCGGAGAATTTAAGTACTATTGAGACAGGTCCCGACTTGGCCATCTTAAACTGGTCACCGTCCAGTAGACTGGGGGTGAGGTCAAAGGCGTATAAGGCGTACCCATTCTTAAAATGTCTATACTCGAGGTCGTTGCCGACGTCTTTACCAACCAGCCCCATGGCTAGATTCGTCCCGAAGAAGGCTCTCACTGGTTGTGTTCATAATCCATCGACAAAGGCTTGCCACTAACTGTTCTGCCGTCCGCGCTGACATTTAAATATATCAGACCAAAAGTAGCGAAATTGAACGGATTAACCGTGTGCGAGCCGTTAAAAGCGGTCGAAGTGACTAGGCCAATCACTACCCGGGTCGGGGTTTGACTGAGAAACAGATTGTCCTGCATGTGCGATAACATCCCTTTAGGGATAGAGAAAGTTTTTAGCACAACTCGTTTCAAGGGGTACTTGGCATTACCTCGCAACAAGGCTTTCTCGTGGGCTAGAGAAACGGCCGGGTTTAATTTGGCTTTCCGTACAACCAGGGCCGCATAAGTTATAATAGATTTATAACCACCAGCGTGGTCGTTTCCCAGTACGTTGAATGCGTCTTTAGACGGTGTGAGTTTTACTTTAACGGTCACACCGTTTAACAGGTAGCGATCGTGGGCGAAAATATCTGAATGTAACCGACCCATCATATCGATGTCCTGAGAACCAGTCGCTATACGTCGACGCAATCTTAGTCCGTTGTTGTTATCGCCACTTGTCTCCGTAATAAAGTTTGGTGTGTCTTTGTAAAACAGAGTCGCTGTCATATGGCCTCGCTTGGCTTCCTCCCCGTAATTCAACGTGGCTTCCAGGTAAGCTCTATAAGGGTAGGTGTTCTCGCTGGGTGTAATCAGCGTGTCGTTCAGGGAAATGTCGACTTGGGAGAATAAACTGTGCAGGTAATAGTTGACCGGGGCCACTTCCGCATCAGCGGGTAAGTTGTCGCCATTAGCTAACGTGATTTTGGCGCGCACGTGCAGAAAAGTATTGAACAAATCTAGATATTCTTCGCCATTCCCCGATATTACAAATTCCACCGGGGCTCCGGGTGCTAAGGCGGCCAACGGATGTATCTCCACAAATTGACCCTCTTCTACGGCTGTCTGCGTTGGTGGCACGCTAAACAAATCTAAACCACTGTGAAGACATTCGCACGAGCTGGGGTGAATAAGCGCCATCATTCAAATATATCAGAGTACCGTTGCTTGTTCTGGTGGGAATGAGAAGGGCGAGCTCGGTTACTTCGTTTTATTCTTTTCGGCTCGCCAGGTGGGGCAGCTCTCGTTTTTCTTTTTCTTCTAATACCGCTACCCGATTGGTTAGTGGTGAGGTGGTCAACCGCTCCCTGTAATAAACGCTGACTCGATTCCTTGGCTCACTCACGAAATGACTCACCAATATTTCTGCGGGCTAACGCGTCGCTCGCGACCTGTAGACCGGTGCCAACCCCTTCTCTGAGTAAAGCTTTGCCTCCAGTTTTTAACCACGGGAGAATCATGCGACTGAGCCCGCTGAAAAAACTACCTAAGCCATGCCCTCTTTGACTTCTGCCTCCAATAAACACTGGCATCCCGTGTCCAGCTTGGTTGCAGTAAAACTCCTCATACATTTTGGGGTGTCGTCGTATTGGTACATGTCTAACCATTCTTCTATTCAAAATCAAACCGTCTGTGAGTTTGGAAGTGGAGTGTCAACACCGAAGCTCCACTAGTGAATGGGATAGTCTTACCCTGGTCGTTAGTTAAAAGGATTTCCACAGTATCAAACGAAAAACGGCTCAGGGGTACGTAGTGGGGTTTGTCGTAAATCCTAAAAACTGAAGCGGTAGTCCTGTCCAAAATAGGGATAATCCGTAACAAAGGGACAGAGGCATCCCCAACCGGTCTCGCCGCTACGAGGTCGCAGTACACGTAGGCCTTATTATTTTTAAAATGGATTCTAACTCGGGCTTTATCATTCACATCCGTGAGTAAATAGATTCAACTCGTCGATCAGCGTTTGAAGTTGACCGGAAACGTATTATAGGTCTCTCGTCTTCCAAGTAACTCCAGACTTCATCCTCTAGCACGTTAAAATAACTTTTGGGAAATTGAATCTCAACCAAGCCAACTTCGTAACGTGAAGTCAAGTCTATAGTCTGCGGCAATTTGACGAAAAAGTGACCGGCGTTATTGTTCGGGTATATTTTCATCAAGGCGTTGCTGGGTAAAGTCACGTAAATACTCATCCTATCTTACGGTTAGGTAACATGTAACCCGGACAACTGCTCATTAAGGCGATCCAAAACTTGCCGTCAGGTCCATCGGCGTTGCTCCGACTTAGATTGAATAACGAGAACCCGATGACGACATATATAACGATCATCTGATAGATGAAAACGATCTCTAGCCGCGGGACTCGTTTCCCAAAAAAGGCCAGAACGAGGTTCTCGTGGCCTTGGGAGGGGGTGACTGCAAAACTGGGGTGCTCACTTCTTCTATCTCCATCAGTCTCGGTATCTCGCTAGTTGTTTGGCGAAAATCCAGCTGTTGAATGACGAGTTATATCCGAACCATTTGACTAAATACTCTTTAACACTCCTGACACCTCGCCGTTCTTGCAAAATGGACTCGATTCGATAAACTATCTTGTCACCGACCCGCTGCAGCTCTTCTTGGTAAAAAGAACCTTTCAATTCCTCACCCGACTCATCTTTAAGGATGTACGTGACAGGTCTTGTCTGGTTTAGCCGGCTGACCGTAAACAACTCTTCTGTCCACGCCGGCGTATAACCCTTTTTAAAAGTTTGTTTGGCTTGTGTGATCCGCACGCGATCACTGGCTTTAAAATAGAATTTTTTTCCGACGACGTCAGGGGTCGAATACAACGTTCGCCACACCTCTTCTTGATTGATCGGGGTAACTTCCGAGGGCGCCATCTTAATACTCTGATGATACGAATAATTGTAGTTGTGGACCACTTGCTTTATCACGTCGATGTAGCGAAGACTGTTAGTTTTGGTAAAGTAACGCCCCGTTTTTTCTTTGAGGGTTCGATTAAACCTCTCGACTATAGCTGCCTTAGTATCCTCATTCTCCGTAGTGAAGAAATGGACACCCTCGTCTTTAAGAAACTTTAAGAATGTTTTGTTGACGAACTCACTGCCTTTGTCTGTTTGAAAATTTATAGGTTTGCGACTGTTAAAAATTGTCTTCACCGCTGCTACTAAAGCTTTCCCAGTTTTGTTTTTCAGGGGAACAGCCCAAGCAAATTTACTAAACACATCGATACACGTCACTAGATAGGAAAACCCATCGTTGCATTTTTTTAAACCCCGCAAGTCTATTAGATCATCCTGGAACTGTTGATCGATACCAACCGCGATGGTCGCGCGTCTTTTAAATTTTCTACGCACCGGTGTGTGTAAGGTGTACGTATCCTGATGACCTAACCACTCTTCAATTTTTTTACGAGTAAGTTAGGTGCTACGTTGCAAGGCACCGACTCCGCCATAGGAACCGGGTCGTTTCGGGTCGTAGTAATGTTGTTTTAAAAGCTTATTCACTTCTTTGGCCATGCTTCCCACTTTGGAGTTTTTGTCTTATTCCTTATTCTGAGCGAATACGACGATGTTTCTCGCAATTTACTGGCAACCAACTTTTTCGATTAGTGGGTGTGACTTGTTCGGGTGGGGACTGAAGAGTTTTGTCCACGATCTCGTCTTTAAGTACAGTGGGTGAATCTGGCTGTTCGGTAGCTTGTGTTGGTTGTTTAATGTCCACGAGGTTTAGCGGCACGTGACTGTACTGTTCTAGTCGAGTCAAATAACGCTGCAGTGTTCGTTAATATAATCTAGCTTTGTCACCCACAGGCAAATCTTCTCGTTCCAAGTCTAGTTGCATTTGACTGTCCAATTCTCCCAAGTTATCTCTTAGAGCGTCGGGGTTCTATACGGTTTTTGCGCCTCTAACAAACGAGGGTCCATCAAAATCATTTTCTTGGCCATCTACAAGACGACTTGTTGTTAGTGTGGAAATATTAGATTACGTAATCGCAAAGCGTCTGGTGTTGTCTGTCGCAGGTCGATTAGCAAATAACCGTGTGGGGCCGACGTCGCGTCTTTAAAACTTTCTTGAACATAGGCAGTATGACCTGGATACATCTGCTTGGCTAGATTTGTAATCTGCGAGCCATCGCGTGGGTTTTTTAAAAGCACTATAAAATGAGAATTCAAGCTAATGGTTCTGTGTTCTTTGTTCTTGCCAAATAAATTTTGCACAATATACATTACACTAATATTTCTATGATGACTACCTTTCGTGGATAGTTTTGTTATTCTATCATCCGTCTCACTCATCAGATCATCTATAACGAGCAGGCGTTTCTTATCACCTGTTCATTGGTCCATGTCCGACAGTCCTTCAATAAACTGAATACCCTCCATGGTTTGGTACATGGACTGCCACTCTCCATAACACCATATAATTTCGTCAGTCATAGGGACCATCATATCTCGGATATGTTGTAAAAACCTTTGTACAAAGACAGTTTTCCCGCTGCCCGTGGGCCTGGCTATGAGCGCCGTAAAGGGATGTACCCATCGTGGGTCCATAGCTAACAATGATAAATTACACTCACACACAGTTATTTTATATCTAAGACCCCCTGTGCCGTGTTTTCAACATCACGAGAAACACTGCAAACAAAACACACACGTCTGGTTGTTTTGAACCACCCTATTGGTGTAAACCCAAGCAAAACAATCAACATCACGAGAACCACTCGTTACTCACTCACGCACATGACGTTTTTACCATTCACAACAAATATCACTCGGTTCTTATTCATTCTTCGTCAACAACCCATAATAATGTGTCTTCACATTTGGTTTTTTTAAAGATAGAGTTATATATATATTGTTTTACAAGCTTTACCATGTTCTACATATACTGTCACACTAACAGACAAACAAACACACAAAATATAACTCGCACTGGGACACGTAGTTATATGTTAACTAAAAAGCATAGTTTGAAACTCTAGATTTTGTGTCCCTCCTTTGTTACAGTTCGATCGTAAAAAACAATTAACGCTTGCCTCAGTGGTACCCAATTAATTATTCATGAACACACCTGCACTCAATTAAACTTCGTTTCTGTGATGTTGAATCACATATCGATAACGGGCTTCAATACTTTTGTAGAACAAAGGCGCGCGCGCGAGCTCTGAAATTATCGATCACGCATGCGCACTGCGCATGTGACAGAGAAGTCTTTGTCTTAATATAATCAGGAATTATTTTAGATTTCGTCATTCAAACAATAGAACTCGACGAGCAAACATCTCAGATCTCGAGACCAAGAAACAGCCTTCTGAAAAAACCAGCCACTGAAAAAGCAGCCGTTGAAACCAGACCAGCCGTTGAAATCTTACCACCAAACGTATGTTATTCTTTTTTTTATATTTATATTCGTCTGTTAAATATAAATAAATCTGTCATTTTTCTATTTAAAAAATTATAAAAGTTTTAGTTGTTTGCTTGTATTCGTGTTTGTTTCTGTATTCGTTTATTTTTTTTTTCAGTATTCGTGTTAAAAGTTAAAATAAATATCTCTGTTATTTCTCTATTTAAAAAATATATGGCTCTGTGTTTGTCTTTTTGTTTCATTTTTCGGTAGGAAGTGTTGCTAAAAGTTAACCTTTTTTCAAATTATTATTTTATTTGTCTAGAAAGATACTAGCAGGTATTTTAAAAAAATATATTTTTAGTTGTTTGGTTGTTTGATAGGGTGTTATATCCTAACCATTCTTACATGTCATTTTTTAAAAATGTGTATATGGTTGTTTTTCGATAAGTTAAGACTTAACCGACTTATTTTTTTTATTGTATATGTCTGTTTTTCACTAGGAAGTTAAATTATATAACATTTATGTATTATGTGTATATGCACTAGGCGGTGTTAAACGTCTTGGTTCTGAACAAATTCCTTAGTTTAAAACTTATCTTCTTTAGCATATTGTTAAGAAAATGTAAAAACCACGCCTTGTTTGAGACAAAGCTGTCTACAAACGTTGACTGCTGGTGAGTCATCGTGGATCTCAACTGATGGTGTAATACTTTCTGAACTACAAGTTTAAACTTGTACGCACCAAAATATATTTGGGTTTTGAAACAAAATTGGCCGTGATACTTTAGTTTAAAACAAAGACGGGGCGGATAAATCGATATCATTTGATCTCGTGTCCACGTTATAGAAACACAATGGTAGGGCAATAAATCGAGAAAATTAATTTCACAAAGTGTCTGCTATCAAAAAAAAGACAAAGCGCCATAATTGCTACCTGGCGGTGGAGACAATGAACAAATCAAAATCGAGTTTTTATGGGACCTGTTTTCCGATGAAAAATTCATAATTGTTACTTTATTCAGCGCGTGGACACCTGCACGTGAACCAATCGATATGGGGCGTGAAACAAAAGGGAAATATTTCTCATAAAAAAGAGAGGTCCACAATCATAACTCTGGTTTCACAAATTCGTGGCGGGCCATTTTAATATCACATATTAAAAGAAGAAAGCACAAAGACTCCTTCATAATCGTAAAAGTTAATATATTACAATAACTAACTAAGGACCCGAACCAGTACAAACTGATAAAAAGTTACATGCAGATTGCTCGTCCAGTGAAAATTAAAAAACACACTAGCTTAGAAAATAGCGTATTTTGGATTTTAAATAATATGTGTGTGTGTGTGTGTACCTGGATAGCTATGTCTGCCTAGCTGTCTATAAGTCTTATTTATTCTCTCTCTATCTCTCTCTCTCTCTCTCTCTATCTATCAGTTTGTCTGTTTTGTCTAGGTTACCTGATTGTTACATGTATTTGTTTAATTTGTCTAACTTCTTTTGTTCCTCTCTCTATTCCATAGATGTCTTCAGCTCAACGACAGTGCTATCCCTGTATGGAGTGTGAGCGGTCTTTCACCAGGGACCGCAACCTAACTCGGCACCATGCACTCACTGACTTTATTTACCTGTGAGATCTGCGACAAAAACTTTACCCGTGTTGATAATATACGGGTCCACAGAAGCCAGCAACACACCACTACCCCTATGCAGATTTCGACCTCATCAACATCAGGTGCCACAACAATATCATCATCAGCACCTGTACCAGCGGCGAACCCACAGACATTACCATCAGGTGCCACAGCAACACCAGTCTCTTCGAGAATGCCAGCACCTTCAACTATCAACCATCTTCATCATCATCAGGCACCAAAACATTTTCAATCGCATCATCATCCAGTGCCTCATCATCACCAACAACTGTACCAACTGTTCGCCACTACCCACAGACATCATAATCGTGTACAACATCAGCTACAACACAAAGCCAAGCATCCTCATCATCAGCATATGTTATATCGCCGCACCAACAGACACCCGGCCTCATCCTGACTCATCAACAGACACTATCATCAGGTGCCACCTCACCTGTCACAATTCACCCACAGACAACCGACCCCATCCCACCTCACCCATACTCTTCAACAATTCACCCCACCCTGACGCACCCCTCTTCAAAAGCTGCAGGTCAGACCTCAAAGAAACGACCAATGTCCAGTCATCAAATCTCTAAAAAAACCTCGTCTGTCGTCTGACCAAGACAGTCTACAAGACTTACCGGCTGACATTAGACAGATATATACACAGAATTGGAGTTCCATCAAGACACATACAAACAAACACAAATACTTATCGACATTCACATTTTTCCATAGTCCAGATAATAGCTAAATAGACTGGCTCTCTGTTTTGCTGCCCGTCTTGGCACAACAAACAAAAAGATTCAAAATTAATTACAGTCACCATTCAATTTTAAGACACAGAGAAACCGAAGAGCTCCGCTTCTACCACGCCTCACACAACAACGCCTGTGTTTTAAACAAGCCTCATCTAGTCAACAACATTACAGACTTCAAGTCTTTTGTAGCTAACTTACACGATAGTGACATTCTTACACACGCACAAGTAAACAGACCCAACACAAAATATTATGTTGAAGCGATCCCGGCTACCTCCTTCTATCTTTACCATATTCAAGAACACCCAATCGGCTGTTTGTTACAAGACATTTCATCCTTCATTACCGATAATAAGCACATCAATACATTACAACACGACTCGAGCTCAATACCTTACAGTGATAACTTTTGCTTCTTTAGATGTTTAGCCATGTTTAGGGGTGCGCCCGTTAAGGAAGTTAGAAAAAGCTAGCGCCGGCTCGTAGACCAGTGGCAAACACAGCATGGACTAGCGTCCCTTATCAATTTCCCCGGGGTTAATTTAACTGATATTCCATCCTTAGAAACCTGCTTTAAAATAAATATTGATATTTTTGAGTTTGACGACGCACAAACCCTGACCCCCAAATTTAGAGGAAGTGATAGTTTTCCAGAAAAGTTGCGGCTCTTAATGTTTAAAAATCATTTTATGTATATAGATAATATAGATAGGGCAGCAAACTCTTTTTCGTGTCCGAAATGCGGTAAGTTATGGCAGGAATATTATCGATTGGTGCGCCATGAGCAGACGTGTACCGGGGATAAGAGAAAGGAAATATTTAAAGGTGGAGTTTATACCCCACCAGATACCGTTTGGGAATTAATCGCCGCGCAGGGTATAGATATAGACAAAAAATTCGTCTCTCCCTATCGGGCCACCTTTGACTACGAGTGTTATTTCGATACCTCTGTAGGGCCCAGTGGTAGCGCAACTACCTACACAGCTAAACACGTGCCCCTGTCTTGCTCGGTGGCCTTTAATGTCCCCGGTTTTGAGGAGCCCGTTTGTTTTATCACAACGGGTGATCCACAAGACTTGGTCAATAGGATGGTTGATCATCTGACCAAAATTGCCGAGGCGGCTTACGCTCTTTTGCGTGGGCGTTTTGATGAGGTATATACTCAACTCGGCGAATTGGAGGGGCTCATTGAGAGACTCGATGAATATTTGCACGAGCTGCACGTGTTAGGATTCAATTCGGGAAAGTACGATGTTAATGTGATAAAACCGTATCTAATAAAATATGTCCTTGACCAAGATTTTAAGTATTTAGTCAAGAGAAACAATAACTTTATGTGTATCGCCACCCCCCAGTTGAAGTTTTTAGATATCATCAACTACTTAGCCCCCGGTTTTAGTTATAGTAAGTATTTGGCGACCTATAAAGTAACAGAAACCAAAGGGTTTTTCTGTTACGAGTACATAACCGATTTAGAAAAGTTAAACGAAACGGCGCTACCACCCCACTCGGCTTTTTTTCCGCCCTAAAAAATTCTAATATTTCTAGTGACGAGTACGCCGAGTGTCAGCGAGTTTGGGTCGATAACCGTATGACCATGTTGCGCGATTTCCTGACGTGGTACAACAACAAAGACGTGGTCCCATTCCTAATTGCGTTAGAACAACAGGTTAGTTTTTACGCGGTTTTAGGGGTAGATATGTTTAAAGATGCGATTTCTGTGCCCGGTGTCACGTTGAAATATCTTTTCAAAACCCTCCCGTAAAACATCTAATTTTCGTTATGCTCGAAGCGGGAGCAGGATTTGCATGTCACGTTGCGACAAAATATAGTCGGGGGACCCTCAATAATCTATCATAGGTTCCACGAACAAGGCCAACCGTGCATTAGAGGGGCAAAATGGTGGAATGTATTAAAGGATTTGATGCCAACGCCCTTTATTTGTGGGCGCTAATGCAGAAAATGCCCACTGACTTTCCCGTTAGACGAAACAGGGAGGATGGTTTCAGGTACCACAAGATCAATAAATACACCGTGCAGTGTCGCGAGTGGTTGACGTGGGTCTCGCACCAAAATAATGTGGTTTTAAAGACCCAGTTTAACGGCCGTGAAATGGCTTTGGGGCGCGTTAGGGTAGATGGCTGGGACAAAGACTCTCGCACCGTCTACCAGTTCCATGACTGTCTTTTCCACGGCCACCCTAACTGCCCACTAACCACCGGTCGCGATGTTAACCCAGTCAATAAGAAACCGTTGACTGAGTTGTACGAAAAGACGTAAGAAATTGGTGCCTATTTGAAGATCGAGTGCGACGTCACCTTGGTAGAAATGTGGGAATGTGAATGGCAGCAATTGAAGAAAACTTATCGATCAATCGGTCGCTTTCTGGGCGCCACCTTCCCGACCCTGAAACCATCTTATACCAATTGTCGGTATCCGTTAACGGAACAACAGATTCTCGTCTCTGCGCTAGACGAAACCTTGTTTGGGTTAGTCGAGTGTGACATTCATGTCCCCGACTCCCTGAAAGAGCATTTCTTGGAAATGACGCCCATTTTCAAGAACGTTGACGTCACGAGAGCTGATATTGGGCCTTTATGCGGGAATACGCCGAAAAACATAAACTCCTGACTAGCCCCAGAAGGACGTTGATCGGCATTTATGTGGGTAAAAAAATTCTGTTGGCGACACCTTTGCTTCGCTGATACCTGGCCAAAGGCTTAGAAGTCACCTGTATTTACCAGGTGATTGAATATACGCCCGCGACGTGTTTCAAGCAGTTTGAGGACACTGTTTCAGACGCGTGCCGCCAAGGAGATATTGATGATGTCTACGCAATTACCAGCGAAACCATGAAATTGTTAGGTAACGCCGCCTATGGTAAAACGTTGACCAATAAGGCGAAGCACGTAGATGTCTCGTACACGACGGGAGAGGGTACTTCTAAATTAATAAACTGCCCCCGCTTTAGAAAAATGACTTTAGTGACTGACGACATTTTTGAAGTAGAAATGGTTAAAAAGAAAATTAGTTGGGACCTACCCACGCAGATAGAATTTTTTGTTTATCAGTACGCTAAATTGGGAATGTTAGAATTTTATTACGACTGTCTAGATAAATTTGTAGATAGGGCAGATTTTCAGTTGTGCCAGACAGATACCGACAGTCTTTACTTGGCCCTTAGCGCGAGTAACTTAGCGGACGTTGTTAAGCCCGCTATGCGACAGGAATTTTATAGCTCCTACGACCAGTGGTTTCCCGCCGAAGTATGTCCCGACCATAGATCCGTTTTCGTAGCTAGTGAGGGTAAAACGCGCCTAGTTTGTAAAAAATGCCGCGAACAAAAATTATTTGACAAACGGACACCGGGCCTTTTTAAATTAGAATACGAGGGCAGTGGGATGGTTTCCCTCTGCAGCAAAACTTACCACTGTTTTGGCGACTATGACAAAACAACGACAAAAGAATTGAGCAAACAACATAACAAAATAGACAAAACCACGTTCTTAGAAGTCCTCAACACCCAACAAGCACAGGGTGGGGAAAATGTCGGTTTCCGAACACACAACTCTGCCTTATACACATACGAACAACACCGCAACTCCCAGTCTTACTTTTACATCAAAAGACAGGTGCATGCTGACAATGTCACCACATCACTCCTCAACATCTAAACTCTCTGTACACCAGACAAAAACCATACCACACACAAATTTGAATACCCAATACAATACAACACATAAACTCCCTACCCCCCCAAAAAAATATCTCTTCCACTATGTGCGCAATACCAACCATAAAACCATACTACACAGACACCTACAGACACGCGCACACACGCGCACACACCCAACACAATACATACAGCACACACAGATACCTAGGTATATACACGAACCTCTCTGTCCTTTTTTTACGACGTGACAACTCCCCTCCCTCAAGTTCTGGTCTGCAGCTGTACCCGGTGATATATTTATTATAGACCCTTTTGTTATCTATGATGTAAATATTGTATAAAGAAACGCACCAAATTGTACACACCCCTCTTTCCAATATGTGATCATATGTGTTACCATATAAATACTGTACATGTCACTCTGTGATCCTATATGTTATTTAAAAAATACTGTACACGACTCTTTCCAATATATATATATATATATATATATATATATATATATAATATATATATATATATATATATATATATATATATATATATATATATATATATATATATATATATATATATATATATATATATATTGTACAATGTCAATATATGATATTGTAATTTGAAAAATAAAATATATTGTATAACTAAATTCTTTGTTACCTATGCTGTCTAAATATTGTATGTATAAATATCGTATTTATATAGTCTAACTGTTGTAATATATATTGTAATATATGTATACCTGTCTGTAATATGTACGTATAACTATTTTGTATAAACAATACATAACAACACATGCTGTAACATATAAATAAACAACACATAACAACACACTACCAGGACAACACGACGCAAGCTGATCGTCAGAGGAAGTCACCCCTGCTAAAATATATTGCTATATAAAAAGTCATGCTCCACACGCCTGGCGCTCCACCGCCTGAATCGATCGGAGTATTTCTTTATATAAAAGTCACGCCCCACCGCCTGAATCCTACCTATTTCCGCCATGAGATACTACTGTCGTGTACTATCAACTTAAGGACTTTCCTACAGTCGTGTACTATCAACTTAAGGACTTTCCTTCAGTCGTAAACTGTAAAATTAAAGACTTTCCTCCAGTCATGTACTATCAACTTACGACTTTCATCCAGTCGTGTACTATCAACTTAAGGACTTTCATCCAGTCGTGTACTATCAACTTAAGGACTTTCATCCAGTCGTGTACTACCAACTTAAGGACTTTCCTCCAGTCGTGTCTACCTCTACTTGCCTTACCCTTGGAGATTATAGAACCAGGACTACCTTGTATAGCACTCACCCGTATAGCGCTGATAATTCCTTCTAGACAAATCGGGGCTAATCGAAAACAGCGCTAAAAGAAAATTGATTTCATATAAGGAAAAAAAAATAGAAATAGAAATACTTATTTACCGAGGTCCAGTTACATGGTCTTACACCGGTGGTTTATGTGAGAATTGTTTGTATATGATGAGGTTACCTGTCAAATGTCTTACACTGGTGGTTTATGTGTTTTATATGATGATGTTACCTGTCAAATGTCTTACACTGGTGGTTTATGTGTTTTATATGATGAGGTTACCTGCCCCATGTCTTACACTGGTGGTTTATGTGTTTTATATGATGAGGTTAACCGTCAAATGTCTTACACTGGTGGTTTATGTGTTTGATATGATGAGGTTACCTGTCAAATGTCTTACTTACTTACTTACTTAGTCGTTCCCCTTCTACCGTGAGGTGTAGAGGTTTGGAAGAGAGAGCGCCAGACTATCCTATCGGCTGTCTTCCTCCTGGCCTGGTTCCATTCTAGTCCTCGATCCTTCAAAGATTGTCTAATGTTGTCCTCCCAGCGGACTCTGGGTCGTCCTCGGGGTCTAGATCCCTGGCTCTTTGTTTCCCATGCTTGTCGTGGTATCCGATCTTCTCCCATTCTGCAGACATGGTCAAACCATCTTAATTGGGACTGTTCTACTTGGGTCTGCAGGGGGAAGGATTTAAGGCCTTGACGTATCGTCTGGTTCAAATGTCTTACACTGGTGGTTTATGTGTTTTATATGATGAGGTTACCTGCCCCATGTCTTACACTGGTGGTTTATGCGGGAATTTGTTTTATATGATGAGGTTACCTGCCCCATGTATCCCTGAAGATGCAGCAAACCTATAATATATTGTTGTCATCAGAGACCGCCGTGACAATGTTGTCATTAGAGGCCCTCCCCGTCCCCCCCCCCCCCCCCCCCCCCCCCCCCCCCCCCGTGTACAATGTTGTCATCAGAAACCCCCGTGTACAGTGTTGTCATCAGAAACCCCCGTGTACAATGTTGTCATCAGAAACCCCCGTGTACAGTGTTTACGATGACTATATATTTAATTGTTGACAAAAGTTCCAAATAAACAATAGAGAAAAGTGAAAGACGCTGACAGAACAGCGAATAATATCTACAATAAAGGAATGGGGCGGGAAGTGGTGAACGTAATACTGACTACCGTTATCTGGTAAGTGTAGAGCCTTATTGATCTGCTGCGTTGTTTATGTAACCAGGCAGTTCTGTTGTATTTATTTTATTTCTAATGAATTTTATTGCTTGTTAGTTTCTTTGGGTTTATATTTGTTTTGTTGTATATTTTTTACTTGCCTATTTGAAATCCATCCAGCAAATCCAGCAACCTGAAGGATGGAGCTGCCGATAGCACCAAGTGGCGATGCTCGCTACGGCGTCACCTCAGATTGGTCAAAAAGAAGCTCTCATGGCAAGCAGAAGAGAGGAGAAAACGTCGAAAGGAACACCAGGAAACAAAACAAATGAGTGCTGTCACCTAAAGGGCGTAATCCCAAAGTTAGTTATGACTGAAAGTGTTGTTACTGTTATTACTATTGGGATGTATAGGAGTTCGTGTTGCTCTCGAGTCAATTGTAGGGCTAGAAATGGAACAGAGATCGATTATCCATTTCAGTGTGGCATACAATAGCAATTCCTTCTGTGGTTAAACATTTTGAGAAACTAGCATTGCACACTAAGCTTGGGGGAATCGCTTGAGCACCCAGAATTAGCTGAGGATTTTTCCAAGCAGTAGAATCTAACAATGAATTTCTGATCGGCCAGAGGGGTGCTGGGAAGTTGCTCTGTTAAGGATGATGACGATTCCTTCAACAAGTTCTAGAATCAGAACACAGCATTTTAGCAATGCATATTTGGATGGCGGGAAGTGCTCACTATACCACTTCATCCCCCGCTTCAAGCATGAAACCAGGTGTCAAGATCCTTAAATGAATGGGAAAGAAACTTGAGCACGTGACTCCAACTCAACAAGTATCAGAGAGGCAGAACAGTCACAGAAAACAAGTCTAGATCTACAATGTAGATAATAACAATGATTCTTCTTTTTGTCATCGGCTGCGAAAGCGCGAAAAGGTCAGCAGCCCTAGTTATCGGACCTGATATTTTGTATCACTTTCTCTTACTTGAACATATCTGACTTGTAATGTTCCTTGATACATTCTAATTTGAAGTCTACCCAAGGTTGGTATACTTCACGTTCTGTATACCTGAACAGTTACCATATTTAGATTCACATTTAACATATTTTTCATTTATATTGATGTGAGTTAAAACAATGTAAGGATAGTCAACAGAAAAAAATGCCCAAAAATTGTAAAAATGTATTAAAAATTAACAACAGTCACAGTTTACTGCGGTGCAAACATTTGTCCTTCACATAATACATTTTCAAAACAATTCAAAATTAAATAATACAATTATACATTCTCATTAACTTTAGCTCTACCGCAACACCTTTGTCCATTTACACTGTGAACGCACCAAGCTAGTTTTATTGGGAGAAGCTACTTGTTACTTTTTTTTTTAATGCCCCTTCTGGGGTTCAAAATGAGGTCTAATGACTTTATTGTGTTTAATGTGTTAAGGTGTGTGATCCCGGCATACTCTAGAAATAATCCCTAAAAGTATGACACCTTGATCTTAGCCAAAAGGCCGAGAAGCGATAGTAACTGACAACTAAACAACTGTCAATGATGCAGAACAGCTACGTAAAGAGATACACGTTTAACCAAATACCGGCTGTCAATGAAAGCAATCTAGTATATCATTTTATTGCTTTACTAAAGCACAAGGACATCCACACACAAATGCACGCAATAAAGAATAATTAGTATAAAATTCTTATATTGCAAAGAAATGAAAATAAAGTTCACTTAAAAAAAAAAAAAACTGGTTCTGTAATATAACATCTAACATAAGGAAAAAGGGTGAGGAATGGTGAATGTGATAATGTTGTTTGCTGGTAAAGTACTATGTTTGCAGAAGGTAACCCAGAGCTGTAGAGACCTACTTTAGAAACACTGAGCTCTATAAAGATCTACCTATATAAAATCATGTCTGTTTTCAGGTTTCCCGGTATTTTTAATTTAGAAAGCGTACAACCTATATGTAAATGTTATATCTCTCAGATAATCTGTTTCCTTCAGTCCCATCAACAGAGTGGTAGAAAATTCAAATTAAATAATAATACAATACGTCGTGAGTTTTCACTGGGAATGGGGGAAAATAACTTTCATGTAGGTGAGAGGGCTTGTCAGAAATTTCTCAAATTTTAAACCTCTTTGCTTTCCCGTCCGTTACCTAGACATCTACCAAATCGTCATCTTTAATTTACCGGTAGAGGGAGATCTAACTTATGCTTGTACCGGTAATATTGTGTGTGCGTGTATATGTATATATATACGAGTATATACAGCGTGTCCGGCAGAATCACTACCAATAACAAATGTCAATATTTCCTCATCCATGTAAGTTATAATTATTTTTTGTCGTTACCTTGTATAGAAACCTTCACATTTTTAGGAGCAGTGAGATAATTGATAAATTGTCCGATAACGTATAACCATCTGGACTGTGACTCTTCACTACCGTAATTAGTAAATTACAATGGCAATATCAGCGCTAAATAAACTGGCTGGGCGTACGTCGTGCTAATCCGGATCAGACAAGGTTTTGTACACGAGAATTTTACCAAATTCACTGTCGTTCAATATTGCATCACCTGTCTACTGTCTCAGCAGACAATAACTTTATTCTTTTTTTTCTTCTTCGTTTGTCCTGAAAAGGACGTTGGTTGCGTTGTGTCCGTTTACTGCGAAGCTGCGATATTTGCGCCTTTCGGCCGACACATCCGAACTTCAGCACGACATTTTTTGGAACCGGGTTAGCCTTCCCTCTTCGATCCCTGCTCTCTCAGCCAGGCTGCAGTGATGCAGCCTGTTTCTAGGACCACACCTTGGAGGTGGAGTAGGATCTTGGTCAGCTCTGGTTCGCTGACCCTGACGGAAGCAGTCAAGCTATGGGTCGCTGACTTCATTTATCTCTGTTGCTGCGTCTTTGGTCCCATAATAACTTTATTCAAGTAGTAAAGCTCAATGAAAACAAATAAATAAGAGGGCTACTGTAAAACTGTTAAGGAAAATATAAATAAATAAAAAATAATATGGTGCGGAATCAATTTGACAAATTAACGTATATAAGAAAACACGGGACGTTTCGAGATTCACGTTTTATCAGCCACAATCACAAACAGGAGACACAGATAAAAATAGACAGATTATTTGACAAAGGCAATACATACTGTAAATAAGTGGAAATAATAAAAGAATTATCATTATGATGTATGATGCAGACATATAAATACATTCAAAACCACGAGACTAGCAAAAGAGTTATTAACTCAAGAAATTCAACATTAAATGAAAATAGAAAATGATGTAACAAAGTCACTTCCTTGGCAAGATTTGTCCTAGGTTGTCGGCGTATATCACCACATGATATTATTTGACGTTGAATGTTGGCAGCACTATGGGCTTGTCAATTATCACTGACAACTAAATAATTAAACATGTTAACGACACTATTTTTTTTTTCTTCAAAATTTTGTCTCGTTTTGGCGAGGCGCGTCCCGTTCAACCTAGTCGGTTATATTAGGGCGCATGTATAAATGTAAAAGACCTTTAGGTCTGGAGGTATGTTAACGAGTCATACTGTTTGTAGTCGGTTAGGGTGGGTGACGTCAGCGCTAAATATAGACTATCGGAAACAAGTTTACGTATAATAAATTGGAAGAAAAGGTTTCACTAAAGTTTGAAACTTGCATGACAAAAAAAAAGAGGTAACCGTTTGATACCTGGAACAAATACTTAGTTACATTTATTTAATGTACTAAATTTCCGTGGTCGCCTCATGTTTGCTATGATTGGAAGACAATATAAAACCTATCACCAGATACCGCACGTGTAAAAAAAAAGTGAAACCTTAAATCCCGGGGGTTCGAACACACGAACGAAGGAATGCTTCTTTTATAAATTTCTACTATTGATCTCTTGTGTTTTGAGCTTGTCTGCAATGACGTAAACAGAAATAAGTAGCAGGGTTAGTCTTACAAACCTAAATCCCGTTGCAGATAGGCTTTTTTGTCTACCAATACTCAAAACTCTACATGTTAGACTTTTATTACGCTTTTCTAGATAGCTATATTTAGCCCTGACATCACCCTCGAGCGCTCTCGTTTCATAACTAGTGAGGGTAAGCTCGCGTTTGTCTGTCAGAAATGCCGCTCATTTTAAAAAATAGCGACGTCACGAGAGTCGATATAGGAGCTTTTTTTGTGTGAGTACGCGCGTGAACAAACTTAAATTTAATTCAAATGTACTAGCTTTGTAGTAGGACTAGTCAGCTTTTAACTATTGATATCTAACCATGATTTAAAATTTATATATTAAAAAAATTAACAACTTGTCTTGTGTTAATTTAGCATTAGGCATAGGTAGAGTTTAAATACTACTTGTAAATCATCGGTGACAGGTATAAAATAAAGATAAGAGGAGTTAGACAATGTTTAACAAAAAAGAGTAAAGACAACTCGTATACAACAACCTATTTGTAGCGCAATAAGAGCAAATAAGTCCAACATAATACTAACCAGATTGTAGTCAGGGGCGGGAAACACATACTAGGGAAGGAACGGTAAACCGAACAGAAAATGAAAGGAACAAAAACCCTGGTCTAAAGGACACATAAATTAAGGAAAAAATAAAAGTGAGCTGTGAAGTAAAATAAAAACAGGGACTCAAATAAATACGGCTGTGTGCGGGTCATTTACATAACACTAGCTGGACATTGGGGTGAGTAGATTTATTACTCGATGCTAGACCTAGTCAAGTCTCTAACACTTCACTCCCACCTCTCGATGTTGGTCCTAGTAAAGTCTCTAACACGTCACGCCCACTTCTCGAGGCTGTTTCTAGTGTAGTCTCTAACACTTCACTCCCACCTCTTCATGTTAGACCTAGTAAAGTCTCTAACACTTCACTCCCACTTCTCGATGCTGGACCTGGTCATGTCTCTAACACTTCACTACCACCTCTCGATGCTAGACCTAGTATAGTTTCTAACACTCCCCTTCCATCTCTAGGTGCTGGCCCTAGTATAGTGACGTCTCTAACACTTCACTCCCACCTCTCGATGCAGGACCTGGTCATGTCTCTAACACTTCACTCCCATTACTTCAGTAGTCAAGTCTCTAACACTACCCTCCCACCTCTAGATGCTGGCCCTAGTAAATGTAAGTCTCTAACACTTCCCTCTCACCTCTCGATGCTGGACCTGGTCATGTTTCTAACACTTCACTCCCACCTCTCGCTGCTGGACCTGGTATAGTCATGTCTCTAACACTTCACTCCCACCTCTCGATGCTGGTCCTAGTATAGGCAAGTCTCTAACACTTCACTCCCACCTCTAGATCTTATAACTGTTTGTAAAATATATATTGTAATATGTACGTATAACTGTTGTATAAATAAGCAACACATAACACAATACAATACAACACAACACAATACAACCCACACACTACCTACACACACCCGCCATTATCGAACTAATATATTGCTATACCATAGACCATCACCTGGACATGTTTCAGACATGTCTGGACGCGGCGCACAAAATTTTTTTCACATCGACAATGCGTCAACAATCGATTAGTTTTTCAACTAATCAACTCTCTGTTAGCGCACAACAAGTCTGGACGCGTTTCAAACCCAGATTAAAACTAATTTTCCTTCATATAAATAGACACTTGGGAGACCAACGACCAGACACTCACGTTCATACTTTACTGAAGAGGTGGCGTGATAACGACAGACACTAACGCTCATACCTCGTTGAATATGACTTCCACTGTTCCCACCAACTGGGTGTACATGCGTAGAAGTGATGACATGTTTACGCCGTTGGATAGTGGGTTGAAGGCCGCCTCTGTAAGGTTTAACCGAGGCCAGCGTTTACTACACGTGCGAAAATACTTTAGTGAGTCATATCTAAAGTTTCCTATCAAAACCGGCATTACGTTAACTCGTCCTGAATTTGAACATTTGCTGGCTTTACCGCGTGAAATCCTCGCCGAATTTGACCGACTACAGTTACCAAACACGGATACCTGTCCTACTACTTGCTCCAGTAACACGTTTGACCACTACATCAACTTCAGTTGTTATCAAGGCCGAATCATACACAACACAACAACCCAAAAACCCAAACCCACCAGTTACACTACACCACACAACAATTACAATACCTACACACAAAAATACCAGACAATACCAAAAGCCATACCACCCGCTCACGCACACACATAACCACACGCACACACACACACACTAACAACCACACATACACATGCGCGCACACACACAACCACACACACACACAGGCACACATACACGCGCGCATGTACACACTCACAGACGAACAACCACGCACGCGAGCGCTCACACACACACACGCACACACGCGCACGCACACACACGAACACTTACACAGACGCGACCACACACACACACACAGAGACGCGCGCACACAACCACACAAAACCCAAACCCATCAGTTACACCACACCACACAACAATTACAATACCTAAACACACAAATACTTCTTCTTCTTCGATCCTTAACCACCGACCGTCAAAGTAGTCAGTGGCCATCACGCCTAGTGGCGTCTTGTAGGGCAACAACAAATTGATTCCACTTTGCACGGTTGGTGGCCATCCTTCGTACAGTGCCCCAACTCTGGTTCATTCTTTGCATCTCAGCCTCCACAGTCCTCCGCCAAGTTGTTTTTGGTCGGCCTCTCTTTCGCTTTCCTTCAGGGGTCCAAAGCATAGCTGTTCTTGTGATGGCATCGGGGTCTCTTCTGAGGACATGACCAACCCAGCTCCAGCGTCTGCCAGCTATGATGGTATGCATGTCCTCTTGCTTGCTACGAGTAAGCAGATCTTGGTTGGTGATGGTATTCGGCCAAAAGATTCGGTGAATTTTTCTTAGGCATGTTGTGTGAAAAGAGGACAATTTTGACATTTCCTTCTCTGTGACTCTCCAGCATTCCGCACCATAGAGAAGCACAGAAAGCACGCAACTCTGGTATAATCTTAATTTTGTGCTTGTGCTGTACTGGGAGGACTTCCAGATGTTATTTAGGCTAAAGAAGGCTGTTCTTGCCTTATTCATTCTGAATTTGATGTCTTTGCCTGCCCCACCGTCTGGTGTTACTATGCTTCCTAGGTATGTGAAGGTATCTGTCTGTACCAGTTGCTGATTCCTTACTGATATGGGCTCAGGGTTGCTCACATTGAGCGTCATGACCTCAGACTTCTTTAAATTGATGTTCAAGCCCACCTGCTGGCTAAATTTATTAAGTCTATCCGTTTTTTCCTGGATGTGTTGATGTGAATGTGTCAGCAGTGCAATGTCATCTGCATATTCCAGATTCTCCAATGTTGAAAATGTAGTCCATCTTATTCCTCTTGGACTGCCCTCTGTTGTCTGGCGCATCACCCAGTCTATGACTGTTAAAAATAGAGTGGTTGATAAGGGGCATCCATGTCGTACTCCTGTCTTCACCTCGAAGGTTAGGTTGCTCTGCCCAACACTACACGTAAAGTTGGCATAGAGGCTTTTTATGATTGACACTATGCAGCTTGGAATTCCATAAGCCCTCAGTATTTTCCATAAACTGTCCCCCCCCCCCTGTCAAAAGCCTTTTCAAAATCAACAAAGGCACACACACGCGCGCATGTACACACTCACAGACGAACAACCACGCACGCGAGCGCTCACACACACACACACGCACACACGCGCACGCACACACACAAACACTTACACAGACGCGACCACACACACACACACAGAGACGCGCGCACACAACCACACAAAACCCAAACCCATCAGTTACACCACACCACACAACAATTACAATACCTAAACACACAAATACTAGCCAAGACCAAAAGCAATACCACCCGCGCACGCGCACACACAACCACACGCACAAACACACACACAACCACACACACAAACGCACACAGACGCGCGCACGCACACACACAGACGCACAACCACGCACGCAAGCACCCACACACACATACACACGCACACACGTGCACGCACACACACGAACACACATACACACACAACCACAGACGCACACACACACACACACACAACTACAGACGCGCGCACATACAACCACACAAAACCAAAAGCAACAAGATCCGCGCACGCAAAAACACACACACGCGCGCACACACACGCGCCCTCTAGATGCTAGACCTAGTAAAGGTTCTAACACTTCACCCCCACCTCTCGTTGCTGGTCCTAGTAAAGTCTCTACTACTTCACTCCCACCTCTAGTTGCTGGGCCTAGTAAATTCTCTAATACTTCGCTCCCACCTCTTCATGTTGGACCTAGTAAAGTCTATAACACTTCACTTCCACTTCTCGAGGTTGTTTCTAGTGTAGTCATGTCTCTAACACTTCACTCTCACCTCTAGCTGTTAGACCTAGTCAAGTATCTAACACTTCACTCCCATCTCTCCATGCTGGTCCTAGTAAAGGCTCTAACACGGCATTTTCACCTCTCAACGCTGGACCTGGTGTACTCAAGTCTCTAACACTTCACTCCCACCTCTAGCTGGCAGACCTAGTATAGGCAAGTCTGTAACACTTCTCTCCCACCTCTCCATGCTGGACCTGGTATAGTCATGTCTCTAACACTTCACTCCCACCTCTCAATGCTGTTCCTAGTATAGACAAGGCTCTAACCCTTCACTCCCAAAACACACCAAGACACTGCTGAGTCACACACACACACACACACAACCCTAACACACCCCGCCAGCTACACCGCAGCATACGTCGTCACCCACGCCAGCACAAAAAAGCTCCACTCGCTTCAAAAAAACCTCTTAGTAACCTACGCCACCATTATCGATTTTTTATATTATATATCTTTATTTATTGTATGTATATATGTATAAACAAACACACCAACACACTACCAGCACAACACAACATCACACAAAAATCCCCCTAACCTACACCCGCCAGCTACACCCCACCATACGTCGTCGCCCTTGCCAGCACAAGAAGACTCCACTCGCTTCAAAAACCCCCTTAGTAACTTACTAACTCGCCTTTATCGATTTTTTATATTTTCCGTCATTATCGATTTTATATATATATATGTATATATATATATATATATATATATATATTATCGATTTATATATATATATATATATATATATATATATATATATATATATATATATATATATATATATATATATATATATGTATATATGTATAAACAAATACACCAACACACTACCGGTACAACAGGACGCAAGCTGATCGTCAGAGGAAGTCACCCCGGCTAAAATATATCATTATATAAAAGTCACCCGCCTCCACCTGACGCGCCTCCACCTGAAATCGATCAGAGTATTTTACTATATAAAAGTCACGCGCCTCCACCTGAATGATACCTATTTTGCGCATTGTATGCTACTGATATTTAAGTAGAATCCTGTGTTTGTTTTTTTTTCCCTCTTTAATCATCATCATCATTATCCTTCAAGTCATGAAGGAGCATAGTCCTTTGGAAAGAAAATGTGTCAGGTTCTCCCGTCTTCTCCTAACATCTCAAGATCTTTCAATCTGTACTTTATGTCTCCAGCTCTATTTCCTGTCTTGTCCAAACATCTCAAGATCTTTTCATCTGTACTTTATGTCTCCAGCTCTAATTCCTGTCTTGTCCTAACATCTCAAGATCTTTCCATCTCTACTTTATGTCTCCAGCTCTATTTCCCGTCTTGCCCTAACATCTCAAGATCTTTCCATCTGTACTTTATGTCTCCAGCTCTATTTCCTGTCTTGTCCTAACATCTCAAGATCTTTCGATCTCTACTTTATGTCTCCAGCTCTATTTCCCGTCTTGTCCTATTATTTCAAAATCTTTCCATCTGTACTTGATGTCTCCAGCTCTATTTCCCGTCATGTCCTAACATCTCAAGATCTTTCCATCTGTACTTTATGTCTCCAGCTCTATTTCCCGTCTTGCCCTAACATCTCAAGATCTTTCCATCTGTACTTTATGTCTCCAGCTCTATTTCCTGTCTTGTCCTAACATCTCAAGATCTTTCCATCTCTACTTTATGTCTCCAGCTCTATTTCCCGTCTTGTCCTAACATCTCAAGATCTTTCCATCTGTACTTGATGTCTCCAGCTCTATTTCCCGTCATGTCCTAACATCTCAAGATCTTTCCATCTGTACTTTATGTCTCCAGCTCTATTTCCTGTCTTGTCCTAACATCTCAAGATCTTTCCATCTGTACTTTATGTCTCCAGCTCTATTTCCTGTCTTGTCCTAACATCTCAAGATCTTTCCATCTGTACTTTATGTCTCCAGCTCTATTTCCCGTCATGTCATAACATCTCAAGATCTTTCCATCTGTACTTTACGTCTCCAGCTCTATTTCCTGTCTTGTCCTAACATCTCAAGATCTTTCCATCTGTACTTTATGTCTCCAGCTCTATTTCCTGTCTTGTCCTAACATCTCAAGATCTTTCCATCTCTACTTTATTACTTTATGTCTCAAGCTCTATTTCCTGTCTTGTCCTAACATCTCAAGATCTTGTGTGACAAGATGAATGTATGGAACTGATGATAAGTAACAGACGGACACCAGTGGAACATTTAGTTGGGTTGTCGAAAAAATGTGTTAAACTGCATCTGACTAAAGAATAATCTGTTCCACATAATACATTGACTTCTTTCACCTGAAGTCTAGGTTCAGTGATATCTGAATTGCCTAGTCAGTTAGTTTTTAAACAATATGGAAGGAGAGTGGATTAGCTTCTGATGATCATTTATCTCCGCTAATCCACTATCATGGCCTCTTTTGTTCAACCTATATTGTCAGTTATAATTAGCGTATTGTCAAGAAGAGATTTTAACAATATATAATTTATATTTATTTAACTCCCATACTTTACAGGTACCTTGATGACAGTTTTGGCTGTAAGTTGGTGTGAGAGGCATATATGTTAGGAGCAATCCTATTAGTCGGAGGACTGTTGTCAATACATGTTCATCATGCCTAAAAACTAGAAATCAGTGAGTGAGTTTAGCATGTATGTTGGTCTGAGTGGACGTGATTAGTTTATGGGAGAGTTGGTTCTTGGATGTTGAGACAGATTGTCTTAAAGCTATGTGATTTTGATTTGAATGGTTTACCTTCTTTTACTTCGCAGTCAGTGGCCAACAAGCCAAGTGGTGTCTTGTTGGGCAGTAGAAAAATGTCTTCATTTTTCTCGGTCGGTGGCCATTCTTCGTGCAGTGCCCAAACTCTGGTTTTTCTTGTTTCATGCTTTGCGATCACGACGTGCATTTTCGTGTCAGTGGCTTCCTTTCGGCTTTCACAACTGGCAGTCATATGAGGTTCAAACTCCGAATGTCCATCCTGCAGTAAAGATTGTTTAATAGTTGGCGTTTCGGTAACTTGATTTCTTTTTTACACAAATAGGGTGTTGGCCTTGTGCTAAAACCACCGACCTGGAGGACCAAGGTGTCTACTTTAGTCTCGTCCCTTGTCGCATAGTGATTTATGATCAATAAATTTTCTATATTCTTTTCTTTTCTACCCGTGTCCTTTACTTTATTATCGCTCTTTTATCCTTTTCCTGTTTTTGTCGCATTCATTCGTTTGCGACAAAATTTACATTCCCATTCTGACTTTACCGTTTCTTTTTCTCATATTAGTATTGCATTTGATTGCGTATATGCCAGTCCCTGCACGAGACGATATACTGTGAGAATTCATTTAGTCAGACATAGATGGCAGACATATCGTCTAGCATTTCCATCTGACACGAGTTTTCTTCGGCTAAGTTTCTCGGCGAGGTTTGGAAACTGCCATCCGCATCGCTCAGAGAGTAGACAGATCTTCGTAGAAGGTGTGAAGACGCACGTTTGGCAGTTATGGGCAACGTCTAAGTTAATGGGAAGTGTTAATAGAGAGAGAGAGAAAGAGGAGAGGGGGAGACAGGGGTTTTGGAAAAAGCGCGCATCCTTTGTCTGTTTTCAAATAATATACCCCGGAGTTAAACTTGACTCCACTGAGTCCTCCAAAATTTGCAGTAGACAGATCGCTAGTGCTAGACGGAATATCTTGTGTATTGCGAAGTTCTAGTTTCTCGACATTTTTGCCGAGTTCTGGACTACCTTTATATTGAATGATTCTAGTTCATGGTGTTAGTCTGTAGTTCTGTGTGGAGGTAAATATATTAAATATCTAGCAGTATTGAGTGAGTCAGTGATAACCACTTATTATATTTCACTAGTTAGATTTCTGTGCATTAGAAATTAATTTATAAGTCTGTTATATTCGCTAGTCGACATGTTACAGTGGAAAGCAGAATAAATTATAATTTCTAGCTTAAACTCATGCAGCTATAAATAAATTTAATTTAACTGTTAAATACTCAGTCGAGAATATTTTAAAACTAACTTATAAGAGATGAGAAGAAGACGATGGCGATGGATAGGACACACACTGAGGAAACCTGTTGATAGCATTACAAGGCAGTCCTTGTTCTGAAACCCACAGGGCAAGAGAGGCAGAGGAAGACCAAGAAGTACATGGAGAAGAGAGTTGGAAACAGAGGTGAAAATGATGAGGAGAACATGGAAAGAACTTGAGATGATGGCACGTGACAGGAGGACTTGGCACGTGTTTGTTGAAGGCCTATGCTCCTTTGGGAGTGGAGGGTTATGAACTTATAACTGCACTGATTCATCATTGAGTATTGACGAAATACGTATGTATTTCTAAATCATGATGATTGATTTTATGAATTATACCTTATTTCACGAAAGTTTTAACGATAAGACAAGTTCTACGCTTGCAGTTTATAATGTAAGTTATAACCGAGGAATAGAATGTATAGTATTTTATATGTTGTTTTCTCTTTATTCAGTGAAACTGGGGTAACCCAACTTTGCAAGCGTTTGAGTACAATTGAGAGAAGAAACATTTTTATCTTTAACCACGTGCGTTTACAAGTTAACACCTGTCTGACAGTGCATGTGTCTCCATAAATAGACACAGTACAACTCTCACTAACGGGTTTTTAAAGACTAAATGCTTATACTGGGCCTTTGAGCCAGATAATATTTCTTCACAAACTCTCAAGTACATTTTCAGCCCTTGTGGCAAGTAAAAATATTACAACCAATAACCTTTCCGACACTGTTGACAAACTGTGGTGGGACCAAGAATTTTACCTTTGATCGAAGTTACAAACATGACATTGTTCCTAAGTAGTGGAAACCTCGTGATTCTGACCCTGTGAGCTCGCTTAAAAACTAATTCTTACCTGAACTGATAAAGTGACACTAACTTAAATCTGAACAAAGATATCGCATGAAGAGGACGCTCCCCGGACCCATTGGATGAAACCAAGATCTGTAGAGCTGGGAATCCGCTTCATCAAAAGCTAAAAAAAAACAGATTTCCGCTGTGGGTCATAACGTGCGCCAGACGGCGAACAACAGCAAGCTATTAGGTAAGAATGTATGTCAGGGCCCTGATGAATGAACAGAGAGAAAGCAGGAACGAGTGACTCTTTTATGGTATACCAAATTTCACCCACTTTGTAATTTCTTTATGCAAGTTTTGTTGCTAACAATATTTTTCCTTAGGATAGATCAGAGTATCAAAGCCTGTTCATACCTTGTAAAGGGAACTTTTAGACTAAATCAGATGTATCCGTGACTCTTTGGGGGCTATCACTTTTCTTCTAACAGGACTGTGGGCTATACATCGAGGGAAAAGATCATACTAATATCAAAGTCTGTTCAAACCTTTAAAAGGGAAAATAATTAGACTACCGCAGATGTATCCGTGACTCTTTGGGGCTATCTCTTTTCTTCTAACAGGACTGTGGGCTATACATCGAGGGAAAAGATCATAACTGTGGGTCTATCATTCTTGTAGCAATTCATTGACTTTATGACTATCTGTATACGTTTGATGTAATTTTATGTGTTGTGGTGAAATTTTAGTATGATAATTAAAATTTCACTTGAACTTATTCCAGTGTGTCGGTCAGTTCGTTCTAAAAATATCTATATAATCATTGTTATAGTTTTCCCACGTGTGTGCGTCTAACTGTCGTCACTTATATGTGTGTGTATGCGAGTGGATATATATATATATATATATATATATATATACATATATATATATATATATATATATATATATATATATATATATATATATATATATATATATATATATATAATATATATTAGGATAGACTGTCTGCTCCTCTAAATCTGTTGTAGAAGATAGGCTAAAAGAGAGAAGATTTCTCGATTTCAGGGACAGCCTCTATTATTCCTATCATCTCACTCGTGGAAATCTATTTCTATTATTATCTCTCACTGTGGCTATCACCTATTCTGATCTATTCAGAAGGGACCAACCCAAGTCTTAATTCCCCTATCAAAAATCTACGACATCCCTACAGGTGCAAACCTGTCCAGCTTAGTAAAATCTACCAGTATATATATATATATATATATATATACATATATATATACATACATATATATATATATATATATATATATATATATATATATATATATATATATATATATATATATATATATATATATATACATGCAGCTTTATGTTTTTAGTTCCCTTTACGACACTATCAATAAAACAGTCACCAGCCCGTGCAGTGGTGGTTCATGAATCATCATTCCATACGCTGAGGTTGCCAGCCTCATATGACTTTGAAATCCAAAAGCTTTTTGATTGCCGTTACTGATCTATATAAACCTGACCACAGTATTAACGTATGTGATCATCAGATTGATTTATACTGCACGGTATGATGCGGCATGTGACAAAACGAGGCGGCCCATATCGATCTTTGTTTCATTCCGGCAGTATCGGTACATTTGCGGTACTGATTTGTATTATGTGCTCTCAATTATCGCACTTTTCTTTCTTTCTTTCTTTCTTTCTTCGTACTTTTTCTGCTAAGTAGCAGATAATTGAGTATTTGTCGAATTGCTTGACACTCCCTGTAGGTAATAATAACCACAATTGCTTGACGCTACCCAGATTTGCTGAGATAATTACTCGCATTCGCAAGGGAGTGGCACAGCTTGGCTAAGATTAACACAAGATCTCGTGTACCGGCGGAAACTTATGACATAAGCGTTTCCTGTTCTTCTTGTTTTGACAAGAGTACTTTCTGATAAAGTAAATTGATTACATTTTGAACACGCTGTTGTATGAGTTTACCGATCTCTATCATTTTAATAAGGAAACCGGGACTGATGAAACTGAAGGACCACACAAGTCAGAAAGGGAACTTATTAAAGTAACGACACCCCAGACGCGTCTAAGAGGCCAATTCAAGTCTCTTTTTATCATTTGAGCAAGACATCTGTGAGTCAGGGTTGGCGTAAATTGTGATTTACATTTTATATTTTATTACTAACAAGTGAACTAACGTATATATATATATATATATATATATATATATATATATATATATATATATATATATATATATATATATATATATATATATATATATATATATATATATATATATATATATATATATATATATATATATATATATATATATATATATATATATATATATATATATTACCATGTGAAGTTTAATGTGTGAAACTCGTTTGTGGATTTCAAAGTCATATGAGGCTGGCAACCTCAGCGTATAGAATGATGATTTATGAACCACCACTGCACAGGCTGGTGACTGCTTTATTGATAGTTTTGTAAAGAGAACTAAAAACATAAAGTAGCTCCAAGTTCCCTATGGAGCAGGGAGGGAAAGATGAAAGAAATGATGTACATTCTAAGTCTAATACTTACATTTTCAAAGCATTGTCAATGTCCTTATAAACATAGCCACTTTAAAAGTAATGTAAGTTTTCAATCTTTGAACCAGTGTAAATGTCTATGTGAAAATATTCATTTTCAAGTAATGGAAGTTTCAAACTTCTCAATCAATGTAAAACATAAATGAAAACACATTCAATATATATTGTGAATACTTTTCAATCAGTGGAGATGTATATGCAAACCGACTCTACCTGTATTGTTAACCTTTTCATTTAAATATAAATTAACTATGAAAGCTATTATACAAGGGGATTGACATAAGTCTTGGGCCTGACCATGAAGGACATGTCACAGAGAGCTGAAATTTTGTATAGTGTTTATTCCTTTTCAATATAGCCACCGTCTGAATTGACACACTTCTGCCATCTCTGCTTGACCTTGAAAAGACCTTGGGAGTAGAACACCCTATTTTTCAAACTAAACCAGTCATCACATGCCAGTATAACCTCTTCATCGCTGTCAAAAGGATTTCCTTTTAGCTGTTTTTTAAGATTTGGGAATAGAAAAATCTCTGATGGAGCCAAATCTGGAGAATATGGTGGGTGTGGAAGAATTTCAATTTTCAAATCGTTGGCTGCTAGCTGCACAAGCCGTGCTTTGTGAGAGGACGCGTTGTCTTGAAGCAAAGGAAGATTTTGAGTGCTCGTTATCCCTTGTTTCCTGGTCACAACCTTTCTTAGTTTGCTGAGAAGATCTGCATAGTACTGTCCATTAACTGTGTTGCCACGAGGCAGATAATCTTTCAAAAGGACACCTTTGCCGTCCCAAAAAACAGTCAGCATCACTTTTCCTGCAGATTTCTGCGCTCTTGGCTTGACAGGTGTTGGGGAACCCGGGGTTTCCATTGCATGCTGGCAATTTTGGATTCGGGGTCATAATGGTGTACCCAAGTCTCATCTTCTGTCACCATGGTCTCCAAACAATTTCTTGACTGACACTTTCTGAGCAACTGTTGACAGCAATTTACCCTCGTTTGCTTCTGTTCACGTGTCAACAGTCGCGGAACCCAGCGTGCACACACTTTTCTCATGTTCAGTCTGTTGTGTAAAATTCTATAAACTGTTCTTTCATTTAGTTTTACTCTACTAGCTATCTCCACAATTGTCATTTTTCGATCCTGGTCAATGATTTTCTTCACTCTTGTTGCATTTTCATCGTTGCACTCTGAGGCTGGTCTACCGGATCTTGGCAGATCAGCAACATTTGAGCGGCCGCACTTAAACTGTTGACACCAGTTTTTTACCGAAGTATATGAAGGACAAGAATCACGAAACACTGGTTCCATCTCCCTGTGTATTTCTGTAGGTGTTTTTCCCTGAAACATCAGAAATTTTATCACAGCTCTGGCCTCTTTCTTTTCCATTGTTTTGTCAAATCTTTGGAGCAGCAGATCCGGTCAATAGGGTTCATTGCGCCGTGCACCGTAGCGAAAAAACTCATTGAAGAAACAAACGCGTACTTCACACGTTCAGTGCAAATATGATGGACTTTAAATGTGCCAAGTTTTATCTTCCTCCTGTGACTCCTTCATGGTCAGGCCCAAGACTTATGTCAATCCCCTTGTATATATATATATATATTTTTTAACCAGCGGCACTTGGGCTTTCAGCCCTTCGGCCCAATGACATGTCATTGCGAGGCTGGGGAACCTGAGGACTTTCCTTCCAACCCGGTCAGGAGCTTCGCTCCTTCCCATCCACAGAGGGTTTATCACAGGAGCCGTTCAGGTTATTCAGTCAAATTTCTGGTCGTAAACATTTTTCAAACACTGACGCCCGGGTTTGAACCATGAACATCTGGTCGCCAGTACAACGCCGTAGCCATTACACCAGCGCGGCTTCTATAGCTATTATATTAAAATGTAAAGACAGTTTTATTCCTAGGGATTACATTTAATCCTCATCGAGGGTAAAGTCTGAGTAATTGGGATTGTGGTATGGGAAGATAGGAACCCATAACTATGGATTGGAATACGCCATTTTCAGAAGAGCGTTTCGTTCCATTCTTTTACCATAGTTATTGGTGTTATCAGCAGAAAGTACTATCTCTGGAACAAGAAGGGAACAGTGGCCTAAGCTTTGAGACGAAGGACCCATTTGGTAGACTCTCCTTGACATTACTGTGAAACGAGCTACACCCGACAACCTTGACCTGGACGAACGTGAGCAAAGTGAAAAGAACCAACCCATTAGAAGGAGCAGAACCGTCTTTGGTAGCTAATTTTAAATATATGCTGCCACTTGAACCTGTTGTAAAATCTCACATTCCATAAAGACTGTGACGATAACTTTTCTTGATCCATAACTATTCAAATTATTTACCAACTGTTAAAACCTAAAGGGATTATTAAATTGTGTTATTTGTAATGCTATAAATTTAACTTCGATTTAATGATTTTAAAGTTACTGCATGTTTGTCTCAGTCAAATTACTACACCCACTCTAGACAGAGCTATACTAGAATAATAGAATTCCGCTGAGTAAATCATGGGTGGGGGCTTAAACGGGCTGAAAGTAATAAGTGCTTAAATCCATCACAAAAGCGTCGGCAGAATTACAGAATTAACGTGCTCAGCTAAAGCAGTATTGTTCTCGCTTATTCTGAATATCTTGTGAATACTCCCTGGAGATAGAAGCGTTTTGTTTCTTCTATTTACATATCTGCAAAGAGTGATCTTGTGCGAAGGTAGATACATTTAAAGCCCATTGTTAAGTTATTTTCATATTCTGGAATCCCTTGATTAAGTGAGGTAAAGGGAGACGGGAGATCACCCGGAGACATTAACAAAAACAACAACAAAAACGATAAAGATGGAAAGATCTTAAGAGATTGTTACAGGACGGGACAACCTGACACACATTTTTGGACAGTCTATGGTCCTTCAGGACCTGATGGACAACGATGATACAAATTAAAGAGAAAAACAAAACTACAAACGTCTGGGAAACAAATTACAGGTTCAATTTTAAAGCCAACTTATTTATCATGATGGCAGCAGACAATACTTAATATCACATCAGAGAAGTACTTTTAGACACATTCCCAGGTGGGTCTTCGGTGTCAAGAAAGATGACAAGAATGGGAAACAACTCGTTTATGAAGAATCTTGCACAATTTTTTTTTTCTGTTCAGGGGAAACAACAACGTTAAGAAAAATAAGTATATTATCATCATATATATAGTTTTCCAGCTCATTCTGTCATTCCGTTTGTAACGTTTCCAAAGATAGTTACACTCGCCAAAGAAAAGTGCGCAACGGTTGATGTGCATG
>JAMPIV010017727.1:2500-158218 GCA_024509875.1 Oreohelix idahoensis | reverse complement strand
GGTGGTCGGGGGTTTCGATCGTTTTGTTTCTTGGTATTTCTTTTGTTTTTTTTTTCGTTCGTTGTGGTTGTCGATATGGTGCTCCTGTTTGTATTTTTTCTAGTGTGTTTGTCTTGTCTCATTCGTATGTTCGTTCTTGTGTGTGATATACTGGCGGTGCTTTGCGTGTTTTTGGTTGTTGGTTGGTTCTTCAGCTGGTCTTTTTTGAAGGTGTTTCGTTCGTTTGTTGTGTGTTCTGTATCGTTTTTGGTGGTTATCTTTTGTTATTTACTTTTCATTTTTTTTCTATGTTTTGGTCTGTCTGGGATTATTTTGGTTTTTTGAGTCTTGTTCGTTGTTTTTGCGCTCCGGTCTGTGTGCGCGTGATGTTTTCTTGGGTTGTACTGGAGCTTCGTTCCCTTTTTGATCGATTGGTTGGGTAGCTAGTCTTGGTCTTATTGTGGGTGGAGGGTGGTCTTGTCGGGGAGGGGGGGGGGTTCTAATGTGGCTTTCGGTCGTGTGTGGTGTTGGGGGCGACATGGTTAGGGAGTGGTGTTTGGGGTGCTCGCAGGTGGGCGTCGTGTGTCTGTGGGGGCTGGGCGGTTGTTGCTGGGTGTGTATGGCGAGTTTTTCGTCTTATCGGTTGTTATTTCTTTTTTTTTGTTCTTGTTTTCGTTTTTTATGTTATTTCGGTCTTTGTCGGTGTTTGTCTGATTTCTTTATACATTTTTTTTCGGTTTGTGTTTTCTTTTTTCCTTTTGTTTTTTTCGATTCATTTCGTGATTCTTATCGCCTTTGTTTTTTTTTATTTAGTTTCCGCTTTTTATTGGTGTTCCTTTTCTGTTTTTGTATTCGGTTTCTCTTTTTTTTGTTCGTTTATTTATGTTTGTATTTGTTTTTTTTTCTGTTCGTTTTTTTTTTCGTTGTATTTGTTCCTTCTTTTGTGTTTTTTGTTTTTTCGTTTTCCGGTTTTATTTTTTTTGTTTCGTTTTGTTCGCTTTTTTTGGGTTTCCCGTTTCGTTTGATTTGTTTTCTTTTCCTTTTCTTTTTTCCTTTTTCGTTTTCTTTTTTCTTTTTTGGTTTTTTCCTTTATCGTATTGTATTTCCTTTTCTTTTTTAGATTCTCGTTTTTGTGTTTGTTTCTTTTTTGTCGTGTCTTTCGCGTTTCTTTTTGGTGTCTCGTTACGTTCCTTTTTTTTCGTGTTTTTTTTTTTCTCTGTTTTTTTTTTGTTTATTTTCGTGTTTCTCTTTTTTTTTAGTTTCTTTCGTTATTCGAGATTTTGAGTTTTGTGTTTTTTTCTCCTAGTTTATTTTTTTTGTTTGTTTGTTTTTTTGTTTTTATTTTTAATTCGCTTTAGTTTTTCTAATCCGAATTTGTTTCGTGATTTTTTTATTTTTTTCTTTGTTTTTTATTGTCCTTTTTGATTTTTTTCGTTTGTGTCGTTTTACGTTTCTCTTTTCTTATATTTTTTTTTTTTATCTTTCTTTTTTGTTTTTCGGCGATCTTTTGTTCTAAGTTTTCGCTTCGTTACTTATTTTCTTTGTTTCGTTGTCGTTGCTTTGTTTTTTTTCCTTTATTCTCTTTTTGATTTTTTCTGTTTTTGTATTTGTGTTGTTTTGTCTTTCGGTTTTCTTTGTTTTGGTTTGTTTTCTTTCCGTTTCTCGTTTTCTTTTTTGTTGCTTGTTTCTTTTCTTGTATTTTTTTTTTGATTTTTTACGTGTGTGTGTTTGGTGTCGGTTTGTTCGTTGTTGTTTTGTCGTTTTCGTTTTTTTTGTGCTGTGTAGTCTGCACCGGACAATCAAAAGGGTCAGTAGTCTCCACCGGACAATAACAAGGGTCAGTAGTCTCCACCGGACAATAACAAGGGTCAGTAGTCTCCACCGGACAATAACAAGGGTCAGTAGTCTCCACCGGACAATAACAAGGGTCAGTAGTCTCCACCGGACAATAACAAGGGTCAGTAGTCTCCACCGGACAAGCATTAAGGTCCGTAGCCTCCACCGGACAATCAAAAGGGTCCGTAGCCTCCAGCGGACAATCAAAAGGGTCCGTAGCCTCCATCGGACAATCAAAAGGGTCCGTAGCCTCCACTGGCAGTCAAAAGGGTCAGTACTCTCGATCGGACAATTAAAAGGGTCAGTAGTCTCAATCGGACAATTAAAAGGGTCAGTCGTCTCCAGCAGACAATCAAGAGGGTCAGTAGCCCCCACTGGCAGTCAAAAGGGTCAGTAGTCTCGATCGGACAATCGAAAGGGCCAGTAGTCTTCACCGGACTATCAAAAGGGTCAGTAGTCTCCACCAGATTATAAAAAGGGCCAGTAGCCTCCACCGGGCAATCAAAGGCGTCCGTGTCACAAAAAAGGTAAAGAAACCTTGTTCTGTAGGGAGATGCGAATGGCGTAGAACTAAATGGTAATATAAATCGAGAAATAAATAAAATTAATATACAGAAGGTTGCCTCAGTTAAACGAGTGTTGGGTGCTAAGTAAGACCAGCTTACTCAACACTTTGAAGTCTACGGTTTACCGCTTGAGAAACACTGCTAAAGAAGGTCTCTTTCCGCTTTGTGTTAGCACGTGACATCCGCTGTATGAATGTACTTACGTATTGTGTCATCTAGTGCCCCTTTAATATATACTGTATGGGACCTCAAGACGCAGCAATAGAGACCGCAGTCAGCGACTCATAGCTTGACTGCCTGCGTCAGGACCAGCGAACCAGAGCTGGTCAAGACCGCACTCCACCTCCACGTGGTGGTCCTGGAAACAGTCTGCAGCTGTGCAGGCTGGCTGAGCGAGTGTGGATCGAAATGGGAAGGCAAACCCGGTCCTACAAAATGCCGTGCAGAAGTCGGATGTGTCGACCGAAAGGTGCAGATATCACAGCTACGTTGTAAACAGACACAACGCAACCACCGTCCTTTTCAGGGCGAACGAAGAAGAAAGAAGATATATACTGTATCAAGGGGCACTAGTGTCATCTATTCAAGCCGCGCGTCAAAGTTGCCTGTTGTGGTAGGCGTTCAACCCTAAGTGTTACACGCTTCACAATGGCTGCACTTTGGCGGCGTTTTATTTTAGGACGGGATTTTCCTTCTGCTTTGCAAACAATTAAACTGTTTCCCATTTCGTGACTGGTAATAAATAAGAGACCTCTAAGTCAACAAAACACGGCTGCATGAATGAAAGCAAGAATAGATAGATGGCAGGCAAAAGAGAAGAGAGAAAGCCAAACCAGGATATATATATATGAGTGTCAGATGGAACCCGTGATAGCTGTTCTGAATATACTGGCAGGTTTTTAATTATAGTGTGTTGTTTCTGTTACACTTATTACATTGCTGCTTCTTCTATAGGCTCGCTGTGAATGACGCGATCGTCTCTTCCTTTTAGCCATCTTATCATTTTACTCAGCAATTTTCTTTTATGTGTTGTTTCTGTTACACTTATTACATTGCTGCTTCTTCTATAGGCTCGCTGTGAATGACGCGATCGTCTCTTCCTTTTAGCCATCTTATCATTTTGATCCATAATAATAAGTCTGCAATACTTTCAGTTAAAATTTAGTCTTGAAGAAACAATCCAAAAACTTACATTTTTAAGAAAAATGATGAGTTAAATCCGTTTCCTGAATGAAACTGGACAGAAGAGTATCTTGATTGTCTGTTGATTTAATCTGCATCTCCGCACCTTCCTGTCTCCAGTTCAAGTTGTTGGCTTCTTTCCATAATCAAACTGTTTGCTCGCTGTGAATGACGCGATCGTCTCTTCCTTTTAGCCATCTTATCATTTTGATCCATAATAATAAGTCTGCAATACTTTCAGTTAAAATTTTGTCCTGAAGAAACAATCAAAAACTTACATTTATAAGAAAAATGATGAGTTAAATCCGTTTCCTGAATGAAACTGGACAGAAGAGTATCTTGATTGTCTGTTGATTTAATCTGCATCTCCGCACCTTCCTGTCTCCAGTTAAAGTTGTTGGCTTCTTTCCATAATCAAACTGTTTGCTCGCTGTGAATGACGCGATCGTCTCTTCCTTTTAGCCATCTTATCATTTTGATCCATAATAATAAGTCTGCAATACTTTAAATTAAAATTTTGTCTTGAAGAAACAATCATAAACTTACATTTTAAGGTTATTTTTAAGAAAAATGATGAGATAAATCCGTTTCCCGAATGAAACTGGACAGAAGATTATCTTGATTTAATGCACACCGTCACACTTTTTCTATTTTCGGGAGAGTACATATAAACTATTATTGTCTAACTTTCAACCACAGTTGCACCCCCTTATCTGTGGTCGAAAGTTAATGTACTCTCTCGACAATAGAAAAAAAGTGCGTAGATGACGGTGTGCAAAATGTGACTGACCGACCGACCGAAGTACTTACGGCGGTAATTATGGTATTGGATAATTTTAAGCTGAATTATTGGTTACAGTACCCACGCACCCCTTTTAACTATTTAAACAAAAAACAGATTAACTAAACAAAACAATAATAATAAAAAGGCAGACTGTGTTACATGTGGAGAAAGATAGCAATATTAACTAGACCGTTTACCTCGTATATTTTAGCTGACATTTTTATGTTTATAATTCCCGAGCCAGAAACCCTAGGCATAATTTATTTTTTTTTAATTATTATTTTATTTTATTTTTCATACTTTTTTTAAGGTGCAGAAAAATGAGTCATTAACTTTTAATGTATGACAATGGTGTACACTAGACACACGCATGTTTATTTACAAGTGTGCGTCGCGTTCTTGCAGTTACGGGCGATATGCACTTGCCTTTATAGCAGACTATCTGTAACCGTATACAAGTGAGATGGCTTTCGCGCGGGAAAAAAATTTATGTCGTTTGTGTAAGCTAAGAGAAATAGTTTTTTTTTTTTTTTAGATAAAACCTTTGATTTGCGGGATCGTTTATATGGCTGGAATTAGCTATGTAAATTAGCATCGCAGATATATTTTCCTATTTCAACTATCTCAATCTATCTTTGCAAGGGGAACTCATATCTGTGTTTACTGTTGGAGACAAAGATAGAGCCGTGATGGCAAAATTACAGCTGTGACATAAACATCTTATTCGTGGTGATATTAGACTCTCTCCATCTTTTAATGATAACCAATGCGGCTAGCGAACTTGTTGTTCCTCTAACTGTGAAGAAACATTTGGAAAGTTTGCAGACGGACCTTCGTAAGTATGTCTCTGAATCCGACTGAATCCGGCTTAACCAGTGACTGGAGAAGTAGCCCTTTCATAATCAGTGTTCTAACATTGTCAAATAATCTTTTGGAAGAAGAGCAGCTGAAAAAAAAATTTGAGCACAATACGCTAACACTGTTTTGGTTCAGCGTTAGCTTTGAAAATCCAGCTCTGTCTAACAAGGCTATTAAGTAACTTCTGACCTTCCTCACTTCATAATTTTGTGAAGTCGGATTCGCTGCGTTTGTTGGCATCAAAACGAAACAAACAAACAAAAGATGCCAATACCTTATTGACCTGGAGGGTGATTTCACGAGTTGTGGTTTCTATACATTACGGTCAGTTGCTATTTAAAGATTTGTAAACTTCGCATGTGATCGCAGTTAGCACTTTAACTTGGACAGTGCCTTTGAGTTTTATTTAATCCTATCTAAAATTCTAACCATTTAGTAGTAGTGTCTTAGGTAGGGATTCCGTAGGTTATGAAAACATATGTTATGAGTTCCGCCATAGTAAAAAGATTTGGAAACACTGCCGTATGTAGTATATTTTGTATAACTTTTATTATACAATGTTAATAAATCAAAAGCTTGTATCATATAACACCCATGTGTTACTAGGGCCCAATCTATCAATCAATACCCTTTAGCTACCCGAGGAGCATAGGCCTTCAACAAACACATGCCAAGTCTTCTTGTCCTGTGCCACCGCTCAAGTTCTTTCCATGTTTTCCTCATAATTTTCACCTCTGTATCCAGTTCTCTTTCTGTGTGTTTTTTGGTCTACCTCTGCCTATCTTTCCCTGTGGATTCCAGAACAAGGACTGCCTTGTAATGCTATCAACAGGTTTCCTCAATGTGTGTTTTATCCATAGCCAGCGTCTTCTTCTCAGCTCTTATTCCACTGGCACTTGTCTGGTTCTAGTCATCAATTCCACATTTGTGACTTCGTCATACCATTTCAGTCTGGGACCTAAAGGAGATTTTTTAAAAAGTAATACAACAATCAACCATGCATGTCGTAGAAAGCGACTAAGGAAGGTTGGGCATGGGACATGCTACCCTATCCTGTAGAAAATTTAAGCCATAAAAACGTGTAGCGAGATGATAGATTATTTATGTGGTATGATATCCTGGACAAAAAGTTGTATCAGATGATACCAGGATAGTGCCAGAAAAGAGATTGGTCTTAAAAGACATACTCCCTTTTCTGAAAAGAGTAAGGGTGTATCGACATCCAAAGTATAGGCAAGCTATGTAGGTTCCTAGGTCTGATGATGATGTGTATTCCTAGTACCTACTTTGCCCCTCTCCAGACTATCTTCAGATTATGCTTATGATAAAATTAGGACTCTGCTAGGGGTAATTAACATTAACTAATCAACAAGAACTTTAAATCAACTTTAAATAATTCAATAAGGCCTGTTGGTACAATTTAATATGTACAAGATTTTCTTTTGTAGGTAAAAGGTAAAGGATCCCGTTACACGCTTATTGAGGCATATTGGGAATATGGTGTTAGGCCCATATTTTCTTGACCATCGGCACACTAGGGGTGATGTGGTCAGCATCACGCCGGCCGCCTTAACCTTCCCAGAAGTTGCTCTGGTACCCAGTTGGGGCTGGGTCGACCCAGGAGCCGTTTGCGGCCTAAAAAAATCCCACCTCATCTGGGGATCGAACCATAGATCACTGAGCTAGGCAGCCAGTGATTTTCTTTTGTACTTTTTGAAAAATTTTCTTTGAACACAAAATGATTACGCAATAAAAAAAATGTATATATATATATGTATATATATATATATATATATGTATATATATATATATATGTGTATATATATATATATATATATATATATATATATATATATATATATATATATATATATATATATATATATATATATATATATATATATATATATATATATATATATATATAACTTTCTATATTTAACACATATACAGTTATTTAAAAATGTCATTCTTTCTTCTGTAACCTTGTTCTTAGGTAGACTTGTCTTTACTTTGTGCTAGTAGAACTGTTCAATGTTATTATTTATATAGTCATACTGACTATTAATGATTCTTATAAGTCTTTCTTTAATTGCACAAGATTATCATCATACTAATCTGGTTTTTTTGTTTTGTTGTTGTGGTAAAGTTTGTTCAACTGAAGAATAGCCAATCTGAGGCTACTTAACTGAAATTTTTCCTCTGGGGGCTTTCACAACAGTCCTGGACAGACTCATTCAACTGATGTTCTTCCAGAACTGAAGGTAGTTCTGTTGATGTCCCTCTGTGACTTCATAGGGCGCTAACAACAGCAATCTCCTTCAACTGAGTATGGCTCTTCAAAGTTATTATACTTTTCAGCACAGTATGGAACCTGAAATGTAACAATTAACCACCGTAGGATCCTTCACTGTCTCCCTATCCAGTAGGAGGGGATATGAGACAGTTTCAGGCAATGTGCAGTTAGTCGCAGAAGACATAATAAATCACTAATAACACACTTAGTTCCTTTATAGCACAATCTTCACTAAATTCTTTGTTACACTCTGTCCATGATTCACTTCTATACAGTTATTAGGCCTTATGGAAAAACACTATATAATACCTTAATCAATGCAGTAATTCAATTACTTTCATTCGTTCCTTCGTTCCCAGTGTGTAGTCCCTTCCATCAAGAAATAATTCTTTAAAAACTTTTCTAAAACTACTTACACACTTTCCTGTTTCATTCGCTTCCATTTTCATTTTATTTGATTATACATAGGCTTGGATTCCTTCCAATAATTACAGAGTGATTCGAAACACAATTATCCACATTCTATGGCACATTCTGATTAATTAATACAATATATGTATATATATATATATATATATATATATATATATATATATATACATATATATATAATATATATATATATATATATATATATATATATATATATATATATATATATATGTATATATATATATATATATATATATATATATATATATATATATATATATATATATATATATATATATATATATATATATATATATATATATATATATATATATATATATATGTGTATATACATGTGTATATATATGTGTATATATATATATATATATATATATATATATATATATATATATATATATATATATATATATCATTATATATATATATATATATATATATATATATATATATATATATATATATATATATATATATATATATATATATATGTAAATACATTCTCGCTTACCCTCAATAATATACAGATGAGCTCACAATGGTCATACAGTCTGCCCACAGCTGCAGATGGCAATGGAAGCTTGACAATAACTGCTGCTCTAATCTGCAAATTTAAATGTTTCGCGAGTGTCCTAGACTGTTGTTGTTTGTTGTTGTTGTTTTGAAGAGGTGATGGGTGGAGAGCGGGCACTTAACAGCTGCCCGTTATTGCCTCTTCTCGTTCCATCTTGGTCTACCCTGTTCAACCTGAAAATTGGTTATAATTGGGGTATTTAGTGTCATTTTTTTTACTAAATTTGTATTCAATTTAAATAGCTATTGTCTTTTGCAGTTGCTGATTTTAATTTATATTAATTTATATCTACTTTATTTTCTCTTTTGTATTGTTTATAGATAACTATTGTCCTTTACACTTGGTTTTAATTTGTATTAGTATTTGTTCTTTTTGAGTTTTTTTTTTTAAATAAACCTCGTTGTCTTTCCTTGTCCTATGAGTAGTTAGAAAGTTTTTTTTTTTTCTGTTTTTTTTTTAAATATGATTTGTTAGTTCTTGTTGCTTAATTTCTATTTGGTTGAATGTCTTTTCTGAAGTACTAACCTTATATGTTTTCTTTTGTTTTATGCAAATATCTTTTAAGTATTGATTGGGCTTCTCCTGCGGCATCTATACTTAAAACCTTATCACCTTAATTCAAGCCTTTGTTGTTCGTACTTTTTACAGTGGATCAGTTAGTGGTCTATGTCATTCTCTTCCTGACATTCTTGGCAGTGTGGTTCCTCTATCATAAAGTATGCTGCACCGAGACGGAGACGCCACAGTTTTTGTTCGATGGTATCTTTAATTCTTCTCTGACCTGGCACGTCCTTGTTGGTTCTTTCAGCAGTTTGAACGCGTGTCTGCCTTTTCTACTGCTCTTCCATGTTGTCTTCCATTCCTCGTTTATAGGTAGCTTCACTTGGCTCTTGATCTCCGACCTTCCCAGTCCTGCTCTTATATTGTTTTTACTTATGCTTCCATTCTAGGCGTTCTGGTCTGCCAACTCGTTACCATCTATTACTAATGACGTCAAAGCATTTTAGCTTCCTCCAAACCGTGTAATTTTAGACAGTGTGTGCATGTATGGAATATCAAAAATAATTCTAGTTTCCTTATTTCCCAACGGATTTTCTCCATCTTGGTCTTATTGCAATTCTATGATTTTTTCATTATCTAGTTCAATGACTATCTTTTTCCTAGCATCGTCCGACATTTTACTGGAGCAGCCTAAACAGCGGTTTTCACTACTATGTTCATGTAACGCTGCATCCAACTTAGAATTACTTCGGCATTATACCACTCCTAGTGAAAGTCTAGTCATCTTACTTACAGATAAGGATCCCGAATTTTTGTACGGTGTCTCGTTTTCGAATGAGGCCAAGAAATCATTCAGAAATTTTATCACCAAACTTTAAAAAAAAACACTATAGGTGTAGGAAATCTGCTGAAAGCGTTACAAGACAGTCCTTGTTCTGTAAATCCCATGGTAAAAGAAGCAGGGGTAGACCCAAAAATACAGGGAGAAGAGTACCGGAGACAGAAATGAAAATAAAACTGAAGAAGAAATTGAAAGACCTGGAGCGGAAAGCGCGGAACAAACTTATTTGGCGCTTTATGGTTGAAGGCCTGTGCTGCTTGGAGAGTTGAAAGTTGACGATGACATATTATATAAGCGCGAGTGTAGATGAAATAGTATTTTAAAAACTACCCTCTAATTATCTTCGCCCGAAAGGGATACGCCAGTAAGACTAAAATTCACATAAGGGGTACATGGTCGTTGTAAGTTTGGGAAACACTGGTTTTTCAGATAAGGCATACAGGGAAGTGATATAGAAGAATCTCAGTTTCCCACGAAAAAACCTAACCCACTGGCAAAATGTTGTTGAGACTAGCAAAGGCTGTTCTCGCGTTATTCATTCTGTTGTTAATGTCCTTGCTTGTTCCGCCGTCAGGTGCTACTATGCATCCTAGGCAAGTGAATGTGTCTGTCTGTTCTAACTTCTAGTTCCTTATTGCTATTGGATCAGATTACCCACATTTAGTGTCACGACCTCTGTCTTCTTCAGATTGATGTTCAGACCAACCTGCTGGCCGTACTTATTCAGTCTATCGGTTTTTTCTTGGATGTGTTGATGTGAATGCGTGAGTAGTGCAATGTCATTTACATATTCCAGGTCTTCCGGTGTAGAAAACGTACACTTCTCTACACTCCTGTAACTCCGTCATAAATTCTACTCATTTACTGTCTCCCTTAACACTTCTCTACACTCCTGTAACTCCGTCATAAATTCTACTCATTTACTGTCTCCCTTAACACTTCTCTACACTCCTGTAACTCCGTCATAAATTCTACTCATTTACTGTCTCCCTTAATCATCAAGATCTATTCTCTGCTGATCTCCCCTCTTCTCTTTCCCTTTATTTAATCTCTTCTTCATCTCTGTCTCTTGTTTTCCTCGTAACGCCTTTCTCTCTACAACCTGAGAGGGGGGGGGGGGGGCCTCCGGCAGCGCCCGAAATGACCAATGCTCAGTCCACTTCTGACATGTAGAAAATCTCCGGAGTGCTTATGGTTTCTCTTTCTCTTCTGTTGTCTTCTGTTCTCATTCTTTCTTGCGGCTGCGTAGAGTTACTTATATCCATTACTGGCGTACCTTCTGCTCTGCAACTGCTCTTCCGCTTATTAGTTTAGTGGAGTGGATAAGAAATGCATATTTGTTCCGTTATGACATATTACAGTGAATACAATTTTTTACAACTGCCATGGGATTTTTAACGTGCGCAACTTGCACACGGGACCTCCTATTTTTTCGCCCTTGTCCGAGAAGACTATGCATTCCATCTCACTACCCAAGAGACCAGGAGGAAGTATGGCATCATTAGGACTACTGGTTCTGAAGGGGAAAAAAAACTTACATAAATTATATTCCTTCAACTAGGAATCGAACCCGGTACCTCTAGAACTCCAGGCGGACGCCATACATCTTAGCCACTGTCGTATATTTTATTTGAGATAGGTCTTAGAAATAGTGGTCCCGTTAGAGTGAAGAATGATGGTGAAGGCTCTATGATAGAAAGGGGTAAGAAATAGATAGTTGATTCACAAGGGTGCTGAAAAGAGTAAGGACAGTCTCTGAGATCGGGTACTTTCTCCGATTTGCCTATCTTACGACAATTTTTTGTTTATCTGTAGACTCCTAAACCTCTCCTGGCTAAACAATTTTTGCCAGTTACTCAACACTCATGTACACACACCAATTTGGTGCTTCAAACACACATACGTGAATACAAACTACATATAACATATATGGGGTAATGGGTCGGCCAACACAGTAATATCAGTTTTATGGTTGTGGCGAGAGGTTTTATTTTGGCTCTAAGATCAGTATAGTACTGACAATTACAGAAATAGAATTTCTGCAGAAAATGGTGAAGTCCCAGTGTCTGAGAGAACTACTGGTATCACAACTTAGTTACGGCTGTGAATGATCTGATCTCGAAACAATAGTAGAGAGGAGACCGACATAAAGTGCCACCTCCGCTGTGTAACTAACTGTGATATTCAACAAAACCAGGAAACATATTTTACTTAACAATGATAAAATTGACAAGTCGTTCAAATACAATTTCCTAAGTATTTATTTAGTATATACACTATCTACTCTTGTGCTGAAGGGTAAATGTTGAAAAAAATGGAATGTAATGGAATTGTAAGTTTACAAGTGATTTACAAATATATATATATATATATATATATATATATATATATATATATATATATATATATATATATATATATATATATATATATATATATATATATATATATATATATATATATATATATATATTACAACAAGTTTTCCAATTATAGGAACAAAAATTATATCAGCTGTGCTGTTAATTAAGGATATAACACTTATCAGCTATGTTGTTATTTTTGTCTCTTGCTATGCTAATTTCACTTTCTCATCACTGACAGTTTCTATGCTCACAATGCTGACAGAAATGGTACGAATGTGTACTCATCTCTTAAAACAGTTCTGTTCTCCGTAGTTTGCTTCACACAACTCCTGCTGAGGTTCGTTACTTTAGCCCACCCAAGACTGAGGGGGACCAAAGATGTAGAGTCTGGTCAACCTCTATGCTCCTGCGGGGTTCCAGGCAGCGGGATTGACTCGAACATACGACCTCAGTTTTTAGGACACAAATGAACCTGTAACAAAGCAAAAATAGGGGCTAATTTCTGTCCTCAAGCCCACCTATTTCTAGTGTGAGTGAAATGAGCGTGTCTCAGATGTATGCATGTAGGATGAATGACAACATGGCTCAGTATGATTTAGCAATAGCGAGACAAGACATGTGTCTACTTGCAAAGCATTCTTTCTGATAAACTAATGCATGGATACATTCAATAATATAGATTCAATACATGAATACATTTAATACATTAATACATCCCATAATATAAATCAATACATGAATAAATCCAATAATATGTACACCTAGGTGTGATACAACAATGTCCTTCCCCCTATACTATACCACGTCCTCTCTGTCAAGTGCTATACTAGCTGGTAACATATATCCTAACAATATTGTTATGTTCTTATGATAGGAGTATATGAGACGAGGACTGTTTGGTGATATATCAGGTGGGAGTTATAGGAGACAATAGATTGGAGTTAGATGCGACAATAGATGGAGTCCTGACAAGGACTGTTTTGGTTATATTGCAGTTGGTCTTATCTGAGACAATAGATTGAAGTTATAGACTGACAATAGATTGAGTCCTAACAAGGACTGTTATGGTTATATTTGCAGTCGGAGTTAGATGAGACAATAGATTGAGTCCTAACAAGGACTGTTTTGGTTATATTGCAGTTGGTCTTATCTGAGACAATAGATTGAGTTATAGGAGACAATAGATTGAAGTATGAGTCCTATAAGTCTTCGTCTATTCAATCATAATAGGAAATACAATCATTATACTTAATTCCCCCAAGATACAATCAGTAACCTGATAGGTAGTATAAATGACACACAACAAATACCAACGGTTATCGTAAATATATTTACCCTCCTAAGATTTTAAACTGGCCAGGTTTTGACGCGACTTAGTGAAGTAGGTTGCAGGTCGATGCCCTCAGGTAAGCAATAAATCACAGTGACAGGTTCTTCCTCTTCAGTCAGTCGGTATCTCTGGCGTCAAGTTCGGGGTTGCGTGGTTAGCATAAAATCCGCCCGATTATATAGGCAGTTAAATGCTTAAGCAAGGCTTTCGGTTGGTTCCTGGCGGAGCAAAATGATTGGTTTCCTCCGGTTTGGTCTTTTGCTCATACAGCCTAATTTTATTCAGTTTTTAGCCGCCATCTTGCGTGAACTGCGTGAACAGTATAATTTATTCTGTCTCAAAGACTGGTGAACGGTGCAAGTTGATTGGTTGAAGCAAATCTGTATTTCGACATAGTGATTAACCAAGTAGTGGCTTACACTCGTTTCACGACATAGCCCCCTCCTTTCCTAGCTGTGACTTGTCATAGCTGACGTGTAAACCCCTGCTGTGGTTAATCCTTTTGCGTCTGTCCTTCCAGAGTACTAGGGTGTCGACTTAAAAAATCAGCTCCTACATTGTCTCTTCCCGGAATGTAATTCACGGTAAAGGAATAAGGCGCCAGAAGCAGACTCCACCTTAACAATCTCGAATTTAGCTTTTTAGATGCAGCCAAGAATGTTAAAGGTTGGTGATCGCTTTGGACAATGAAGTGTGTCCCATACAGATAAGGTGAAAATTTGTTGATGGACCAAATTAGAGCTAAACATTCTTTCTCTATGGTCGAGTAGTTCAACTCAGCTGCATTCAGCTTCCTACTGGCGTAGGCGACTGGTAAAAGTTCCTCCGGCTGGGCTTTTGATTTCTGCAAGAGAGTTGCACCAATACCTATACTGCTAGCGTCCGTCCTTAATACAAATTCCTGTGTGATATCGGGTAGTGTAAGGATTGGTTTGCTGGTGAGTTTTGCTTTTAGCTCTGTGTAAGCTTTTTCACAATCAGCATTCCATTGGATTTTGTCAGGCTGTCCTTTCTTCGTTAAGTTGGTTAATGGTGCACACAGAGAGTTAAAGTGGGGTATGTACTTCTGATAGAACCCACATAAAGACACGAATGATCTCACATCTTTCTTCGTTTGAGGTCTGGGTGCCTTCTTTAACTTCTCTATATTCTTTGGGTCAGGAGACATATGACCTGTAGAAATAGTGTGACCTAAGAATTCCAACTCCTTACAACCGATATAGCACTTGGTTGGACGTGCAGTCAATCCAGTTTCTCTCAGTCTGTCGAACAACATGGAGAGCGCTACTATATGCTCTTCAAATGTGTTTGTTGCAACAAACAAGAATGTCATCCATAAAGTTAGTGATATGGGGATTTTGTAGAGGTTCCAATAATTTCCTCATCATTCTTGAAAAGATACTTGGAGCATTTTTCAGCCCAAAGGGGAGTACATTAAACTCGTAGTGTCCGTCTGATGTACTGAATGCCAGCATTCTCCTAACTTCTGGTTTCACTGGTATTTGGTAGTATCCCTTGCTTAGATCTACCTTCGATAAATACCTAGCCTTACTCAGTGTAGAGAACAGCTGGTTTGTGTCAGGTAATGGGTCCACCTGAGATTCTGTGATCGCATTAAGCTTCCGGTAGTCAATACATAACCTGTGTTCACCACTCGGTTTTCTCAATAGCACCACACTTGAGCTATAGGGAGAGTCTGACTTCGAGATAATTTTCTCCTTCAACAGATAATCAACTTCCTCCCTTAGTGCTTGGGCTTTCGCATAGGGTATAGGGTATGTTCTCATGCATACTGGGGTAGGGTCGGTAACCTTCATGTCGTACTCTAACAGATTCGTACGACCTGGCTTATCTGTGAGCACATCAGCATGGGTTTCCAACACTTTCTGAACCCTCTTCTTCTGCTCTGGAGTTAAATGTTCACTAATATTTACTTGAACATAATCCTCTGTAGTTGTGAGTGGATACTCCATAGAGTGAAGTGGTTCACCGTGCATTTCTGTTGCAATGGCTAGGGTCATAATATGTGCAACTTCTGATGATTCCTTGTCATAGTATTTTTTAAGAAGATTGACATGATATACCTTCTCCTTTCCTTTCTTGTCAATCTTATAATTGGTCCTGGAAAGTTTCTCCAGTATGACATAGGGGTCCCTGCCATCCAATCTGCAATTTATTATTGCTGCTTGGCAACAGTAATAACACCTTTTCACCCACCTCCAGTTCCCTATCCTTTGCTTTTTTGTTGTAGTAGGCAGCATGCTTCCTCCTGGCCTGTCTTAAGTTATCATTGGCCAGTTTCCAACCTGCTTTCAATCGAGATGTCAACTCGTTGACGTACTGGTATGAGGAAGTCACTGTTTCCTCTGCCTTTTCATCAGTCCATGTCCGCAGCAATGCTTCCAGTGGACCTTTGATTGGTCTTCCAAACAACAATGTAGCTGGAGCCAATCCAGTTGAGTTGTGGGGTACTTCCCTATATGCAAATAGTGCAGCGGGTAAGTAGGTATCCCAAGTATCAGGTTTTTCACTCGCCAGCTTTCTAAGGATTGAAATTAGCGTACCATTGAACCGCTCTACTTGACCGTTCCCTTGGGCATGGTAGGGACTACAATGATAGTGCCTGGCTTGAAATATCCTGAATACTTCTTGTGTTAGCTTTCCCTTAAACTGAGACCCATTGTCAGTCAATATCTGATGCGGGAAACCTAATCGGGTAAATATTGTCAACAGGGCCTCTGCCACGTGCTTTGAATCTATAGCTGACATGGCCACTGCTTCTCCCCACATAGAGCAAGTATCAACCAAGGTTAAGATGTAAGCATTTCTCTTCTTGGTCCTAGTGAGGGGTCCAACAATATCTACTGCAACACGTTCAAAAGGGGTTCCCATAATAGGCATTTCTCCCAGTGTTGCGGGTGCAGTCCTATGCTTAGGAGCTACTCTTTGGCATTCTGGACAGGATCTTACATATCTTTTTATGTCCTCTGTAATTCCTGGCCAGAAGTAGTGACAGGCTATCCTTTGTCCAGTGGCCCCTATTCCCATATGTCCACTGAAGGGTATAGCATGTCCTAGCGTCATAACCTTCTCCCTGTAAGATTTTGGCACTACAAGCTGTCCATGCCCTTTAGGTCCTGTTCCAGCTTTTCTGTATAGTAGGCCATTCTTCATATACAAGTCTCCTTTCTCTGGAGGGTTATGTGCTTTAGGCAATTTGCCAAAACAAGGCTTCAACGTGCTGTCTGCTGCTTGAGCCTTTTTCATCTCTTCTGGATGAGTATTGATAGGATTCTCCTCCATTTTCCTGGAGCTTTCCCTGGTCTGGACTGTTGCCATAACTACGGGTTTTATAGGTTCTCCAAGGAAAACATACCTACACCCCAAAATCAAAGGGTAAATAGGGTCGTCCATCACTGCTGCTTTGATTTCTCCTTCCACATAGCGAGATCTTATGTTGATTCGAGCTATGGGTAGTGTCATGGTTCTTGCTCCCTTGATTGGTCCTCTGATTTCCACTGTTTCTGTGGTTATCTGGTCAGGACTCACTAGAGAAGAGCACACAACTGAATCAAAGTCCAATCCTGTGTCATATAAACACAGTACTTGAGTGCCATTCACGGTCACTTCCTCACAGACAGGGGATGATGGAAGTCTTTCTGACTTACTGCCATTTCCTTCCTTCCCTGATTCCCTGTTGTAAGACATGCAGCATGATGAGGAGGATTCTTCCTTCTGCAGTCTGCAGTATTGTGGTTACTCATTAGACAAGTTTTACACCACTTTCCTTCCTTCCGGTAAGGTGTCTTATCCGATCTTAGAGGGTTTTTGTCCTTTTGGTCAAATCTTTGTTTGTTCCTTGTGGTATGGTCCTTTTGTTCATATTTGGTATAGTTTTGTGATGATTTGAAGTTTTCACCCTGCTTCTCCTTATTTCCTAATAATTCTGCCTGAGCTGCTTGATATCTCTCAGCAACAGTTACAATATCTTCCAATCTCTCTGCTCCTTGTTCCATGATAAACTTCCTCATTTCTTGAGGCATGGACTCTTTCACTTGCTCCATCATTATAATTTCTTTCAGATCCTGACACTTTCCTAAACTACTCCATTTTTCCAAATAGTTTTCCAATCTAGCAGAGAATTGGTGATAGTTTTCTCCTGGAAGAAGTTTAGCTGTTCGGAATTTCTTTCTATATGATTCTGAGTTTTTTTCATATCTCACAAGCAGTGCCTGCTTCAGGATTTCATAATCTTCCTGGTCATCTCTTGAGAGCTTCAAATATACATCGTAGGCTACACCTCTCAATCCCTGAGATAGTTTAAGACTCCATTTTTCTTTCACTAAGCCATAGGTAGTGGCTAGTCTTTCGTATCTATCCAGGTACGACTCAATGGCGTCTTCTTTCTCAACAAATGGGTCCAGATGAAAATTCATGGCCCCACTTGAGGTGCTCTGGCTGGAGCTACTCTCAGAGTGAGGTGAGCTACCACCATTATTGCCAGTATTTGCCTGAATTTCAAGCTCTTTTAATCTTAACTGATGGTCTCTCTCTGCTTGTAATTTCCTTTCCTCAGCTTCAATTTTCTTTGCCTCATTTTCAGCCTCCCATTTCTTGGCTTCAATTTCCAGTCTTTTGTCTTCTCTCTGAGCTTCCAGTCTTTTGTCTTCTCTCTCAGCTTCCAGTCTTTTGGCTTCTCTTTCAGCTTCCAGTCTTTTGGCTTCTCTTTCAGCTTCCAGTCTTTTGGCTTCTGCCTCTAATTGCAACTTTCTTTCTTCCCTATCCATGTGTTTGTCCACTTCTGTTGTGACATACTGAGTGAGAGCATCACCTGTCAAATTTAATTCCTTACCCATCTGCATGATCGCAGTCCTGAACTTCACTAGATCAGCCATGGCGTTACTTAGAGAGGGTATGTATAGTTACTATAACCAAATATTTTAATTAAACTTAATTAATTTAAATGAACAAATAAATTTCCGTGCAACTTTGTGAGCATCAACTATTTACTGAGTACTAAATGGTACTCCTCCTACGAAAATAATTTTGTAAAAATCCTATAATGATTTACTCAAAATAAAATTTATTTTATTATGTTACCTATGGGTGGCACAAGATAGAGTGTAGATAGATGAATAGACTAAGTATGGCTCAAGATATACAGAAATATCCCAGGAACGAGCCCCCAGTGTGGCGAGAGGTTTTATTTTGGCTCTAAGATCAGTATAGTACTGACAATTACAGAAATAGAATTTCTGCAGAAAATGGTGAAGTCCCAGTGTCTGAGAGAACTACTGGTATCACAACTTAGTTACGGCTGTGAATGATCTGATCTCGAAACAATAGTAGAGAGGAGACCGACATAAAGTGCCACCTCCGCTGTGTAACTAACTGTGATATTCAACAAAACCAGGAAACATATTTTACTTAACAATGATAAAATTGACAAGTCGTTCAAATACAATTTCCTAAGTATTTATTTAGTATATACACTATCTACTCTTGTGCTGAAGGGTGAATGTTGAAAAAAATGGAATGTAATGGAATTGTAAGTTTACAAGTGATTTACAAATATATATATATATATATATATATATATATATATATATATATATATATATATATATATATATATATAAATAAATATTACAACAAGTTTTCCAATTATAGGAACAAAAATTATATCAGCTGTGCTGTTAATTAAGGATATAACACTTATCAGCTATGTTGTTATTTTTGTCTCTTGCTATGCTAATTTCACTTTCTCATCACTGACAGTTTCTATGCTCACAATGCTGACAGAAATGGTACGAATGTGTACTCATCTCTTAAAACAGTTCTGTTCTCCGTAGTTTGCTTCACACAACTCCTGCTGAGGTTCGTTACTTTAGCCCACCCAAGACTGAGGGGGACCAAAGATGTAGAGTCTGGTCAACCTCTATGCTCCTGCGGGGTTCCAGGCAGCGGGATTGACTCGAACATACGACCTCAGTTTTTAGGACACAAATGAACCTGTAACAAAGCAAAAATAGGGGCTAATTTCTGTCCTCAAGCCCACCTATTTCTAGTGTGAGTGAAATGAGCGTGTCTCAGATGTATGCATGTAGGATGAATGACAACATGGCTCAGTATGATTTAGCAATAGCGAGACAAGACATGTGTCTACTTGCAAAGCATTCTTTCTGATAAACTAATGCATGGATACATTCAATAATATAGATTCAATACATGAATACATTTAATACATTAATACATCCCATAATATAAATCAATACATGAATAAATCCAATAATATGTACACCTAGGTGTGATACAACAATGTCCTTCCCCCTATACTATACCACGTCCTCTCTGTCAAGTGCTATACTAGCTGGTAACATATATCCTAACAATATTGTTATGTTCTTATGATAGGAGTATATGAGACGAGGACTGTTTGGTGATATATCAGGTGGGAGTTATAGGAGACAATAGATTGGAGTTAGATGCGACAATAGATGGAGTCCTGACAAGGACTGTTTTGGTTATATTGCAGTTGGTCTTATCTGAGACAATAGATTGAATAGACTGACAATAGATTGAGTCCTAACAAGGACTGTTATGGTTATATTTGCAGTCGGAGTTAGATGAGACAATAGATTGAGTCCTAACAAGGACTGTTTTGGTTATATTGCAGTTGGTCTTATCTGAGACAATAGATTGAGTTATAGGAGACAATAGATTGAAGTATGAGTCCTATAAGTCTTCGTCTATTCAATCATAATAGGAAATACAATCATTATACTTAATTCCCCCAAGATACAATCAGTAACCTGATAGGTAGTATAAATGACACACAACAAATACCAACGGTTATCGTAAATATATTTACCCTCCTAAGATTTTAAACTGGCCAGGTTTTGACGCGACTTAGTGAAGTAGGTTGCAGGTCGATGCCCTCAGGTAAGCAATAAATCACAGTGACAGGTTCTTCCTCTTCAGTCAGTCGGTATCTCTGGCGTCAAGTTCGGGGTTGCGTGTTTTAGCATAAAATCCGCCCGATTATATAGGCAGCTAAATGCTTAAGCAAGGCTTTCGGTTGGTTCCTGGCGGAGCAAAATGATTGGTTTCCTCCGGTTTGGTCTTTTGCTCATACAGCCTAATTTTATTCAGTTTTTAGCCGCCATCTTGCGTGAACTGCGTGAACAGTATAATTTATTCTGTCTCAAAGACTGGTGAACGGTGCAAGTTGATTGGTTGAAGCAAATCTGTATTTCGACATAGTGATTAACCAAGTAGTGGCTTACACTCGTTTCACGACAATGGTGTTTATTATCATTAAACCAAAATCACAACATTTAGCATGGTACAGTCAAAAATCATAGTTACAGAAAATACAAATAACAAGGTGGGGGGGGGGGGTTGTTTGAGGAGTAGTATCCCAATATGCCCTTCCCGCTTGTATGGACAAAGAAAACCCAGTCCACAGACAAGTGATTATCAAAAAGAGATAATTTAACCCAAAAATAGATTAATTTATTCTGATAGGGGGTTTTACAATATTTGGTATGGGGTGTAGTAACAGAGTCCTAGTATTCTCCAAGTTATCCCTTGACTAAGCAGATTAAGGGAGGGGAAATAAGCAAAGGTAAGCAATCCCGCTTAAAGAGAACAATACAGGGAATACAGTATAAGGATATTTACCAAGTAAAGAGAATTATAAGTTTAGCTAATATCTCTCATTCATTCATGCACGCTAGCGATGGCCATCACACATTTTCTCACACTTACCGCTCGGTGAATCTGGCACTCCGTAGAATAACAAAAACAGCAATTAAATTACTCGATAAACTGTCTGAGTCTGTTCCTTCGTTTTCCAGCCCCAGACTAGCGGGTTTGGCATTTAGCAAATTTTCCCGTAATCGCTGGAAGGTGAAGCATTAGTGTTCCTTTTTGATTATCAAAAAAAAAAGGTTTTCTATGGGATGGCACTGGCACAGGTAAAGTTATGAGAAGGTAGTGGTCTCCTGGATTTTCACCGCTGGTGGTGTAAAACTTCTATAGCGTGATGACAAGACTGAACAGCGAGGTATGGTTTTTCTCTTCGGGGGTTTTAATCCAGTGAAAAATACGTGACTGTCTGTGTACATAAATGATATACTCTTTTCCACAGCAGAACAGTAAAATTTAAATATATCGCTCAGGCAATTGTTCTTCTCCAGTTAATCTTTACAGACTATATTGATTTAGTATTTTAATGTTCTTGGGTGGCTTTATCTCATGTAACTTTAGAGAGCGAGACCGCACCGGGTCGCCACAAGATTATATTTAAATGTTAGAAAATTCTGGATGTTGAAGAACCGAGTCTGGAGGACTCTATAATTGCTGGGACGCAAAGGTGTATGATCATTCTATGTAAAAAAATAGAAAAACATGAAATCATACACTCAATACTAATCATATTCTGACGTGCGATAATTTTACAGTTAAGACTATTAAATACACTCGCGTATTCAATTATATATATTTAAGAAACTTTCCGCGAGTCTAATGGTTAAAAACACACACATATATATACATAACTAAACTGTATTAATTTGTTATAATCCCTTAATGGCTTCAAAATTAAATTTAAGCATTGATTATATTGGGAAATAACGTATAGATATCATTTAATTTACAACTGGAAACTTTTGAGATGGGTTTATTTAATAGATTTAAATTAACACAAAATCCAGTGAAATAAAATGAAAGAACTAGACCACTGATCACTTGAAACTAATATATTTTACCGTTGCACAGAATGAATTCACTCCAATATAGCCAAAAATCCAGAGGAAATCTAGCAGGATTCTACTATAAGCTAGTGCTTTTTTAAATCTCTGGCAAACGAATGATAAACTGCATTCTTCAGTGGTCTCAATATATATTAAATGAAATGAGAGGTAATATCTAGATGTTAAGTTTAACGCCTTATTTGAAATCAGGGAACTTTCTGATTCCTGCGCCGCCAGTCCCCCCTCTATTACCTAACTATCTGATCGCTCAGACTTTCGCGTTCGTCTCGTTCTGCGAGCGGTTTCAGCGCTCTTCTCTGTTTCGCACTGAGATGCTAAACGACAGCAGAAACTGCTTCGTCCGTTTCGGGGACCACTACTGCCTTTGATCGTATCCCGCTTTCCTCATTGGATTCTGGCAACGCCCTACTAGGCATGGGGGACAGGCAAGGTAGGGAAATAACTGCTTATAATCGCTCTAAAGATTTGCGGTAGGCGTGGTTTAACCTCCCCTTTAAGACAAAGCAATGTCCAGGATGCACGCATGAAACTATTTACATATTAATTATCCAACGTGTTTAAAATCCACGTGGAAATGATGCATACTAATGAGCCCAGGTGGTAGAATTCCCCGTTGCTGTTGTGCATTCTAATGAGCCAGCGTGGAATCCACGTTCACTCTTGTGTTGCACACAAATTCAGGGGCTGCGAAGCTATTCGAGGCTACTGTCCTATCATCTAACAATTCAGGGACTTCACTTTTCATACTATACGTACGTCACAGCCACTCCGAACCCTGGCAAAATTTTAAAATTAGAAACCTACCCACCACAAAAATATTTATAGAATGTGTGATTCCTATATACACACATTTGGATTCTCGCCGGTGCTGCGGAGTTCGTGCACTGTGCTGAGATCTTCCTTGTTAGATCTAAGGGAGGAGATCGGAGCACTGATTGAGTAGTCCGTGTGCAATGAAGATAGTCCTTAAAACCAAACCAAACCAATCAGTGAATACAAACTGTTCTATGTGACAGAAAAGTTTCAAGTAGAAATAGAAACTAGGACCTCTGCCACACAATTTAAGCGTGCTGTATTCTGCGGCGTTACCTTTTGTTCCTGACAGAAATTAGGGTACCGGCTACATTCTTGATGCGTGCAGTATTCTACTGTATTTCCTTTGGTTCGTTGCAGACATTAGGACCTCGGGTACACGCTCTGATCGTGCAGTGTTCTAAGGCGTTCCCTTTTGTTCCTGGCAGAAATTAGGGCCTCTGGTACACTCTCTGAGCAGGCCGTGTTCTGCGGCGTTCCTTTTGGTTCCTGTCAGAAATCAGAGCCACAGTTTTGTTTCTACAGTATGCGGTATTCTACGGTGTTCCCTTTTTGTTCCTAGCAGATATTATGACCTCGGCTACATTTGTTTTTTCAGCGTACGATATTCTATGGCGTTCCCTTTGATTTCTTTTAAGAAGTAAGGGCCTCGGATATACTATTTTAGTACACCGTATTATATGCTGTTCTATATCCTACTGGCCGAGCATGATATATCTCAGCTACTTTCTTTCATTGTACTGCATTCTATACTTCCTATGTGTCATCCTGGTCTTCTATCGATGGCTTCGATATGTCTCTGTTTCCCTACAGCCTGTTATGTTATGTTTTCTTCAGCTTGTGTGAGATGCTTGGCCAGTTTTATTTCCTTTTTAATGCTATGTGTACTAGTATGCTTAAAGATAGGTTCCGTTACTAACCAACTGCGTGGAAGGTCAAGACAACTTTTCTAAATATAATTAAATATCCACTCCGCCTCTTCCACGCATACACACAAATCCTTTGCAGATATCATGGAAGCACAGAACCTCTTCCGGTTTTAGACGTTTCTAGTGTTCGTGTCCTGTTTGGCTCATTTTGGTCTGATATATTTAAATGTCAACGCGGATGGAAGAATGGTTAGTAGTAAGCCTTTGTCAATGGATTATGATCACAACCAGTACGTGAGAGCCTTCTTCGGTACGAATCTAGCCATGGGACTAATTGGCAAAGACGCCGGCAACGATCTTGAATATAGACATTTTAAGAATGGGTACGTCTTATACACCTTTGACCTCACCCCCAGTCTACTGGACGGTGACCAGTTTGAGATGGCCAAATCAAGACCTCTCTCAATAGAGCTTAAATTCTCCGAGATCACACCCGAACCATTACAGGTCCTCGTCTACGCCGAGCAAGACTCGATCTTGGAGATCTCGAAATCGCGCCAAGTTTTGACAGACTACACCACTTAAATGATGAATACAGACGAGATACGGACCATACGCCTGTCGGATATATTTGTTAAACGAACTGGGGTCGTTAAAGATTTAGTTGGTGACCATCTACCTCTGCTTATCGATCCGAGCAAGATGGCTGCTTTCGTCATCAACACTGACCCTAGCTATCGACCCGGTGACCACTGGGTCGCTCTATATTATAATGGACTTGGAACTTTTGAGTATTTTGATTCTTTCGGACTACCGCCTAGACACCCGGACCTTGTTAATTTTATAGCGAGAAACTCTAACCGACCTTTTAACTACAATGCTAGACATTTACAAGATGTAGTTACCAAAGTTTGTGGTCTCTGCGCCATTTATTTCGTATTGGTCAAAGCTCGCGGTGGTACTATGCATCGCGTCCTGCTGCCCTTTTCGGCTAGACAACACGCCAACGATCGATTAGTTTTTCGACTAATCAGGCCCTGGCTAGCGCACAACAAGTCTGGACACGTTTCAAAAACCTAGTTTTCCTGCATAGACACTTGGATGTATATGCGTAGACGTGATGATATTAATAAACTATTATAGTGACAGACTCACCAAGTAATCCGAAACGACTGTGCTCGGACTCTGAGAGTTCCTAGTCGTATGACCGGCACGACCGTAGTAGTGAGGTTAGATGTCATCCTACATCTGGGTTCCATTCCCAGTGCAGGAAATGAAAAAAATTCAGGAAGATGAAATTTGTGAGTTAAAACCCAAGCTGGTCAGACACCTCCCCCTTTCCCCCTAAGATAATCAAGAAGGTAAAACATCACCCCAGCCGCTAACGCGGTGTTTCTCTTTGTCAATAAAAATATATAACATGTATCTAGTGTTTTTTCTTCTTTTATATGAATATGTATATATGTATAAATGTATGTAAAGTACGTATAAATATATTGTCTACCTGTTTTGTAAAGTACGTATACAAATATTGTAACACATGTTGTATAAACAACACAACAACAGCACAACACACTTATCTCCCCTTAGTTACCTACACGCCATCCTTGAGCGGAGTATTTCCTTATATAAAAAGTCAGCTCCACCGCCTGAATCGATCGGAGTATTTCCTTATATAAAAGTCACGCTCCGCCGCCTGAATGCTAACCGTAAACAACATACTGTACTACTGTCGTAGCATCCCATCGTAAGACATTGCGTGAAAATTGGCTGTATTATGTGATCCTGAGTTTTACCCTGTTCACAGCAGTACCTTGGAACATTGTCTTTATTGGCTACTTTAATGCGTTTTCTTTGTAAGATTTTTCTCAATAATATTTCCAGTAACAAGCATCGTTAATTATGCACGTGAATGCAGACGTAACTATCAAAACAATCGCTGTTTTGCAAGAAAGCTAGACACGGACTCCGATAGCCAGGGTCTATCCCTACAAACCCAGTGAGATTTTTATCTTGTCTGTAAGATCTGGATTCGGACTCCGATAGCCAGGGTCTATCCCTGCAAACCCAGTGAGATTTTTATCTTGTCTGTAAGATTTGGATTGGGGGGAGGAGGAGGAGAGAGAGAGAGCTGGGGGAAATTGGGATGAGGAGGAACGCGCAAAAATAGCTTTTGGTCGGGCCCTACATTCACGTAGGGTCTTAAATTAGACTTTTGAATATATTTTTTTATAATCTTGACCTTCATTGCTTAAAAATATGTTTATTTGTAGTAACTTTGACAGATGGAAATGGCTCAAGGTTTCCTCGATTTCGTGAGAGAATATTTGTGAAGTTAAAATAAAACTTTTTTTTCCTTTAAAGGGCACGGATGAAAGTTGCAAGTATATGCCCTAGATTTCCATGTGTGGATTGATGAATAAGTAAGGAAAACTGAAGTGAAGGAAAATCCTAGTTCTTTATTTTTTCAGCTTCCTGAATTCTAACTCTCCATGTAGCTACAATAGCGATAGAACTGTATTTACATCTTCATTTGTCGAAGGCGTGCACTGTGGGTCGCTCAGACAACAAAATGAGTCTTACCTCCTGGTCCTTCAGACGCACGAGACGCTATTATTCGATCTCGTGCCCCGTAAATGTTTGACAAAAAGTGTAGAAATAAAAACGTCACCTGAAACCATGAGCTTGATTTTGTGTTTAATTGAACGTCATGCTTGCTATAAGGAGTCCGTGCGTGTACTGATAGGCCTTCAGACGCTAATTATAACTAACTGCGCGTGGAGCACCTGTAACGTATGTACAAACACAAATTATTTTTTTAGTGATTTTTGTTATAAAATTAGTTTTAGTGAATAAAGTCCTTAGTGTTTGGGGTATTTTTTTTTATTTTAAACTGCGAAAACTTTAAAAAAATACAAAAATATCTTGACAGGTGCATTGAACTGTAAGTGCAAGGGCAGTTTAAGAGTTTGCATATGAGGAGGCTAAAAAAAAAGTGTTTTCCCTCAAGATCCATTTTACCATTCCTTTGAAATGACACGTATGTTTTTCATTTTAGTTTTTATTTTAACCTATACAAACACAGCTGCTTTTACGTGGGCAAGTAAAACAGAATTAAGTGTTCCTCGTTGGGTCACCATGACCAATTTTTCAATCATTTACGTGCCAGCTTTTGTGCCCGAGTTGTTTGTTCCTAAACACTTCTGATTACCTACATTTTAGACAGCCCAGTCCTGGTAGAATGTATCAAACTTAAGTTCTAGGCGCAAATATGTCGAATAAACATAGGTGAAGGCTTTATACAAAACTTGGATAATTATGAAGAAGATCGAGTCGAAGATCTAAAACAGTTTCTCGCTTCGCTTCCATCATTCCAGAATAAAGTGGATTGTGAATTTCTTTATGTTGAGATGATTCCATTTTTAGTAACCAGATCAATTATTTATCTAGCTAGGCGTTGGTAAACGAGATGTGCTTTAACTCAGATTTGTGCCTGATTGCTTGTGTTACGTGTATGTATACTTGACGTTCCTGAATATTTTTCTACTTTATAGAGGCAATATTTTTTTCCTACATGCGCGGATTTTTGAAGTCTTCAAATGTACTGGACAACCCCTAATCCGGGGCTTCTTAGCCTGGATTCTATGGGATACGTGTACATAAACTAAAATTTAAAATGTAAAATGTTTACTGTTGCGTTTTATGTACTTTTTTTTTAATAAGAAAGAGTCCATAGCCCTTAACGGCAACCAAAGGGTCCATAGCCTTCTTTGGACAATCACAGGGGTTCATATCCTTCAACGGATAACCAAATGGTTTCATGGTACAAATACAGGTAAAGAAACCCTGCCTTACACGTTAATATTACGCTCTCAAAAAGAATATATGTCTTTATTTTTCCAGGTGAGGGATTCGCTAGATAAAAGATGGGAAACGATCCAAAAGTCAGCTTTGAGTGGCAGGATTACCTGGTATTCAGCATCATGTTGGCTGTCTCTTCTGTCATCGGCTTATACTTTGGCATCCAGTCCAATAGGAAGCGTGCCAGCGCTGAGGAAATGTTAATGGGTACGTTTTCTACGTTAACTGATGAAATGCTAACAGTTATGTTTTCTAGTTGAAATAAAACATACTTTTTAATGAGGTTAACAGATAAGCAGACTGCATCTTAAAAATAAACAAACGAAAAAGGAAATACAGTTTCAAAGCAGAAACTGCCGTCGCGGAAAAGAAATAGTTACACATTTCACTGTACTTGGTCTAGCTATATGAAATGGGGTGACTAGTTCCCTTCTTCGGTGCTGATGCTTTCCCTAAATCATGTACCAATTTACCGCTGAGCAGACGCTACCAGTTTTGAGCCCGGAACATTGTAACTTACCGCGCGAGGCAAGCGCTTTAACCACTCTGCAAATCGGACGCTCAGACTGCGTCTTAAGTTTTTATTGACTGCTTGCGTCAGGGTCAGCAAACCAGAGCTGACCAAGACCCTACTCCACCTCCAAGTGGTGGTCCTGGAAACAGGCTGCATCACTGCAGTCTAGCTGAGAGAGTAGGGATCGAAGAGGGAAGGCAAACCCGGTCCCAAAAAATGCCGTGCTGAAGTCGGATGTGTCGGCCGAAAGGCGCAAATATCGCAGCTTCGCTGTAAACAGACACAACACAACCAACGTCCTTTTCAGGACGAACGAGGAAGAAGAAGAAGAAGAAGTATCGATAATTTCCGAAATAATTATTTATTTTGTGTACGCGTTGAACACAATTTTACAAAGATGGAGAAAATGGAAAACACGGAAATATATATAAGGGCTGGGGTATTTAATGATTAATTATTCGATTAATCGTTTACAATTTTTCTAACGATTAAGGTAGTTCTCTATACGCGTGTTTCCTTTACGCAAATTCGAACTTACGAGCACCAATTTTAAGTCTTTTTTTGTTTTATTTACGCGCCAAACTCGAAGTTATATTTAGACATTTTTGCAGTACGTATTTGATCTGCGCACCACCGGGAGCGCGAGAGCAATATGATGCCAGTTTGAATGTTTCTTTGAGAGATTTGTGGAAGGCGTTCACTATTAAAGATGCACTTTCGCTAATCAATACTGCGTGGAACGTAGTTCCGGGGCGATGCATGAACGGTGTGTGAAAAAAAAAAACTGTGCCTTCAATTCTGTCATGAATTTGAAGGCTTTTGTGTTGATGACAGAACTACCACATCTATTAAGGATAATGTTGTTGTAGTTTATCTAGGGCTGCTGCGCTTTCAGCTCTTTTGCAGCCAATACCAAGTTGAAGAGTCCTTGGTATTATCTACACTGTAGATCTAGGCTTTTCCTGTGGGTTTTTTGCCATTCCGAAACGTGCTGAGTTTAAGTCAGGAGCTCCAGTTTCTCCAGCTGGGCTTACGTTTAAAGGATTATCACATCTAGTCCCAGGCTAGGAGAAAGAAGAGTGGGGCACATACTGTGCTCCGGCATCCAAGGGGGCTCTCCAAATATGCAGAGCTAAAAATAATGTGCTCTGGTTCTGGGCTCTCCCAGGGAATCGTCATGTCCTACACAGAGCCACGTCTCAGCTCCCCCGTCTATCATTGTGTCCATAGCGAAATCCTCCTGCATGCAGCCAACCAGATAAAAGCCAGAGTTACGTCTGGACTTCAAGTAACTCCTTCACGCTTAGTGTGCAGTGCTGGGTTCTCAACATGTTTCACGACAGGGAGAATCCCTGGAAGTGTGTGTGGATGACTTCAAAAGTCAACGAGGGTGTAATTAGTTTCACAGACAGAGGTCTGTCTGTATACACTGAGATATACAGACAGAGAATCCACATCTATATACTGTAGCATTGTGTTTAGCTGGTGGTCATATAAGGATGACTCCACATATGCCTCCATGCGTATTAAGGATGATGTCAGAATGGCTTCAAGAGCTGGTTTACATTGGCTTGAATCTCAGAAGAACAGAGCAGCAAAGAGTTGTTGGCGCTGGAGAAGATCACCATCAAAGAAAAATAACACTCCGCAACTTGCACCAACCAGCAATAACCACCAGGCCGACAACTTACAGTGAAACGATTAAACGTGACCTTCCAACTTTTTGAATTCTGCCTTATGATCTTTGAACAAGATGATCCTAACATTTACAGGAGATTTATGGTTACGTGGACAATGATAGAATGTTCTGCTCCCTACCAAGAAATCCCCCATGAGCAAAGAAAAGTCACAAACTCAAACAACTCTGGAGACCTTCAGGAAACAATTCACTGCTGCATTGCCTGCTTCTCATTCAGATCACTCACCACCCCACCACTCGTTGAGTTAGAAGTTGATTAAGTTGAAGAAGGTATTGGTCAATGTTGTTTTCTGCAAATGTCTGTGTACTTAAAATGAATGGCTTGTATTAATTTAAACTGTTTATCATTACATGTATTTTTTTTTTTATTATTTATGTACGGCATTGGTAGAACGTCTCCCCCTTACTTTACATGTATTTGAATGAGAAAATCTTGTTCCATTTACGCGACTTCTCTTTTCGTGAGGGTTCCAGGAACGCGTATATCGCGTAAACAGAGAACTACCTGTAATTGATAAAACACATTATAATCGATTATTCTGTTTTTAGCACTGTTTATGTATTTTGCTTACATGCGAGAGCATTTGCTATGTTGGAGGTTTATGGTATGGAATTTGGCAGGTATGGTCAATAATATTAAAATAATAAATTGTTCGGTTGTAACTTTTCAGTATTGTCATTATATTCTCAGGACAATGTTGTCTTATAACAAGTAAAGTCCTTCGTGATTTAAACAGCAAAAACAATGTTATTTACGATTTTTTAATAATTTATCAAATTGTTCGAAATCGATCGTGTGTGTATGTATGTATGTATATATATATATATATATATATATATATATATATATATATATATATATATATATATATATATATATATATATATATATATATATATATATATATATATATATATATATATCCTGGAAGCTGAAAAATACAAATAAAGAAGTCCTAAAAAAAATTGGACACTACAAGAGAGTTAAGATATGAGAATTAAAAATGCCATGATTTCAATATTTTGGGTATATAAAGAGACATGGCACTTGGTTAAATAAAATAAAACATGACAACGGAAAAAAACTGAACGCAAATGGGCAAGGGGGCAACCACGCTGTGAAGGCAACATCATGAAATAGACATGGAATAGAAAGTCCAGTGTGTGGATTTACAGTATGCGCTCGAGCTGGGACTCGCATACATGGGCACCTCGAATGAGTTGGAAAAAAACGCCGTAAGTTAAATACTATTATGCTGTTGGGACCAGCTGTGATGTACTCTGGGAAAAAAAATTAAATGCAAAGTATTTTTTAGCTAAGCTTGGACAGACACTCCCAGCCCGTTCAGTCTAAGTCGCCAACAACACTTTACAAAACTGTTATGAACAGTTTGAGTGCAACATTTCCTAATGAAGAAACTAAGCTCAAAATCTCCATCGCATTGCTCATTTCAAATGCATTAGGTGAACTCTCATTCAACCCTCTGATTCTGGTAAAGAATTACCTGAGGTCGTCATTAACACAAGAAGGTTTAGGCTGACTGATTTTAATCCACATTGCTGCTTGTAGAAAACAAAAATCATAGACTGATATTAATCCACATTGCTGCTAACAGAAATCATAGACTGCTTTTAAACCACATTGCTGCAGAAAACAGAAATCATAGACTGATATTAATCCACATTGCTGCTTCCTGAAAACAGAAATTATTACTTACTTACTTAGTCGTTCCCCTTCTACCGTGAGGTGTAGAGGTTTGGAAGAGAGAGCGCCAGACCATTCTATCAGCTGTCTTCTTCCTGGCCTGGTTCCATTCTAGTCCTCGGTCCTTCAAAGATTGTCTAATGTTGTCCTCCCAGCGGACTCTGGGTCGTCCTGGAGGTCTGGATCCCTGGCTCTTTGTTTCCCATGCTTGTCGTGGTAGCCGATCAGAAATTATAATGAGATTAATCCACATTGCTGCTTGCAGAAAACATAAATCATAGACTGATATTAATCCTCATTGCTGCTTGCATAAAACAAATCATATTCTGAGATTAATGCACATTGCTGCTTGTAGAAAACAGAAATCATTTACTGATATTAATCCACATTGCTGCCTGCAGAAAACATAATCATTGACTGATATTAATTCACATTGCTGCTCGCAGAAAACAGAAATCATTTACTGATATTAATTCACGTTGCTGCTTGCAGAAAACAGAAAACACTGACTGATATTAATTCATTTTGCTGCTTGCAGAAAACAGAAATCATAGACTGATTTTAATCCACATTGCTGCTTGCAGAAAACAGAAATCATTGACTGATATTAATTCACATTGCTGCTTGCAGAAAACAGAAAACACTGACTGAGATTAATCCACATTGCTGCTTGCAGAAAACAGAAATCATTGACTGATTAATCCACATTGCTGCTTGCATAAAACAAATCATATTCTGAGGCTAATCCACATTGCTGCTTGCAGAAAATAGAAATCATTGACTGATATTAATTCACATTGCTGCTTGCAGAAAACAGAAATCATTGATTTATATTAATTCACATTGCTGCTTGCAGGAAACAGAAATTTACCGGTTATACCAGTGGCTCTGTCTTTGAGCGCAAGCTTCACATCAGCAACGACAATCCTTGGAATACCAGCAGAGGTGTACTCTCGTGGTGGGGAGCAGTGGTTGTGGTGCTTTGGTCTCATTCTTTGTTTCTTGATCGTCACTTTCCTCATGGTTCCATTTTTCCACAAGCTTCAATTGACCAACGCCTATGAGGTCAGTGTGAATTATTATGTGTGTTTTCTTTGTTTTCCTTAATGAACATTTATCAATCTGCCATAATACAAACTCAATGAAGGTAATAAAGATGTTCTTTTGATTCATTCATTTATTTCCCGTTTTGCTCCTAATGGGGTATGGTGCCACCACTGCATCTGGTCCTCTTGCAGGATGCCTGCACCACGCATTCATGTGCTCCTGCAGGGGTTGTTTATGTTGCAGTGTGTTTTACATGATGAGGATGCCATCTTTATGAACCACCTTATTTCTTTGTCTCCTCTGAGTCTCCCTTGACCTGCATGGTTTTTTTTAATTATAGAAGAATGTTAAGAATCGTCCTGATAATGGAGGGTAAGGGTGTTTAATAATTAATAAAGGGGGATAAAGGCAATACAAACTGTATAAAATGTTAAGTATTAATTGCAATAATAAAAAAGTTTTATGCAGTAACAAAAACGCACATAGAAAAGTTTCTGCAATAAAGACAGTCATCAGAAAAATTTGATACATTAAAGAAGAAAAATAATGTTTCGTTTCTTTTCCTAGACGCTTGTTTTTATGTCTGTTTTGCATAGGCCTATATTTGTTATTTTTTCAGGCAATTGTTTACCTACAACACAACTGGGCCACGAATAATGCTCTTCCCTTACTTTTTTTTTTTAAATGGTACACGCATGGGCCTTTTTGACTTCATGGGAGAACAAATCCTCATTAAGTGCTAGGAATGTGATAATCTACAACAAGTAGTAGCAAGCATATCCATCAAACAAAGAAGAGAAACACCCTTTCCCTACCCCCTTCCCCACATGTTCAAGACCTTGGAGTTCAATAGTTCATCTTCAACAGTGCTTGGCAACAAGCTCATAAAAACAAATACGTTTAAAGAAGGAAATGGTGGACTATTCTTTCTATGTGCGCCAGATGAAACGAGAAAATATGCCTTATTAATTTGCTTCTTGCAAAAACTCGGAAGCAAAATGAAATCACTCTTTCGGTGGAACCATAAGAAATAATAGTATTTTGTACGGCTTGCATTTGGAATTACTGTAAACAAGGCACGAGGATAGTCACTTAAAGCAGTAGTCTTTAACTTAAACGAAAATTCATTTTCACTCGATTATCAAAATGTTATAGTTTGATTTTTACATTTCCTAAGTTTCCTAAACACTTACTGGGAAAACCGGGCAACGCCGGGTACTTACAGCTAGTCTGCAATAAGTAGTAGCAAACATGGAGTTAAACCCCCCCCCCCCCCCCTCCCCTTTCTTCCCCCCCTCCCCCTCCCCCCCCCCCCCCCCCCCCCCCCTCACGTACAAGATCTTGGAGTTCTGTAGTTAATCTTCAACAGCGCTTGGCAACAAGGTCGTAAAAACAAATATTAGGAAGAGTGAGATTCAGTCGGCATTGGTGGTAGAGTTTTACCCACACAAAAAGATTGGCAGAAGTGTTGCTGTGAGGCTGCCAATGTCATCTCAAAATCACTAAAAATATCACAGCCTGCGGGTGATTCAAATTGGTGGTTCATTCCCGCACAAAATTTTGAAACATGGGATTTCCGTCGTCGGGTTTCATGTTCATACAAAACATTATTTTCAGTAATCAAATATGTGAAGCCCTTATAATGCGAGATGCCTGGCAGCCGTAGTTACAATGCTCCAATATTTGTTGAACAACTATTAAGTTAATCCATAAACATAATTACAACTTACAACTTTATAGTTATGTGTTGCATGTATGAAGAAAAACGCAGAGAACAATGAAGAAACTTTCAAAATTGCATCTCTTCAATGATGGACAAACAATTTAAATGCATTTTTTTTTTTTTTTAACTACTGGAGATAGCTTTGGACCAAAAAACGTATAACAGCTCAGCAACTTTCAAGCAAAACAAGAAATTAAGATGGATTGGATGTACACTGAGCAGACTAGACTGAAGTCCAATCCATCAGCGGAAAAGGGCAAGAAAAACAGGAAATATGTGATTAAGAATTATTTACGTTTGACAGTGAAAGAGTGAGAGAGACAGATAAATGGAAACAGTTACCAAAGACAAGAGTTGACTGGTTGGTATGGCTGATGCGCACATGATAACCAAAGTCACTGCTTGATGGACTGAGAATGTTTTATGCACCCATGATAGCCAAGGTTACCACTTGACTGACGGGATGGTTTATGCACCCATGATAGTTAAGGTTACTACTTGACTGACGGCATGGTTTATGCACCCATGATAACCAAGGTTACCACTTGACTGACAAGAGATGTTTTATGCACCCATGATAGCCAAGGTTACTACTTGACTGACTGAGGATGTTTTAAGCACACATGATAGCCAAGGTTATCACTTTACTTACTGGATGGTTTATGTGCCCATGATAACCAAGTTTACTGCTTGACTGACGAGATGGTTTATGTGCCCATGATAACCAATATTATCACGTGACTGGTGGGATGGTTTATGTGCCTTTGATAGCCAATGTTATCACTTGACTGACGGGATTGTTTATGTGCCCATGATAGCCAATGCTTTCACTTGACTGATGGGAGATGGTTTATGGGCCCATGATAGCCAATGTCATCACTTGACTGACGGGATGGTTTATGTGCCCATGATAGCCAATGTTATCACTTGACTGATGGGATGGTTTATGTGCCCATGATAGCCAATGTTATCACTTGACTGACGGGATGGTTTATGTGCCCATGATAGACATGGTTACCACTTGACACAGTTCTTTTTTTTTTGCCCAGAAGAACGTCTTTCTGCTTGTTCCTTTTTTTTTCCTCCGGAAGGAATATAGGCCATGACCTGCAGCTGACCCCATGGTGAGAAACCTGCACTAAAGCACTTTATGTACTTTTGCAGTGGTGGTTTATGTAGCAAAGTGCTCTACGTGAGGCAGTTGTAAACTTCACTTTTGTCAACTAGTGCTACATGCCTAAATGAGCAATGGTTCCAGCCTTTTGTTGTCTTGTTTTTGTGATCTTCGAGAAGTGCACATGGTTATTCTTCTTCTGCGTTCGTTCTGAAAAGGACGTTTGTTACGTTGTGTCGCTGTTTACAGCAAAGCTGCGATATTTGAGCCTTTCGGCCCGACACATCCGGTTTCAGCATGGCATTTTTGGGACCGGGTTAGCATCCAGAAGTTACATCTGTGATGGGTTACTGTATTTTTTTTATTTTCAACTAGCTCCAGTCTTCTTCTGCATGTAATTATTTGCGTTCTTTTATTATTATTAGGCGTTCGAGTTCATAGTTATTAGTCTGGGTTAATTTTCTGACGTTAGGAGAAAATCCGACCACCCGCATCTACCCTGTTAATTGTAGGGATGGGGGAGAAGCACGACCCAGATTAACGTGGAACCAATAAAATTTAGTCTGGTAACTAGAATGGTCAGAGGATTACCTAATATTACGTATTCTTTCGCGCGTGAGCAAAAATAAATTCGCGATTGACTTGGTAAACACGGAGTCATCGGTTTGATTATGATATCATTGGACGAGTTCAGATTTAATTTATGTGCAGGCATCAAAATAGGTCAAAGGTTGCTTTAAAGCGGTTCCAGATAGATAGACGCGAATTCGATGAGTCACTGCGTCTATTATTGCATCAGAATATTATACTATATATTTAGCATCAAAATCTTTTAGCGCGCTCTGGTCCCAAGAAATTCAGCCGTGACTCAAGGGCCATCATATAGTCTGCTCAGTCCGAGATATTCTATATTTCTATATTCTGTAACTTAATTAGCGTTGTAGAACGTTCGTTTTATATAAGAGCTTAGCACGTTAGAGTAAGTTTTCTCCTGGGATTTAATTTAATTTTTATTAGTCAGGAGTGCCATCAATTGCTATCTTATACAGAAACTAGAACCAGGGTAGTGTAAGTTGTGCCTATAATTTTTCTATGAATAAGTAGCAGTATCTATGATTTGTGTAGCGGCTTTTGAGATAGTTTAACTGTGTCAGTACTAAGCCCAATAATGTAATTATGAGGTCCGTGTAACCTCGATGTGATTATTGATAATTTGTAGTGTATATACGCGGGTATGGGTGTGTATTAATTTGTTGTGTTAATTGGTTTTGTAGTCAGGAGACAGGGGTGAAGTGGATTTTATATTTAATAGATGGTGTAGTAACAGTGTGTTTAAAAATTGTGTTAATTGATACCTTCCCGGGTCAGTAGTTAATAAGAAGTTAAGGCTGGGAAATTATCCTGTATCGGGGAAGTTTTCACTTCAACGAAGCTAATGTTGTGACGCCAAAGGATCGAGACACGCACACAAAAGATTCAGGTCAGTCCGTGTCTGGGGTTCACATAACAGACAGAAAGTTAAGTTAGTGCGGGAGAGAGATCGGAGGAGACTATAAATTAGTTTGACCCTTGGGTAGGAATATTTGTTTATCGCTTTTGCGTAGCTTGTGTAGGGAAGATTTATTAATTTAGGGGACCCCAGGGTGTAGAGGAAGTTTGGGGTGGTAATGTGTTATTGTCTTAGGAATTTTGACTTGTTGTATAGATGTGGTTATTTTTTTTCTTCAGCCTCAAGGATTGGATGGTGGTGGAGTTTATTGATAGCCATAATCCTACCACGGACTTTGCCTTCTAGAGAGAAGGAGGCACGAGACAGCTGCATAAATTGCAGAAACTTGGGTTCGCGCTTGTACCGGCGCCCAGTACGTCTGCAACCCTGAAAGAAAGAAGTTCTCTTGCAGTGAGGGCACATGCCTCAGAGGGAACGGGTTCTTTAAATCAGGAGCTCTTAGCTCGTTAATGCATACCAAACAGGCACGTTGCCTGGTGCTTATCATTCTGCCATAATAATGCTTACTTAGTCGTTCCCCTTCTACCGTGCCATAATAATGCAGTGGTCCTAAACCCGAACCGGGTTAACTCAGCAAGTTGAAGAAGTATCATCAGTGGTGAAACCATCTACATTATTTGGCAATTACCTAGCTATCTTATTAACAAGCCCCTCGTTATCAGTATTCAGGAAAGGAGAGAGGGAAAACATATCTTTCCCAAATGCTAACCGGAGAAGGAGAGTGATGGAGAAGCAACTCATCAGATCCTCAGACGAAGGCGGTGGTGTCAGAGAGGCACTGAACCGAGACAGAGGCGAAAGGAAGGAGTGTAGAGAGGAACAGTAGATTCGGATATAACGACTTAGAGGACAGCCTCTGAGTTAGCACTGCATAGTCAATTAGTGTAGCAGTGCTTGTAGAGTATTATTCAATTTTGTAGGCCCGCCTAGAGCGCTAGACAGGGTAGATATTTAGTTTATACCTCGTCAGTGAGATCGTGTGTTAGTTTGTAAAATATAGTGTAGACAGGAGTGGTGGCTCTTACTTAGAGACCCCCACCAAGTATAGGTAGTTATCTTTAGTTGTGACATGCAGGTGTAAAACGTGTGAAAGAGAGTGTGGAATCTTTTCTTTTTTTATATTTGTCTTTCATTTAAATTGTTCTTTTTCCCAGGTTGTGCAAACTCGCACTTTATTTAATTTGTTTACTGTGGATTTGATTTGTTGTTTAATAAACTATAAAATGTACACTGGATCAGTTTATCTTTAACTATACTGTACTTATATGCTTGTCTGTATAGTTGTGTCTGTGGACTTTAGTAAAACCTTATCTCCTTTCTGGTAGTCAGAGGTGGTGAGACAGTAGCTCTTACATAAGCCACAAGTGGCGAGGGAGAGTCAATCTCGGTTCTCCCCCTCGAAGCTATAAGTCTCATCTTTCCACATTCACTGTCATTCTCATCTAAATCTATCTTCTCAGACTTTCTCATAACTAGTGTCTTGTCTCTGTACTCAGACAGACTCTAACTTAAACCCACTTCGTGACAACATCTGATGTTTGTTTGCTTTATATTTTTTAAATATTCTTTGTGGTTACACTATAGTTAGTTAAGACACTGGAAAAAATACTAGTGATAATAATGTAATATATGATGTACTTGCTATCTAATTTATAGTATCTGGAGCTGCGTTTCCACAAAGTGATACGTTACATGGGGTCAGCAGCATTCTCCATCATTATCGTAAGTAATTTCTAAATTTATAACAAAAATGTATAGTAATTCTTTTCGTTCAGATGGAACGGATGGGTTGGAAGGGTGAGGTTGGGGGTTTATTTTTTGCATTGTATCCACGTTCATGCCAATAGAACAAGAGATGAGAAGAAGACAATGGCGATGGATAGGACAGGCATTCAGGAAACCTGTTGATACTTGTAGTATTAACGTGCCAGTACTATAAGCATGTTAATACTATAGTTAACATGGCTTCTCTTACCCAGGGTAAGAGAAGTTAAGGAGAACCAAAGAACACATGGAGAAGAGAACAGGAGTCAAACATGATGGGGATAAAGAAGACATGGAAAGACCTTGAGCTGATGGCACGGGACAGGAAGACCTGGCATAAGTTTCTTGAATACCTAGGCTCCTTGGGGAGTTGAAAGGTGATGAATGAACGTCATAGCAAAGCTTTGGATCCTAACATGAGACCAAGAAAACACATGGAAGAGAGATCTAGAGACAGAAATGAAAATGATGAGGAAGACGTGTACAGACAAGGAGCTGATGGCGCAAGAGAGGACAACTTGGCAGAAGTTTATTGAAGGTTTATGCTCCTTGAAGAGTTCAAGGGTCATGACCCTCATTCATGCTGCACAATGTCACTTTTGGTCTGTGTTCTCATCTGCACTTTAAATTTGCTTCTTCATTTTCTGCTTTTTTCCCTTCTTGTTGTTCATCTTCTGCAGCTTCTTTTTTTCCTCTCTTTCTCCTCCTCGATTTTTCCTCTTGTTCTTCAGTTTTACTGTTCCTTTTCACCTTGGTGTATCTTCTTTTGTTCTCCTCCTTGTTATTCTTTCATTTTATTATTCTCATTCTCCATTTTGTTATCTTCCTCTTTTCATCTTTCTTTCCTTCCTTTTTTGCATCCTCATCTCCTCTTTTTCTTTCCCTTCCTCTTTCTCTCTTGCTCTCTCTCTTTCTTGCTCTCTCTCTCTTTCTCTCTCTCTCTCTCTCTCTCTCTCTCTCTCTCTCGCACTTTCTCTCTCTCTCCATATTTTTTTAATTTCCTGTAAATTTACTATATTGTATTATATAACAGGACTTTTAAAAACACTTTACATTTTTAAGACACACTATAAATAATGTTTTTCTAGCTTTTTTTATTTATTAATTATAATTTATGTTATATTAACTTTAGTTGCATAAGTGAAATTTGGATATGTTAGTGTAGCTGATGCTTGAATAGTTAAAATTACATCAATATTATTGCACTGAATTACACAATGATACTTATTTAAGGAGACTATGGCAGCAAGTTACCTAATTCATGCTGAAATATGCTGAATTTTGATTATTTATGCTCCTGATTTCAGAGCCTGGTAAAAATTTGAACATTATTTGTAGTGCGTATGTGAGTGTTTTATGTTTAAAATAGATATATTTTTAGCTACATCTGAGAATATATTGTATCTAATTTCTTGATTTCTTGATCAGTGACCTTAGATCTTCCATCTCACTTACAGAAACTAACCTTTACTTACTTACTTAGTCGTTCCCCTTCTACCGTGAGGTGTAGAGGTTTGGAAGAGAGAGCGCCAGACTATCCTATCAGCTGTCTTCCTCCTGGCCTGGTTCCATTCTAGTCCTCGGTCCTTCAAAGAGTGTCTAATGTTGTCCTCCCAGTGGACTCTGGGTCGTCCTGGGGGTCTGGATCCCTGGCTCTTTGTTTCCCATGCTTGTCGGGGTAGCCGATCTTCTCCCATTCTGCAGACATGGCCAAACCATCTTAGTTGGGACTGTTCTGCTTGGGTCTGCAGGGGGTGGCATTTTAGGCCTTGACGTATCGTCTACAGAAACTAACCAAAGATATGAAATTTCGAGAGAAAAAGATTATTTTATAAGGTTTACTAAATTCTAAAAATACATTTGTTATTATAATGGTTCTTTCATTTTTCTTTTCATTTATTATGGAAACTGAGCCACCACTGCAGTTGATCCCCTTGCACCAAGCTCTTGCAATGGTAGTTTCTCTTGCAATGTGTTTCACATGATGAGGTTGCCAGCTCCATGCATAACCTTATGTTAGTCACCAGCTTGACCCTGAGGGGGGGTCTACAACAGTAGTCTTTTTCTTTCGTTTGTCTCCTTAGTGACCTCCAAAAACTGCATGGACAAATAATGTTGTTGCTGCTATATTAATGTATATTGTGCTAATGTAGCGTTACTAATGTGGATTACCAGTAATTTTTGTAGTGCTGGAGTGTGTGATAATGATCATTGTCACGATTGTGACATAATGTTTATTATGTCAATCAGTATTATGTCAAAAGGGTTGGAAGGACAGTATTTTCTTTCTTTGTCTTATGCACCTTTTTTTTCTTATAAGTACTGCCTTATACTGATGTCACAGTGTGTATGTGAAATTGAAGAGAGAGAGAGAGAGGTCGAAGTGAAAGCTGAAACTTGATTTATGTTTAAAGGATATGGCATCATACAGTACTCAGACTATATTTTCTTCACAGCTAATTTACATGGCTGCTGTTCTGTATGCACCCGCTGTGGCTCTTAGTCAGGGTAAGAAGTTTTGTTGATTTTAAGTAGTGTTTTCCTCACCTTCTTAATTTTGCTGTCAAGAATTGTCGAGAATGTGCTTCTGTTCTTTTGCAAAAATATAGTGTTGGCTAGTGTTTGTCCAAATTTTGCTATGATTTAACTCTTGAAGGACATGGTGGCTTTCACATTTTGACACAATAAATTGTCTGCCGCGTAGAGTTTTTGTATAGTGTTAGAGTTTATAGGTCAATTCTTTCCAAGTTTTTTTTTTAATAGTATGGTTATGTTAAACAGTTGTAAAGGAAACCAAATGTGGATTAATAAAATATAAAGTTGGGAAAGAACGAAAGAAAGTGTTCAAATACACCAGCCTCAAAAACTGCCCTCTTGTCGCAAAGAAAATCAGCCAACAATACTGGCCTCTTTTCACAAAGAAAATCAGCCAACAATACTGGCCTCTCGTATACCTATCTTCTTCTTGGTTGCCACCTTGCACTGAAAACACTGTCATCTGTTGCTGAAGTCTTGTGTGAGTTGACAGGGCTGCATGCCTATTTTAAAGAGGTGTCCAATCTTTCCTGTCTGCCTAAATAGTTGATTCATGGTGATTTTACAACCAACTTCTGATGTCATTGTTACTCACTTTGTCTTTATCTTGACACTAACATATTTTCTTAGGCATATAATCCGTGTTTTACATTGACAGCAAAGGGTGGTATAAATATGTTACTTCTCAACTGCCGTTTTTGTTTCTACAGGGATTTATAACTTTTTGGGCAGAGGTATTAGTTGCTTTTAAGAAGTGAAGTTAGCCATTTTTTTAAAAATCAAGTGAACCTTTGCATAAAACACACACACAATGCAAGTTTCGGTAACAATTTGTGTTATCAGCAGCTTGGATCCAAAGGGCAACTTGACAATGAAAGTCATAAAAATATATACTCGTATTAATATATATGTAATGCTACCTTCATGGTAGGCAGCAATCCTTTGAGTTTTTCATCTTAACTTTTCAGCTCACTGTGGAGAATGGAACATATTAGTTCGTATCATACCCTGCTGTGATGCACCATCTCAGATCTGTTCAAGTTATTTCCATGTTTTCCTTATAATTCTTATGTCTGCCTCCAGTCTCTTCCCCAAGTGTTTTTAGGACTCCCTCCATCTCTTCTACGCAGGATTTTCAAAGCAGGAACTGCATTGCAGTGCTACTTAACTTTCCGTAGAACTTACTTACTTAGTCGTTCCTCTTCTACCGTGAGGTGTAGAGCGCCATACTATCCTATTGGCTGTCTTCCTTCTGGCATGGTTCCATTCTAGTCCTTGGTCCTTCAAAGATTGTCTAATGTTGTCCTCCCAGTGGACTCTGGGTTATCCTGGAGGTCTGAATCCCTGGCTCTTAGTTTCCCACGCTTGTCCAGGTAGCTGATCTTCTCCTATTCTGCAGACAAGGCCAAACCATCTTAGTTGGGACTGTTCTACTTGGGTCTGCAGGGGTTTGGCTGTAGAACTCAGTGGAACATATATTTAATGCATAAATATTTAATATATTTAATGTATATCATGAAGTGCTCAGAAATTAACAACATAACTGGTGAAATCAGGAGAGAAATAAGACAGAACTGTCTAGGACACATACAGTATTTAAAATAAGTAGAAATGAACATCCTTGCAAAACAATAAAACAAAAATAATAAAACAAAAAGCTTAAAACAAAGCAAAAAAACATGTACAAGTATCATAGTAAAGAAGCTAACAGAACCATACAAATCTGGAGAAATCCAGGCTGGCTTGCAGAAAAACACGTCTAAAAAGCAAAAAATATGTTATTGCCTTATCCCTTAAATTGAATTAGGAGCAAGATGAAATATAGTCACGGTAAAATATTTGAAGCGGTTGTTGAACTTGTGTAGTGAATATATTCTTTCATTATCCATACAAGCCTTCCCTAATCTGATTTTCCAAAGTGTAGAGATGAAGTGTTTAACCAGAACCTACCCTATTTTGTTGTTTATGTTGATAAAAACAACCTCTGCAGATGAAAGTTGATTTAAAAAATTATCTTGGTTTAATGGCCTTTTTCACTATTTATTATTTAATAAATTGTAATTTATTAAAAAGTTTAATTATTTCATTTTCAGTGACTGGACTGTCAAAGGAGATCTCAATTTTGGCCATGGGGGCAATTTGCACATTCTATACATCCATCGTGAGTTTAGCTTTTCTTAGTATAGTTTTATGTATTTTACTTGCATATGTTTGTATATGTGTATGTGCATTTGTACACCTATGCTGTAGTATCTTCTTTGTATGTCATTCTCTATTTCTTCTTTCCATCAACCTTACATTCAAACTTTCTTCTTTTCAGAACATGGGCAGTGAAACTAGACTATATTTTTCCAGTCTTAAAATACATTGTTCCAGTGTAGATTGAGAATCTTTATTTGTTGCCCATGGTATTCTTAACATTTCTCAATACTTATTGTCCTTTTAGCTCATCTAGTGAAATTTGTCATGCCATTTAAAAAAAGATTTTAATAGTGCAATACTTTGGTGCAATACTGTACACAAGAAACAGAACTTTATGTTTTACTGAGATGTTTTATTTTTTCATCTTTCACTACTTTACATATTTTGCATTAAGGCCTCATTTCTTCATGTCTTTGCCAAACAATACAAAATCTCAAGCTTATCCATGAAATATGTATTCTTGAAAATTAAAAACTTCATTTTAACTAAAAATACATTTTTTTAAATGTAATTCCCTTTCCACCAATATTATGACGATTAAGGCACATGTGTGTGATGTGTGTACACTGCTTTTTAGACTTCTATGTAACATCATATTTTTTTAATTCTAAGTTCAAACGAAATAAATTATTTATTGGTTTATCTTATTATTTATTTTATTTTATAATTTTAAAGCGTTTTTTTTTTTGAGGATCCATCATTTATTTATTTCAATCTGATTTTATCTTCTTTAAATTTCTCGTAACTTATTTATCCCAGTCAGATGCTGATATTAATATCTGTTATCAGATATTTATATTTCTTTAGTACTTGTATTTTGTGTTTATATAAACTATGGTCCGTTATATGCTGTTTTACTGTGTTTCATGTGGTAGATCTGCATTTAACACCTATTACATAGTAAAACTAGAGTTGTGTGAGTGTAAATATTCTAAAAGTAAATTTATTTGTTGTTCATACTTTTTATATTTTAAAGGAAGCGCCCTATAGAGTTATCTTGCAAGCACTTTGCACAACAAGGTTCTTTTTATCATAAAATATCCTACTCCCAGTTGTAATCTGAGCAGTTTCTTATTGATGCAAATTTTTAATTTTCTAGTTACTGACAAATATTTGTTGGAGCTTTGAACATGCTATATACGTGTCTTTCCTTTAAACTTTGATCCCAAGCTACTTTTCATTATTATTTTTAATCTATGACTTTTATATCTTTTCTGCCCAGAGCTGTATTATTTGACTTTTAGTGTCTCTACAATTCTTTGCTTCCTGATCTGTCTTTTCATATCCTTCTAATCCAGCATGTGAACATATCCACACTATTAGAACTAATTATACTTTTGGTTTATAAATATGCACGTACATACCTGTCAATCTGTACGAATTTTTCGTACAATGTACGGATTTTTGATACTTTTAGCAGTGTACAGCCGTACAGACTCGTTGTACAAATTTTTCTCCCCCCCCCCCCAAAAAAAATTTTTTTATTTTTTTTTAAATTCTAAACACATTTTCCAACCCAAGTTTTTTTAAATTTTAAATAAAAAAATATTTTCTAGCCCAGGTTTTTTTTAAAACCAATTTTTTATATTTTTAATTCCGGGAATCTCGGCGTCCGTTTTTAAACTGAGGTCTCTCCCAGCAACCAATCAAATCCTTTTATACCCAACAAAAAACTTTGAATTCGGCCTCAGATGCTTTCGGTTGTCAGCGTGACATGACGTATTTTTAAAGTTACCTGTTATCAACAACCACGCTTGCTTGCCACCATACTTCGACACTATTTTGTTTAAAAAAGCTAAGTACTTATAATAATAATAATAATAATAATAATAGCCCCTTCAGTCATAACTGACTATGGGAATGCGCCCCTGAGGTGACAGCCCTCAGCTGCTTATTTTCCTGGTGCTCCTTTCGACGTTTTCTCCCCTCCTCTGCTTGTTGTGTGAGCCTCTCTTCGCCCAATCTGAGGTGGTGCCGTAAATAGCATCGCCACTTAGTGCGATCGGCAGCTTCATCCTCCCATGTTGCTGGATCCATGTCCAGTGCCCTCATATCTCTCTTGCACACATCTTTGAACCTCAGCTGTGGTCGCCCAACTGTTCTCTTGCCATCCGCCAATTGTCCGTAGAAGATATCATTTGGGATGCGACCATCTTCCATGCGGCGAACATGGCCAAGCCAGCGAAGTCTGCGCTGTCTAAGCAGTGTATACATACTTTGAAGGCCAGCATGTGACAACACCTCGACATTTGTCACTTTATCTTTCCACGAAATGCCGAGGATGCGGCGTAGACACCGTAAATGGAAGGTATTGAGCCTTCTTTCTTGCTTAGCATAGGTCATCCAGGTCTCGCTGCCATATAGGAGTGTGCTGGTGATGCAGGCATTATATACCGCAGCTTTGGTCTTCATTGTGAGTTTGGAGTTTCCCCAAACACGCGATGTGAGGCGGGCAAAGGTAGCTGCAGCTTTGCCAATGCGGCTGTCGATTTCTGTATCCAGTGGGAGTTTGTCATTGATGGTAGACCCTAGGTATGTGAAGTGGTGCACCACTGCCAATTCATAGTTATCGATAGTGATAACTGGTGCAGCACCCGCATCCTGACTCAGCACATTCGTTTTCTTTAGACTTATTGTGAGGCCAAAGTCCTTGCATGCTTTAGTAGAAGCGATTCATCAAGTTCTGAAGCTCCTGTTGGCTTTGAGTGACGACTGCAGCATCATCAGCGAACAACAAGTCTCTTATAGTGACCCTTCTGATTTTTGTTTTTTGCCTTCAGCCTTGAAAGATTAAACAGACGGCCATCTGACCTAGTGTGAAGGCATATTCCTTCAGTTGCATCTCTGAATGCATGTTTCAAGAGTAAGGCAAAGAAGATCCCGAAGAGGGTCGGAGCCAGAACACAGCCTTGTTTAACGCCACTTCGTATGTCAAAGGGCTGTGACGTTGTTGCTGTCATTTTCGACGGAGTCATCTGTCAAGTTATTTGCTTATGTTTGTATCATAAGTATAATTGTGTCTTTACCTGCGATGTCAGGTTGATTAGGGGTTGTCTTCCCTTGTTTATTCATTCATTGTGTTTGACCTGTAGGGTCAGAGGTTGACAGTTCGGCGTAGGCCTATGGGAAGGTTTTTTAAGCGGGAGTGAGATATACTTCCGGGAAGCCGGGAGGTCCTGTTTTTCTGAAGGGACCAAGAGTCCATTGTTTTTCGGGGAGAATCTTCGAAGTAACTGCTATGGCAGTTTTCCCCAGTGAATCTCTGTGCGTCGGGATGACGACAGAATTCCTTGTGTAGTTCTGAGGATTCATTTACCAGGTAATACCGACCTTTATGCATTATTACGCTTTTCGGTGGCAGAACATGTAAAGGATTACCTAGGGTGAACAGCAGTTCACGGATCCGCCATTTCAGAACTTATATATATTTGTGCTCGAGGTAGCCATCCAAGACTGTTAGTCTTATATTGTCCAGAAATCCAGTGACGAAGATATATTGTGGGAGCCGCAGATTGGCGGAACTTCTATCTACAATAAGTATTACTGCAGGGTTGATGATAACCTATTTAACAGAAGTACACGGCCGACGTTAGGACGAGGCCTGTGCTTCCGGCTATTATACTACAGCCTGATATGTGCAATTGGCAGGGAGTGCCAAGTTGCACCTGTGTGTCAAGGTAACTAAGGCATCTGACGCGTTTAGTCAGAGACGCCAAGGGCGACGCTACGAACTGTCATTACTGAAGAACTTTGCTATTGACCATGCACGTCTATTCTGATGTTTACCTTTTTGAATGCCAAATGTATACCTATCGATGTCAGGTCAGCATGACCTTGTTACACTGACTGTTCCTGTTGATACTATGTGTGTTCCCGTCAATAAATGTCTTGAAACATGCCTGCAGTGTCAAAGCATCCTTGATTACTGCATGTGAGAGTATGGGTTGCAGGATCTACATCTATACGAGCCTAAACACATTCGCGCCTTCATTCGCACCCACACTCAATTCATCATACGCTCGCACTACACATCTAACAACATGTATACTGTCTTGGGCCAGTGATCACCTCAACAAGAAAAAAAAGACAGTTACATTTCTGGTGGACCAGTTACGTGGGCTCTTATGATACATTTCTTGTCGCCAATGTGGCCTAGAAACTTACATTTCTGATGGACCAGACCTGTGGGTTTAAAAAGAACAGAGCGAGCATTTGACATTATTGTTGACATTTATGGATCCAGAAATTTACATTCCTGGTTGGCTGTTACATGTATGATGTCTCCAGTTTTGTCGAGAAAGTTACAAGAAGGACAAGTACACATTACACTTCTGATCTGTGGGTCTAAGCTACACACGGGACAGCCGTAACACACAACGCTAATTCTACACTTGCAAGTTTTGGCTACAACAGGACAGATATAGGTCATCAACGGTTGACACAAATAAACAGTACGAGCATTTATATTATAATGCTACATAAAGCATAACAAGACAAGTACTGAAGTGAACTACTAGGCATTTGCTACGTGGACCATAACTGCATAGAAGGCGGGTTCCTATTGTAAACAGTACTGCGGGTTGTGACACGTTTCATTCAACAACAGACTTTTCTAGGTCAGAGCATTCAAGCTACATTGTTGGAGGTCAAGTGTCTGTAAACAGTACGTGGAAATTGTAAACATTCAATGTGCAAGGCGTAATTTGAGAAGGTCATAGTAACTTTGGTTCGTGAATACCACTTTATGTTACAGTGGATTTGACGTTCAGTGCGCGTTTGACATTTCGTTTCTGTGTTCGCAAGGAGCAAGAAATTTATTTTAGTTTCAGCTGTGACTGAACTTGTTCTGCAACACATTGAAATTGATTGCTATATGTTTATGTCACTTCTACTGTTTTTGGTGTATTTTTTCTGCGGGTTTTTCGGTTGGTGGGTCTTACGGTAAATGTGCCACTTGATCGAGGCTTACTGTAAGCGGTCTGTAGGTGCAAATTTTCATAATTTGGAAATTTGCTAGTGACAATTGGTCGCTATTGATGTTAGCTGTGATGTAATTGTACTTAACGTTGTTTTTGTAATATTTTGTCTGTTTTTTCAGTTTTGATTGTCGATTTGTTTTGTTTGTATTCTGTAGGTCTCTCCTTTCTTGTGTATTTCTCTACACATTTTTGGTTAAAACAGTGTTGCCATTTGTATTGTTTTGTATTTTTGTCTTTGTATTTTTTTTTTTGGTTGTACTACATTACTGTCATGCACATTCTACATACACATACTTGGTCATGTTTTGATATTATTGATAAGGTAGACTCTTCATATAGAGTTTGTTAAATAATATTATATAAGATATTTATACAAGTTCTTTGATAAAAGACTTGTTATCTACAAAGACTAAGACAGTAAAATAAAGTGAAGTGAGTATACAAGTCTAGCATTTCAGACTTGTCTCCCATTGAAGTGGGATAAGGTAATTTATTTAATTTTTTTTCAGGTTTCTGATCTCATTAGACAGAATGTCTACATTGGATTTCTTCATCCAGCAAGGGTTGACCCTTGGTAAGTCTGGTAAAGAATTGGAAGAATATTCATCTGCTCAATTCGCCATTGCATTAAAGTCAGAAGAAAAGAAACAAAAAGAGGAAATTAAATTGAAAGCAGAAGCTGAACTAAAGAAGCTAGAAGCTGAGAATAGAAGATTAGAACTTGAAGAAAGAAGGTATCAAAGAGAAGCTGAGGAGAGAAAAGCTCAAGCTGCTGCTGAGGAGAGGAAAGCTCAAGCTGCAGCTGATGAAAGAAAATTCCAGATGGAAATGGAAGACAAAAAAATTCAAGCTCAAGCTGCTGCAGAGGAAAAAAAACTTCAAGCTGCTGCAGAGGAAAAAAAACTTCAAGCTGCTGCAGAGGGAAAAAAACTTCAAGCTGCTGCTGAGGCTGAAATTAGAAAAATGGAACATGAGGAAAGAAAACAGAAGATGGAACTTGATGAAAAACTCGCAATTTTGGAGTTAGAGAAATTGAAATTGGCGAGTACGGGTGCTCAGCAAACAACTTCGAGTACGACAAAGGAGTTTGTTAGTAGGATTAAATTGCCTCATTTCAATCCTTTAAAGGATGACGTAGCAGATTATCTAGATAGATTCCAATTTTTTGTGCGATACGCATAACATAAAAAAGGAAAAATATGTTGAACAACTGATGCCATTTTTTACAGGTGACACAGTGACTACTCTTATGACAATAGACGAACATGAGAGGACTAATTATGATGTTGTCAGGGCAGCATTGCTAAAAAAATACCAATTAAAACAAGAAGACTATCGTCTTCGTTTTAGGACAATGTTGCCAGAAAATGGAGTAGATTTCTCTGATTTTGTTACAAAGATACGTCGTACATTTACACGATGGGTTGAGTTGTCTCAGATTGAGAAAACATATGAAGGTCTAATGGACTTATTATTGCGAGATAAGGTTTTGTCATCTGTTAATGATTCTTTTCTTGCATTCCTTCATGAGCGTAAGCCTAAAAACTTAAAAGAAATGGAGGAATACTGTTGTCAGTATGCCACAGCACATCCCCATGCTACAGTTAGCAATTCTAAAGTGAAAGAAGGGTTGCCAGCTGCTTCGGCAACACCATATGGCCCTAATTTCAGAAAAAAATTTCAGGGTGCTCAACAAAATTGGAATAGGGGAAGTAATCAAAATTACACTCAGAAGCGGAGTAATCCAACACATGATGGTTCTTCGTCTATGCAGTGGAGACAAGATGGTAGTTCTCGTAATTTTAGTGGTAATAATTTGAGACACTTTCATAAAGGCTATCCAAATAATAACTATTCAAATTTTCGAGGTAATCATTCTCGACGTCAAGATTATGACGATGGTGAATTTAGAAACCGGGATTCAAACCGGAATGATGATTACAATAGGCAATATGATAACAATTACAGGGGAAATGATAGTCGAAATAATTACAGGGGAAATGATAATCGAGGTAGACCTAGGTTTAACAAAAAAAAGACCTTACCAACAGGCAAACTCTGCGCAACAAGAGTTTGATGGAGCCTGTAATACAGTAAATGATAGTGGTAACTCTAGGGCTATCACTGGTTGTGCTTTCGATTTTGGGAGAGCAACTGAATGCCCCCAATGCTTAACATTGTTTGACTCATCAACTGTATCTACGCTAAGTTGTGGTCACCCTCTTCCTGCTCTACCTGCTACAGTTGCGCATGATGGGAGAGGATCTCTCATCTTAGATAAAGGTCTAATAAATGATAGGTTAGTCTCAGTACTTTTCGATTCGGGATGTACTACCGTCGGGGTTAAGGAGTCTCTGATAGATCCTTGCTGTGCCACTGGAAAAACAATCAAATGTGTTACATTTGGTGGTACTATGGAAAGCTATCCTACTGCTATTATTAGGATTGACACTCCTTTCTTCACAGGAGATGTCCATGCATGTCTTCTTCCTAATCCTATTGCGGATCTTATAATCGGTCGTATTCATGGGGTTAAGGAATGCACCCCGCAACAAATTTCTAGTTGGGAAGAAGAAAACATTCAAACGGTCAATGCAGTGGTGACAAGAGCTCAAGCTCTTAATCCCCCAACTTCATCTGATAATAGTAATGAAGTTGATAGCCAAGACGAGCACTTGGTGATTTCCCATGACTCGTTTGTTAAACGTCAAGAAGAGGATCCTTCTTTGAAGAAATACTTCCTTCTTGCAAAGAAAGGGGATCCCAATCAAAATACGAATCACAAATCGTATATATCACTATGAAGAATGGTATATTGGTACGAATGGTACAACACTCGGACAAGTCTATGCACTCGCAAATTCTTGTGCCTAAGTGTATGAGAGCCTTAATTCTTCGGCATGCACACGATTCTCAGTGTGCTGGACACATGGGTTTTTCCAGAACTAAAACTAGAGTCCTTGCGTCATTCTTTTGGCCATTCGTGAATAAAGACATCCGAATTTATTGCCGATCTTGCAAAATTTGTCAAGAGGTCAAGTCTAGAGGTCCGAGACATGCTGCTCCTATTCAGGCTGCAGATATTCCGATTCGGCCGTTTCAGAAAATGGCTATAGACATCATTGGTCCGTTCAAAATTAAGTCAGCCAGAGGACACCAATTTATCCTCACTTGCGTGGACATGTGCACGCGTTGGCCAGAGGCTATTCCTCTGAAGAGCATATCAACTGTCGATATCGCTGATGCTCTTTGGCTCGTATTTTCTCGTCTGGGATTCCCCGGAGAAATACTGTCGGATCACGGCACTCAGTTAATTTCGGACGTTATGTCTCAGGTAATGGCTACGCTAGACATTAAAAGGTCTCTCAGTAGTATTTATCATCCAATGTCCAATGGATTGGTAGAACGTCTTAACAGGACACTAAAGAACTTACTTGGCAAGATAACGGAGGATCATCCTGAAGATTGGGACAGGGTTTTACCTGCAGTCCTCTTTGCCTATAGAGAGGTTCCCAACGAGCATACAGGGTTTTCTCCTTTCGAACTTGTCTTTGGCGCGCAACCGCGCGGGCCAATGTCCTTGTTACACGATTTGATAACTTCCGATAATATTGACGATGATACACAATCGTCATATGAATATGTTATAGCTCTTAGAGAAAAGATTATCGAATCGTGCAGGTTAGCAACTTCATCTTCCGAATTTGCGAAAGAAAAAGCTAGGCGATTTGCTAATAAGAAAAGACGCCTACGTCAACTTTGTCCTGGAGACAAAGCATATGTCTTACTGCCCTCAAGAGAGAATAGACTTCTCATTTCTTGGAAGGGTCCATACACTATAGTCTCGAAAATTTCTGATGTCGACTATATTGTCGATGTGGATGGAAGGCATAAAACCTTCCATATAAATATGTTAACAGAGTTTATTGAACGTCCAGACTATTTACAGCCTATTTTCCAGGCGACGGACGACTCTCCAGTTCAACATGGTCACATCTCATCCCTGTCCGTTATACAGGATGAGGAAACTATTTTTTCTGACGTGAACTTACCTCTTCCTACGATTCCACTTACTTCAACGGAAGCGTGGAGAGACGTTACAGTCTCTTCTAACTTGTCTTTTGAGGAACAACGTCAAGTATCCTCTACGTTACAATCATATCAGGATGTCCTTACCGACATTCCTGGACACACAGATGTCATAGAACATGACATCATACTTACTGATCGTAATCCGATCAGAGTAAGACCATACCCAATACCTATTCATTTTCAAGCACAAGTCGAGAAAGAATTGGATGAAATGATTCAACTACAAATAATTGAACCATCCACTTCAGCTTATTCTTCGTCAATAGTTATTGTTCGAAAGAAAGACAATAACATACGTCTTTGCGTTGATTATCGCAAATTAAATCAAGTTACGAAGTTCGATGCTGAACCTATGCCGTTATTAGATGATCTACTTATTAGACTTTCTAAAGCTAAATTCTTTACTAAACTAGACTTGTCGAAAGGTTATTGGCAAGTCCCACTGACGGAACACGCCAAACCTCTCACTGCTTTTTCGACACCTAGGGGTCTGTTTCAATGGAATTTTATGCCTTTCGGGCTTATGAACGCCCCAGCGACTTTCGTACGCATGATGCGACGAATTCTATCAGATCGTGCAGATGTCATTGCATATTTAGACGACATCTGTCTTTTCAGCGATACTTGGGAAGAACACTATGTGGGTCTGAAGGAATTGCTATCTACTCTACGTGAGCATAGTTTGACTGCTAAACCCTCTAAAGCTTTTGTTGGGTTTAGTGAAATTTCCTTCCTAGGTCATCGAGTTGGTCATGGTCTGTTGAAGACAGAGGACCAAAACATTTCAAAGATATTAAATATCTCGGTTCCGAAGACAAAAAAGCAAGTGCATAGTCTCTTGGGATTGATACAATTCTATGGAAGATTCATTGAGAATCTGTCCTCCATTATGGCACCACTTTCAACGTTATTGAAAAAAGGTTCTCCTAATATGGTGCGTTGGTCCCAAGAATGCCAATCTTCATTGGATCAGGTTAAGAATTTGTTCTCATCTCATCCTATCTTAAGACTACCGACGATTGATAAGACTTTTGTCCTTCGTAGTGATGCCTCTTCCACTGGCATTGGAGCGGCACTAATGCAGGAATATTCAGGAACTCTGCATCCTGTAATGTATATTTCTAGGAAGCTGAATGCGGCAGAAAGGAATTACTCGGTTTTGGACTGTGAATTGTTGGCTATGGTTTGGTCCATTCTTAAGCTACAAAGGTTCCTTCTGGGCGCGCATTTCTTTATGGAAACCGACCAAAAAGCTCTTACGGCTATGCAAAGTAAGGATTTGAAGAGCTCGAGATCTACTCGTTATGCTATTGCTCTTCAGCCTTTCCATTTCACGGTGCGAGCTATCCGTGGTTCGGATAATGTGATGGCGGACATATTGTCTAGATGCCCACATGATTCCAGTTAAATCTTGTGTCCTAGTTTTTCCTGATATACTTTCAGACTTAGGTCTGTCCTTCATATCATAATATGTTGTAATACAAATGTATTTGGATGATGTTTAGATAATTTAACAAATTTCATTTTGTCCATCCATCAGTGATATGTTGCTAAAATAGCATTGACATTTGTATATTGCTATGATTATATTATTTAGTAATGTTTGATATATGATTGGTATTGCCAGCAACTTAGGTTTCTTGAATGGTATCCCTTAGTTTGTTTGGCTTAAAGGAAATATTTTCTCCTATGTTGGGAGATGATTTGTACCCTCTTCTATTGTACCTGATATTAGGTTCATTGTTTGCATGAGCACAGAAGTGATACTGGTGCTATCTTGCTCATGAACATATTAAAAAAAAAATGCAATTTTTTTTTTTTTACAGGGGGGGGGTAGTAATGTTGCTGTCATTTTCGACGGAGTCATCTGTCAAGTTATTTGCTTATGTTTGTATCATAAGTATAATTGTGTCTTTACCTGCGATGTCAGGTTGATTAGGGGTTGTCTTCCCTTGTTTATTCATTCATTGTGTTTGACCTGTAGGGTCAGAGGTTGACAGTTCGGCGTAGGCCTATGGGAAGGTTTTTTAAGCGGGAGTGAGATATACTTCCGGGAAGCCGGGAGGTCCTGTTTTTCTGAAGGGACCAAGAGTCCATTGTTTTTCGGGGAGAATCTTCGAAGTAACTGCTATGGCAGTTTTTCCCCAGTGAATCTCTGTGCGTCGGGATGACGACAGAATTCCTTGTGTAGTTCTGAGGATTCATTTACCAGGTAATACCGACCTTTATGCATTATTACGCTTTTCGGTGGCAGAACATGTAAAGGATTACCTAGGGTGAACAGCAGTTCACGGATCCGCCATTTCAGAACTTATATATATTTGTGCTCGAGGTAGCCATCCAAGACTGTTAGTCTTATATTGTCCAGAAATCCAGTGATGAAGAGATATTGTGGGAGCCGCAGATTGGCGGAACTTCTATCTACAATAAGTATTACTGCAGGGTTGATGATAACCTATTTAACAGAAGTACACGGCCGACGTTAGGACGAGGCCTGTGCTTCCGGCTATTATACTACAGCCTGTTATGTGCAATTGGCAGGGAGTGCCAAGTTGCACCTGTGTGTCAAGGTAACTAAGGCATCTGACGCGTTTAGTCAGAGACGCCAAGGGCGACGCTACGAACTGTCATTACTGAAGAACTTTGCTATTGACCATGCACGTCTATTCTGATGTTTACCTTTTTGAATGCCAAATGTATACCTATCGATGTCAGGTCAGCATGACCTTGTTACACTGACTGTTCCTGTTGATACTATGTGTGTTCCCGTCAATAAATGTCTTGAAACATGCCTGCAGTGTCAAAGCATCCTTGATTACTGCATGTGAGAGTATGGGTTGCAGGATCTACATCTATACGAGCCTAAACACATTCGCGCCTTCATTCGCACCCACACTCAATTCATCATACGCTCGCACTACACATCTAACAACATGTATACTGTCTTGGGCCAGTGATCACCTCAACAAGAAAAAAAGACAGTTACAGACGTGCTTCCAGCATATTGGACTGTTCCCTTCATGTCGTCATGGAATGACTTTATCATTTCCAGCATTTTAGAAGGGCAGCCTATTTTCAGGAGGATTTTGAAGAGTCCATCCCTACTAACCAGGTCAAATGCTTTTGTGAGGTCTATAAAGGTGATATATAAAGGCCTTTTCTGCTCTCTTGATTTTTCCTGAAGCTGGCGGACAGAGAAGATCATGTCTGTTGTTGATCTACCAGCTCGGAATCCACACTGTGACTCTGGATATATGTGCTCAGCTAACTTGTGTAGTCGCATTAAGACGACTTTGGCAAAAACCTTACCAACAATACTAAGAAGAGAGATGCCTCTGTAGTTATTGCAATCACTTCTGTCTCCTTTATTTTTGTACAGTGTTACAATCTTGGCATCTCGCATGTCTTGAGGAATAGTTGTCTCTTCCCAGCACTGGCACAGCATCCTATGCAGGGGATGTAATAGCGTGCTCTTACAGCATTTGATTAAATCAGGAGGAATCCCATCACTGCCTGGTGCTTTGCTAGAGGCCAAGCTATCAATGGCCTTGCTGAGTTCCTCTAATGTTGGTTCGGCATCCAGCTCCTCCATAGTTGGCAGACATTTGACAGCATCAAGGGCTGCAGGCGTAACAGTATTTTCTCTAGCATAAAGCTCAGAGTAGTGCTCGACCCACCTCTCCATCTGCTTACCCTTATTGGTTAGCTTCTCTCCGATGATGGTTTTTAGCGGTGCCATCTTACTTTTTTGGGGGCCAAGAGCTTTCTTTATACCGTCATACATTTGTTTAATGTTGCCTGTTTGCGCTGCGATCTGGATGCTCTCACTGAGCTGGAGCCAATAGTCATTTGCACAGCGTCGAGCAGTTTGTTGAACTTTGCTTCTCGTAGCCTTCAGGATCTGTAGGGTTCTAGCACTCGGTGAACGTTTGTATTCATTCATAGCACTGCGCTTAGCTTCAATGACAGGTGCCATCACATCTGATGAAGCATCAAACCAGTCATTTGACTTTGCCGTTTTCTTACCAAAGGTGGCAAGTGCAGTACTTTGGATGGTGTTCCGTAGATGCTCCCAGTTCTCTGTAATAGTATCACCATGCTGAGGGCTGCTGAGCACTTTCTTGAAGGTCGCAGTAAATTGAGCGATCATGACAGGGTCTGACATCTTGCTGGTATCAGTGCATGGTTTCCCTTCATGTCTGACACGATAGAGTTTTCTTGGTTGTGCTCTGATTTTGCAGCAAACCAAGGAGTGATCTGTATCACAGTCTGCACTATGGTACGAGCGCGTGGAGAGCACAGACCTGAGAAGTGGCCTTCTGACGAGTATCAGGTCCAGTTGGTGCCAGTGCTTGGATCGTGGGTGTCTCCATGACACCTTATGCTGGGGTTTTGTCTGAAAGTAGGTGTTGGTCACGCAGAGGTCATGGTGGACACACAGCTCTAAGAGCCGTTGTCCATTTTCATTCATCTTGCCAATACCAAACCTGCCCAGACATGAAGGCCATGAAACATTATCGGCACCCACTCTAGCGTTAAAGTCACCAAGGAGAACAAGCTGTTCTTGCCTAGGTATGCTTTTGATGACTGCTGCTAGATTCTCGTAGAACTCATTTTTAGCTTCTGAGGCAGAGTACAGAGTAGGAGCATACACACTGACAAGAGTGATGGGACCTGTGCTAGTTTGCAGGCGGAGCGTTAACAGGCGTTCTGATCCATTCTCGCCTGGTTCAACCATTTTAGTTAGCGATTTTTTTACCGCAAAACCTACTCCATGTTCTCTAGTTTTATTAAGATCTTTCCCTTGCCAATAAAATGTGTAGTCCTTCTCACTCACCGTTCCAGAGTCCGCCAGGCGCGTTTCCTGAAGTGCAACTATATCCTCATAAGCTCATCATTAATTATGGCTGTCTTCCTTACATCGTTTACGTCCTGTAGGTTTTCGGATAGTCCAGTCAACATAGTCCGGACGTTCCAGCATCCCAATCTGAGAGTTTGCTTATTTCTATTATTCTGATAATTGCTTGGTGCAAAATTTTCTGTCCACAGTTTGGGTTTGACCCTAATCCCCATGCACCCAATGGGGAAAGCAGACAGTGGTGGGACAACACCTTATTGACTGGGGGCTACCCAGCTTGAAGCGGGCAGTAGCTGTCCAGTGAGATCCTAGAACCTCTCCCACTGTCGGAAGTAGCCCCTGGCGCCATGCCCTACGCCAATTGGGCAAAATGCTTATAACCGGTAACTGCTACTTCCCGTGTTTTGCCGACACCTATAGGGTGAAGCTGGAGTGTCCTCTCCAGGGCGCGAGCTTGGGCACAGTTATATGGAGATCAAGCTGTTGCCCATGCAGCATGTTCCCCCTCTCCACACAGCTGGTAGATCCAAAGGAACGGCAGTAGCCGATACAGTTTGGTACCAGCCACGTCGCAGGAGTTGCCAGAATAATGTCGAATCGACATTAGACTGCCTTAGGGACTCCGACTCTGGATTTATCCTCAGGGTTTACTCCCGAAGCCAATTCCATAAATGGATATTCCCGCAAGGCAGCGGTGGTTTGAATTCAGAGTTCCTTCTCTTAGATAAGCTGCCAACCAAAGTACTTATAACTTGGTTAAATATTGCTGTTGTTTTGCTTTGTTGCAATTTAATCGCTGTCTTAATCTTTCCAGTTATATCTTGCCCTTCAATATATTTCTGATAAATTGTCATAATATTCTGTGTAGGCCCTACATAACTAGAAAAAAAAAGTTTGTTTGCGTTGAGTAGGCCTACTTTATTCCAGCGCTCGAGATTTGCTGCTTTACTTTTTAATAAAGTGGCAATCTGTTATCGCTGGTCTAGGCTACCAACTCTTAAATAATAATTTTGTAAATTTTTGGTGGTACGTTTTTTCTTCCTAGATTTGATATTCTGTTCATAATTTTTTTTTTTTTTTTTTTTGCTGTTAGCCATTTGCTTTGTTCGCTGTATTTTTTAATCATTCTCTTCGTCTACAAAGATTATTAGTTGAAATATTTCATCCACTGAATGATGGCTGGGCCTAATTCAAAGAAACAAAAGCTTGCAGGTCATGGTAAGAGCATTTATCGAAGAAATGGAGCTTGATAGTGGAGTAAAGAGTTCATTTTTTGTGGATGTCAGAAATTTTTACACATCCGAGGTTACAAAAATTACTGATAAATTTCCCTTTGACAACCAGGTTCTAAAGGACTTAAAAGTGCTAGATCCAAGCACTAAAGATAATCTCAGGTATCCAAACATCTGCAGATTGGCAGATGCTTTTGCCCAAGATCTTGATCAGGAAGCACTGAAAGATGAGTTCGATGACTACTGTATGTTGTCTGATGTGTGTGTGCCTCTACTGGCAGATAGTGGTCAGAAAAAGAGCTTCTGTAGCTATTGGCTGGAAGTTGTTGACCAGAAAACTGGTGCCATCCGCTTCCCTAATTTGAAAGTCATCATTCAGCGACTGCTGATACAGCAATGCTGACTGTGAAAGATCATTTTCAATGATGAAAAAAATCCACACAGACTGCAGGAGGTCCATGAATGCTGACACACTCACTTCTATTTTACAGTGTAAGATTAACATTGATACATGCTGTGCAGACTTTAAGCCCACAAATGCAATTCTGCAAAGTGCTAAAAGTGCATGTGTTGATTATAATACAAAACACTGTACATCGAAAGAATAGTGTACCTCATGATCACTAAGTTTTTTATATGTAAAGAACAGCATGAGACTATTAGCATGTTTTATATCTTCTTCTTCTTCTTCGATCCTTAACCACCGACCGTCAAAGCAGTCAGTGGCCATCGCGCCTAGTGGCGTCTTGTAGGGCAACAACAAATTGATTCCACTTTGCACGGTCGGTGGCCATCCTTCGTACAGTGCCCCAACTCTGGTTCATTCTTTGCATCTCAGCCTCCACGGTCCTCCGCCAAGTTGTTTTTGGTCGGCCTCTCTTTCGCTTTCCTTCCGGGGTCCAAAGCATAGCTGTTCTTGTGATGGCATCGGGGTCTCTTCTGAGGACATGACCAACCCAGCTCCAGCGTCTGCCAGCTATGATGGTGTGCATGTCCTCTTGCTTGCTACGAGTAAGCAGATCTTGGTTGGTGATGGTATTCGGCCAAAAGATGCGGTGAATTTTTCTTAGGCATGTTGTGTGAAAAGAGGACAATTTTGACATTTCCTTCTCTGTGACTCTCCAGCATTCCGCACCATAGAGAAGCACAGAAAGCACACAACTCTGGTATAATCTTAATTTTGTGCTTGTGCTGTATTGGGAGGACTTCCAGATGTTATTTAGGCTAAAGAAGGCTGTTCTTGCCTTATTCATTCTGATGTTGATGTCTTTGCCTGCCCCACCGTCTGGTGTTACTATGCTTCCTAGGTATGTGAAGGTATCTGTCTGTACCAATTGCTGATTCCTTACTGATATGGGCTCAGGGTTGCTCACATTGAGCGTCATGACCTCAGACTTCTTTGTTGATTTTGAAAAGGCTTTTGACAGCATACATAGGGACAGTTTATGGAAAATACTGAGGGCTTATGGAATTCCAAGCTGCATAGTGACAATCATAAAAAGCCTCTATGCCAACTTTACGTGTAGTGTTGGGCAGAGCAACCTAACCTTCGAGGTGAAGACAGGAGTACGACAGGGATGCCCCTTATCAACCACTCTTTTTTTAACAGTCATAGACTGGGTGATGCGCCAGACAACAGAGGGCAGTCCAAGAGGAATAAGATGGACTACATTTTCTACATTGGAAGATCTGGAATATGCAGATGACATTGCACTGCTGGCACATTCACATCAACACATCCAGGAAAAAACGGATAGACTTAATAAATTTAGCCAGCAGGTGGGCTTGAACATCAATTTAAAAAAAAAAAAAAAAAAAGATGTTTTATATCACAATAATTCAAATGCTAATAGATTTGTATATGTCATTTCTCATTTTAAAACTGTATTGCATATAATTTATTAATATATTTTTTGCGTAAGGATTTTTGGGTGTTTGTAAGGATTTTTTTGGTCCGGTGTACAGATTTTTGTCTCAGGAGGTTAACAGGTATGCACGTATAACAAATATCTCCTCTGTTATATCTGGTTCACTGCATTCTCTTATGCTCCTAAGTGCCTGAATTGCTGCAAGACAGCTTGTTAGAACTGTTTGTTTCTGGTAGGATTCACTGAGACCATTTATAGCGCCTTTATATTGCCACCATCTCAGCTGGGAACATAGGTGTATTTAGTAATTTTGTGCCATATATTTATCTTTTTTTTACTGTTTTACATGTACTAGTTTTCCTTTTTACACCAACTAGTTTTACTGTTTTACACTTACCAGTTTTCCTGTTCTACACTTACTGTTTCTCAAAAACTGGTTTTACTGTTTTACACTCACTGTTATTATTATCTTGCTTTTATTCCATTTTTTAATTTTACACTTACATATTTTACTGTTTAACACTGGTCTTATGCTAACTAGTTTTACTGTTTAACACTGGTCTGATGCTAACTAGTATTACTGTTTAACACTGGTCTGATGCTAACTAGTTTTACTATTTAACACTGGTCTTATGCTAACTAGTTTTACTGTTAACACTGGTCTTATGCTAATTAGTTTTACTGTTTAACACTGGTCTTATGCTAACTAGTTTTACTGTTTAACACTGGTCTTATGCTAACTAGTTTTACTTTTTAACACTGGTCTTATGCTAACTAGTTTTACTGTTTAACACTGGTCTTATGCTAACTAGTTTTACTGTTTAACACTGGTCTTATGCTAACTAGTTTTACTATTTAACACTGGTCTTATGCTAACTAGTTTTACTGTTAACACTGGTCTTATGCTAATTAGTTTTACTGTTTAACACTGGTCTTATGCTAACTAGTTTTACTGTTTAACACTGGTCTTATGCTAACTAGTTTTACTGTTTAACACTGGTCTTATGCTAACTAGTTTTACTGTTTAACACTGGTCTTATGCTAACTAGTTTTACTGTTTTGCTTTTATTCGTCTTCTCATTTGTAGCTTTCTCTTGACAGGGGGGAATACGTGCTGTGGTGTGGACTGATGCATTCCAGCTAATAGTTGTGTGGGCAGGCCTGTTAGCTCTCTTGTTCAAGGGAGCTAATGATGCTGGAGGATGGACAAATGTGTGGGAAGTATCAGACAGTGGGTCCAGGCTGCCACAGTTCAAGTAATTTCTGTCACTTGCTGCAGTTAGTTCGTACAATTACATTTTATTTCTGCCCTCTCCAACCCTTGCAATGTCTCCATCATTTATTAAAGGAGATAAAGCTCACAAAGCCCCATGTTGTTCCTGGGGATTTTGTTATCACATTATTCAAAAACCTTCGTAGTGCTGATAAATGTTATGAAAATGTTACATGCCTTTTAAAACAGTATATCCGAGATGTCAAAGTTTGAAGAGCAAGAAGTTTAACAATACTGATTTTTCTAAGTGGGTCAGCTTTCAGATGTATATCAAGTGTGTCTAGGACTATTTTTAACAGATGTAACTAATACTGTTTGATAGCGGAGAATCTGAAGTTTCTTAAAATATAAATATTAGAAAATAAATATTTTAAATCAAATTAAAGGACTGTTTTATAATGCTGTCCATCAGTTTCCTCAATGTCTATCCTAGTCAAAGCCACCATCTTTTCCTCATCTCTTGTTCCACTGGTAATTGTCTGGTTCTTTCTATCACGTCCACATTTGTGATCTTGTCATACCATGTTAATCCTTCTGTCATTCGTGAACATGAAGTTATGAAAGTCTATGACTTGTTACTGCTGTTTTTGTTGTAACCATGATTCAGATCTTTCAGTAGCACTGCCTTGATATTATATTTAATGATTTTGTCTTCTTGTTAACTGAATTTATTTTTCCATATATTTCTCAATAATTTCAAAACGCTTCTTGCCATTTGTATTCTTATTTATCATAGTTGTGGCAGCCTTCTTGTCATGCCATGTCAGATCTTCCATCTCTGCATTCCTATGCTTATTTTGCTCTTGATTTTTTTTTCTTACTTGCCACCAGCTTTTTCAGTCCTGCCTTTTCTCAACCAATGGTCAGTTAATTGTGCCTGCATGTTTGTTGTTGTTAGAAGTGATCTTTAAATAATGTTTTATTTATTATTTTCTCACAAGTGAGAATTGCACCAGTAGCAATAGTTTATTAAATACATGTTTTCAGCATGCTATATTTTTTTAAAATTCATTATACTGTATAAGTATAAGTAGGCTTATTTTTGTCTTTTTAAATTTTTTAGTCAATTTTCTGTTTGTTTCATGGTTTTTGTGGGTGTTTTTTTTTTTATGACATGTCTAGAGAACTTGGAATGTCTACACTTTATCTTGGTAATTAGATTACAACATTCTTCTATACTTGTGAATGCTCATAAAACATTATGGCTGATGTATATTCTCAGTATGGATCCTGACCCCTTTGTGCGCCACACATTTTGGACTCTTTTGATTGGTGGGTGCACAAACATGATGACAGTGTATGGAGCCAATCAGACCAATCTTCAGAGATATGGCAGTGTGCGTACATTATCAGGTGCTCGCCTGTAAGGGATTTAAAAACAATTTTTCTTTTTAATATCTTTACTATTTTAGGAAAAAAGATGAACAAGGACAAAGAGTTTAAGTGCAAAAAGAGTCAACATTGCAAGTATTGTGTGAGGCTCCGCATCCGAGCATTATCACATCTGTCTCCCTGGTCACATGCCAGGTGTAGGGTGCCACTGAATTCTGGTATCTAGATGTTCCTACATCCAGTGTACAAAGTTCAATATGCCTTGAAATCCTCCTATTCTGATGGCACTTAACTCCATGTACATTGTTTGCAGGATACCCAAAGATCCTCTCCATGAACAAGTAATAATAATAATAGTTATAATAATAACACAACCATTAATACTAATTTAGAAGAAAAAAAGCAGACAAGGAATAAATAAATAAATCAATATATTATATGTGAGTATAGTTTTTAAAATATCCTATGTTTAATTTTTTAAACCAAACAAACAATTCATGTGAAAATTAACTCTAAGTCCAGATGAGCGTTATATCAGTTGTCCGGTTCGACCTGTTTGACCCGATCAACTTTATATCGTATTTTGTATCTTTTGCTCCTTTCTAGAGCTGTTTTCCAATTTTAACAACCCAAAACATCATTTCCGACAGGAAGACCTTTCTAGTGAATACCTCGTGTGTTTAAGAGAGAACGTGTTTTTGTGGTTTGATATTAATTTAAGATTTTTTAAGCGCATATTTTATAAGATCAAATGGCCATGCCCACTGCTTCTGGTAGACCTCTGAATTAACTTCAGAGCAAGCTAGAAAGGTATTCAAAGAAATTCTAGATAGTGATAATAATTCAGAATGTAGTATTTATAAGAAATTCTAGATAGTGATAATAATTCAGAATGTAGTATTTATTCACAGGATAGTGAAGCAGGAGCCTGATATCGAGGATGATAATGGAAGGTCTGATGTCGATAATGAAGTTGTGGATACAGGAGCATGTAATCAGACTGTAATAAGTTCATATAATATGTCATGATAAAGTAATGTTTCTACATGGGTCTAGTGTAAATATATTTGTGAGTGACCTTATGTGATTTCCTATGGATTTACACATCATCTTGAGAAGAGGAGCAGCTCAGCAAGGTAAGAATATATAATTTCCTCTTTTTTACAACCATGTGATCTGTTGTTGTAATCTGTGAAATTAACAATTTTCTGAGTGTTTATTGACTAAAAACTGATTGTACTTTGTTAGAATTCTTCTGTTTGTGACATTTTGAAACTTTACCATTGGACATTCTCCTGGGGAACAATTCTAGAAGAATTTGATTGAATACTTTTGCTCTAATTTTTCACCAGCTTATTCTTTTAGCCTCCATTTTACCTTGGATAACTAATAATTTTTCAATGCTTTTATACTTGTAGCACTGGAGTAAAGTACATCCATTTACTTTCAGTGTCATATACAACAACAAAGTTATTTATGCATATGAACATTTAAAAAAAATTATTTCCAAACAACAACAATAAAAACACACTGGGGCGGCCACTTTTGTTTGGGCCAAACCCACTTGTTTGCTTGGGACTGAAAGAGTTAAAAGCAAGAACCATTATAGCATAATACTAAAAAGGACAACAACAGCAAAACAGGATTTTTAAAATCAACATATGATAACCCCCAACAAAAAATATTGTTATACTGTAAATAGTCAATATATAAATAAACAATACATTCTGCAGTAAATAGTTTTCACCAAGTGCAATCAATTGTAAGTAACATTTTGATGTAAATAAAAATGGAAAATATGTTTACACTCAATACCCCTATGTTATTTACAAAAATAGATAAGCAGGTTTGACCTTCTGCTGAAATGGTGGATGAGAGCGGGCAAATGAAGCTTATTTGATGCTCTTCCACTCTCCTCTCATTTCTTTTAAAGGAAAAAAATTCTGTACATTTTTATAAAACATATATCATTGTAGCGATGACATCAACATTTAATGTGATTTTAGTCCCAGCTGTGAATTAATACTTACTTTCCATTTTGATGATACTCAAAAATGTTATTTTACATACTTTAACACTCTTTTCCAATTGGGTTTAATAATAAATTGGGGGGGATGTGTAACTACCACAGCAAATTATAATATCTGTGGAATTTGTTTCCTTCAGTTGATAATGTTCATATTTCACATACATTAAAAAAGATGAAAGCTTGCTATCTATAGAGGAAGAATTGCATGCAGATTCATATAGAAATTTCACAAAGAATTCAACATTTGTGTGAAAAGGGAAAGACCCAGTGCCTTAATGAAAAGGAACAGTATATTATATTAACATTGGATGTAACAGTGAGAAGCCCATGTGCCTAGTGAAAGTAAAGATAATGTTATATATTGACTTTGGACATCACTGTCATTTTAATTTGAGAGGAATCTGTATTTCATCTGATATGTTTTTAGTGCATAATCTGGTATTACAACAATGTAATAATAATAATAATAAGAGGAAGGAGACGACAATGAAGGAAGAGGAGGAAGGAGGGGGAAGAAGATGAATGAGGAAGAATAAGAACTGTAAAAGTAATAATAAAACTAGGAAACTCTGTACAGAGCTTTACAGTAGGAGGCAATCTGATCATCAGAAAATTACCCCCTGTCAAACAAACTTTACAGCTGTTTTACCTTCTTGATTATCTTACGGGGAAAGGGGGAGGTGTCTGACCAGCTTGGGTTTTAACTCACAAATTTCATCCTCTTGAATTTTTCTCATTTCCTGCGCTGGGAATGGAACCCATTCTACCTTGTATAGTACATAGGAATACATGGGATAGTTTAATATAAGCAACTGGAAATGAACATTTGGTGCAAAAGTAATTTACATGTAAGCAAACATTTAAATGCCCTAATGTAATAATGGTTCTTTCGAAATTAAGATTATTGATGCCCTTCTGTTGTCTCTTTCTCAAACTGTTGTTTTCATAATCTCTCTCCTATAAGCTACTCATTTGCAAAGTTTATTAAACAAAATGCATAGGAGATGAGAAAAGTTAGATATTTCTTGACATCATGTTAAATATAAACTGAGAATCGCGTAAAGAAATGGAGATAAAAACAAGCCACAATGATAACAGTAAGCTCAAAAACAAAACCAGTGATTCATGCAGAGCATGCACAGCTATAGAATTTGAGCCATTACTTTCAAGTGAACATAGCCAACTAATGCGATAGATACATCCATACATTCAACCCTACTAGGCTTAGTAATATTTTTATTGCTGTTAACATCATCACTAACATATCAATCACTGTCTGATTGTACTTCTTTCAATATATTGTTTTCAGGGCTCTGATTTTGAATCTTCCTCTGTGGGTCATGTACATCACGATTCTGTGCCTTCTTGGCCTTGTAATGTTTGCATTTTTTGAAACCTGTGATCCCATCAAAGCAGGATTTGTGACTACAAAAGATCAGGTAATTATTATTGATATTGTTGATCAAAACTGACCTCACTGCACTCCGGGCAAATCCTTATGTTCTCAGTCTCCCTCAGCAAATGTCGAAGGGTATGAATGCTAACAGTTCAAGTTGCCCGCTGGTTGTATAATCGACGAATGCATCCTCTCATACATCCATCTCTGCTAGTCTTGCATTTCATGCCAAATTCCAGCAATCTCAGCCTTGATGATTTATCAGTTGCAGTGTCATTCTCTAATAGGCGATCATTAATTGTCCTCAGTATGTCTCCCTTATCCATATCCAGTGCACCTACTGTGGGTGCTCTTGAAGCTAGTCTGTCAGCTCTTTCATTGCCACATACCCCTGCATGACCAGGACAGTAGATTCACCCCAGTTCCTTAAGATTCAAGGCTTCTATGAAGGGTTTCCATTCATGCCACAGCCATATATTTTGGACCTTCCGAAGCATGGATATATAAAAGATCAGGTAACCAAACATGAAGCCAGGAAGCATACATGAAGAGTGGTAAACAGACGTGAAAACAAATGAAAAGTCATGAAGATTTATAAACATGCATGAATATAGAGAATATTCATGAAAATTAGATAACTAAGCAAGAAGATAAAGAAAAAAGACATCAATACAGTTAAACAGTTCATAAATTAGATAAACCGACATAAATACAAGTAATTTCAGTGAAGCTGCCTTGCTGATACACACTGTGTGTCTATTCATGATTCAATCCAACAGCGAGGCGATGGTGCCACTTATATGGTCCCTGTTTCTATTCCCTAGTGAGCATATCACTTCTGCTACTTTTCTGCTGTCTAGTATTCTCCTTCTTTTTTTCTTTTGAGTGCCAGCCACATATGTATTTATGTTTATTATTTACTGTTCATATGCCTCAAGTTTCTTTCTATGTTTATTTCTATTAATACAGGTAAACAGTCAGGAGTATAAATACAAGTAAATAGTTCAGAAAAAAATATATAAAGGCAAAAAGGCATGAAGACCTGTAAATATATATGAATTAATATTCCTTGTTATGCTGTATAAAGATTAAGGGGTCAGAGTGGCTAAAGGGTATGGCATCCGCCTTGAATTCTAAAGGTACCGGGTTCAATTACCAGTTGATGGAATATAATTTATGGAAATTTTTTTTCAGAATCAGTGGTCTAAATGATGTCATCGAATGCCTAGCCTTCTTGAATAAAGGCAAAAACATAGGAGGTCCCGTGTGCAAGTTGTGCACATTAAAAATCCTGCGGCAGTTGAAAATCGTAAAGAGTAGGCCATAAAGTCACTGCCCTTGCAAAATTTAAAAATTAGAAACCTAGCCACTGCAAAAATATTTATAGAATGTGTGATTCCTATATATGCACATTGGGATCCTTGCCAGTGCAACGGAGTTCGTGCACTGTGCTGAGATCTTCTTTGTGTGATCTAAAGGAGGAGATCAGAACACTGATGGAGTTGTCCATGTGCACTGAAGATAGTCTGTAAAACTAAACCAAACCAAGGATAACAGGGCCCCATCACAGCTTATCTGGCCCAATTGCAGGAAGACAACAATTCAGTGCACTCTGTTTCACAAAATGTTATATTATAACTTATAAGTAAACACAAAATGTTATATTATAACTTATAAGTAAACACAAAATGTTATATTATAACTTATAAGTAAACACAAAATGTTATATTATAACTTATAAGTAAACACAAAGTGTTATATTATAACTTATCAGTAAACACAAAATGTTATATTATAACTTATAAGTAAATACAAAATGTTATATTATAACTTATGTTACGTGCAGTCTTTGATATCTTACAATATTATACATTGGTATTCTTGTTATCTTCGCAAATATTTTGAAAGCAAAATAGTGCTTAAGGGAAAGTCATTATTGTGTTACTTCCCTTGAAAGTTGTGTCGGCTCTTTCGATCAAACTCCGCGGATAAATCCATTTTACTGCGATTTATTCGTTGTTTGGGTAATAATAGATTGTTCTTGCTTCAGAATATCTATGGCCTGAATTTATGTGTATTGTTTGTCTGAGTAGGACGAGTCTGTCTTATATCTGTATATCTTTACATATCTAAGTCGAACTATATGTTCTGTTGTCTCTAGAGAGGTCGAAGGCTATTCGGCGGATGTGTCGCTAGAGAGTGGTGTGATTTGGCTTCGTCCTGATAGGGACTGTGTTTTTCCATGTCGGCCTGTCGCCGGGGAAAAAGTGATCTCAGTATTTGTGGGGAAGGTGATAGTCGTCTAAACCTATCGTGTATGCTTTACCCCAGTGTTTAGTCGTATTGCCAAGGAATGGCAGTTTCATATTTCCTATACCAAGGTAATCAAAGATACTCTTATGAACTCTCGATCGAAGCCACCATTTTCGATAGTTACGATTTGAATGTCTAAGAGAATATATTTGACTCGATGAAAACGACTTCGATTCCTAGCAGCACTATATCCTGTAGATTGCAGTCAATTGTTCATGATCAGATCTACAGAGCAATGAAATGTTTTATGAATGACTAACTTTAGGACAGATTCATTATCTGTATCCAAACGTGAGTGACAGCTCACGAGTGAAGCCATCTTGGAACCAAAACATGTAGTGACTTTCAAGAAGAGAAAAGGGATGCCCGTATTATCGCTTGATCAGTCCAGAGATCACTGCTACACATGAGAACCCATTGCTAGCGGTTCAATATTATTATATGGAAAAATATGTGCTGAACATTATGTTGAAGAATCGTCGCTAGACGAGATTAGGTTTAGAAGCCATCTGAAATATTGTTTATAAGCTGACGTGCTCAGTCAGTGAAGTCAGATGATATATGTATGGGCGATACTGAGTGCTTGGCTACTGACAGTCCATTATACACTTATTCTACATGAGTGCCCATGTAACATTGCAAGACCATTTATCCACTGTACTATGATGTATTATGGCAACCTGTGATTTGTCACTATCTGTGCTGTCAAGTGTGTACGTCCAATTAAACTTTAGAAAAGGTACACAGTCGTTGGTGTCGATGACTTCCAGCCATACATGAGTGTGAGAAAAGAACATTTTTTGTCAACACCACGAACCTTTATCATCATTCGCACATTATACACTCAATCCATGTCTACACACCACTGCGTAGGTCAAGTTGACATTCCATACACTACAGTGGAGCAAACAACACCATAGAGATCTTATCAACTGATGATGATGATGATGTCTGCTTCCATCCACTTATATCTATCTTTTGGTGGATATCATTAACGGGAATAAAAATCCAACGTTATCAACCTTATCACTTATAAGTAAACACAAAGTGTTATATTATAACTTATCAGTAAACACAAAATGTTATATTATAACTTATAAGTAAACACAAAATGTTATATTATAACTTATAAGTAAACACAAAATGTTATTGTTGCGTGATAAATTCTCGCAACATCGTTTTATTACAATATCTATTTTATAACGCAAGGGCAACAACTGCTTGAAATTTATAGTCACTTTTCTCGGTAAGCATTTGTCTTCCCGCGTTGGTATTGAATGCAGTTAAGTTTTGAGCTGTGGTCTTTTTGCGCTGGACTGCGCATGACTGGTCTTGTTTTTTGGTCGATCGGTTTCCGCCCACCACTAGTGGAGTGAGCGATTTGAATGGCGAAAGAGATGCCTCGTTGAAGAGGGGATCTCCGCTATTTTTTGTTCTGTCAGGGATGTGTAGTCCTCTTAATGGATATTTCGTTTATTCGAGATAATACCTCTAGTGTTTCCCACATGTCGGGAGGCGTGATATTTCTGTGTATTTCCTGAAGGCAAGGTAAATTGACTTTTCATTAACTCTATCGATTTTGGGTCGTGAGCGATTTCGATTCATAGCCTGTCTTCGAAAGTCGTCGTCACGAGATGTTTTCCCAGCTCACATGTCGCTGTATTGTACTGCATCGGTTGATGCATGTCCCAAGGACCATTACTTGCTACTTTGTTAAATGAACTAGGTTTGGAAAACCTTTATTATCTAGAGGATATTTTTGAGGACATTATTTATACTTCGGCAGACGTGTCTGTCTTGCTGAAGTCAGACTAAGGAGAGTGAACTGATCTCATACATCTGGTTATCTCCTGGCTGTTATAGAAAAGGATGGAGTTTTTCACCTGACTACATTTACAGCACTATGAAATATAACATGCATCTGACTCATCATTGTAATGCTGTCTACCGTCTATTGCTGTATTGAATGTTGCTGTGATAATGACTGTTTGATGTGCCTACATATTCGCGTAACCATTTTGTCACTGTGGCGTCCACAATAAATAATGAAGAAAAACGTCAACGGCTGTTACAAGAATCATTGGCTTTATACGTCGTGAGTTTACTGACGTCCTATGTGGATTGCCCTGTTATTTTTGTATGAACATTGTTTGACTGAACACATCTGCACACTACACAAAACCAGACATGCGGATACCATCCATCATCATATGGCATCACGCATCATTTGGTGGCCATAAGCTGGTTTGATTCTGGTACCAGCAAACACGGGGTCCCTTACCCACTTCATTTTCAACAAGAATTCATCAGCATCCTTCAAGAAATTAACATTCTTCAATACAGTCAACATCTTCAAAATTTTCAAAGTACTCGGCGTTGCCCGGTAAAAGTCAAAATTTCAACTTTTTGACGGAAACAAGAATTTGACAGTACCCGGCGTTGTTACATGTTGCCGGATAACTCGGACTGCTGTTATCTTTTACGCAAGTCAAGCAAGTTGCTGCTGTCAAGGTTCCAGTGCTGTCGTTTTTGTGAAGGTCAAGTGCCGGTTGAAACGGGTTGTTTTCTGAAGAAGGCCAAGTACCGATTTCCATCAACTTACTTTTGGATTAGAAGGTCAAGTGCCGAAACAACTCAACACACAGTATTTCAGAAGCTCTTGTACCATCGTGTTAGCAGTGGAAGCAGTTCAGATGTGCCATCATCGTTGGAGCTTCGCTCTTTAGGACGTTGATTGACATCCGTTTTTTCTGCTGTTCTACGATTGGAAGCCTATAAGTTAAGTGGCCTGTTTGTATGTAAACTGTGCCCTTATACTTCTGCTGAGTCTTCTGTGTATCATCTCATTCTATATGTTATATGTCTATATGTTATTTGTATATTTATATGTTTATATTTCAGCGGGTTCTCGGTTGGGTGGTGTCTCCGTTAGATTATGCCACGTCATAGAGGTCGTCTATTGTGAGCGTTTTCTGTAGGGTTTGCAAATTTCCGATACTGGAATTTGCTAAGCGACTTCTGTTGCTATTTATGTTAGCTGTGATGACATGTTTTAATATTGTTTTCGTTATTATTTCGCATTCTTTAGTTTTGTTTTGATTTGTTTGTATTTGTTAGCCTACTCTTGTCTATAATTTAGTTTCATACAACATTTTTGTTTATACACTGTGGTGTCATGTATTTTGTTTAATTATAGCGCAGATATCGTCACATTTTTTGTGATATTTCATTAATTTCTGCTTTATTTTTAGTTGATTTCTGCGAACGTTTTTGTATTGTTGCTGATCTTTGTTATTGTTTACATTGTTATTGTTTACATTGTTTGCATTGTTTACATTTTCAATGTTTACATTCTGCATGTGTTTACATAGTCATTGTTTACAGTTATAGTAATTAGTTAATGGGCTATGCTAATGCACTGTTACTACTACACTGATGATAAATGAATGATGAATAGTGTCGTGCACTATTGAATGAGAAGTGCACTTATGATCAAGAATTGAGTGCTGATATTTCATATACAAGTTCTTTGATTGGAGACTTGTTTCCCACAGAGACTGGGATAATATAATGTGATGTGAATATACAAGTGCTTAATTAAGACTTGTTACACTTAGGTTTGAAATAAATTAGTTAATTATTTCAGGTTTTGGACTCATATGTTAGACAACATGTCTACATTTGAGCACTTTATTGAGCAGGGTAAATTGCTTGGGAAGACTGGTGATAAGTTAGAAGAATTTGCAACTGCTCGATATGATAAAGCAATGGAAGCTGAACACAAGAAACTGCAGATGCAGGTGGATGAAAAAAGATTCCAAATGGAAATGGAAAAACAAAAAAGGGAATCAGAAGCTGAGGAGAGAAAACTCCAGCTACAGCTAGAAGCTGAAAGACTTCAAAAAGAGGCTGAGAATAAAAGACTTGAAAAAGAGGCTGAAAATAAAAGACTTGAAAAAGAGGCTGAAAATAAAAGACTTGAAAAAGAAGCTGAAAATGAAAGACTTCAAAAAGAGGCTCAGGCTGAGGAAAGAAGATTACAGAGAGAGTCTGATGAGAGGAAAGCAAAAATGGAACATGAAGAAAAGGTCTTAGCTTTAGAGTTGGAAAAATTGAAATTGATGAACATGAGTAATGGTAATGATTCAAACAAGGGTTCATCTTCTGGTAAGGCTAATAATGATACTTTTAAGATTAAGTTACCAACATTTAGTCCTTCCAGTGATGACATAATGTTCTATCTGGACAGATTTGAACAAGCATGTACAGCTCATAACATAGACAAAGCAAAATATGTTTATCAGTTATCAGGGATACTGACAGGTAAAGCTCTAAGTATATTAAATATGGTGGATGAACCTGACAAGAACAATTATGAGGTTGTCAGGGCCGCTTTGTTAAAGAAATATCAGCTTAACGAAGACGGCTATCGTCTACAATTTAAAAACATGTTACCTGAAAATGGAGTTGAATTCTCCGAGTTTATTGCAAGAATACGCATTACTTTCTCACGATGGGTTGAACTATCTAAGACGGAAAAAACTTATGAAGGACTTATGGACTTAATACTTAGAGACAAAGTCATGTCGTCTGTCAATGAGTCTTTCCTTGCTTTCCTTCATGAACGTAAACCTAAAACAATAAAAGAAATGGAAGATTTCTGTTGCCAATACGTAACTGCGCACCCACACATAACCATGGGTAACTCTAAGGTGAAAGAAGGTTTACCAGTTGCTTCGGCAGCTCCGTATGGCCAAAACTTTGCTCGTAGATTCCAACAAAATTTTGATAGAAAGAGTAGCGGTAATTTCTGTCAAAATCATGGAAATCAATTTCATGGTGATTCTTCTTCGAAGAATTGGAGACAACCTGATAGTACTCGTTACTATCACCCTAATAATTATAAGCATTTCAAAAGAGGATATGGTAATAGAGGTTATTCCTGCCGAAGACCTCAGAACCAAACAAATAGATGTTCGCATCAATGTGAACATGATAGTAATCGTGGAAACTGGAATTCGAACCAGGATAACAATTACAATAGAGACAATAATAACTGCAGAGATAATAATAACTCTGATAACTTCAGAGGTAATAATAGTCGGGGTAGATCTCAACACAAAAAAAAGAGATATCAGCAGGCTAATGCTGTACAACAGGAAACTGAGGGAGCCTGTAATCATGTTGTTGATAGTAAAAACTTTGACGCTGTCACTGGTTCTGCTTTTGACTTTGAGAGAGCAAACAAATGCCCCAATGCAGTACTTTATTCGAACCGGGTACCATAACTACTTTGAGTTGTGGTCACCCACTTCCCGCTCTTCCTGCTGCTGTTGCGCATGACGGGAGGGGTTCTTTAATTCTACATAAGGGTCTTGTTAATGATACTCCGGTCTCACTACTTTTCGATTCCGGATGCACAACTATTGGTGTTAGACAATCGCTTGTAGATCCATCTTGTGCTACAGGAAGGGTTATTAAATGTGTCACATTTGGCGGCACTCTAGAAAAATATCCTACTGCTGTAATTCGCATTGCCACTCCTTTCTTTACTGGAGATGTGCATGCTTGTCTCTTACCTAATCCTATAGCGGACCTTATTATTGGTCGTATTCACGGAGTTAGGGAGTGTACCCCACAGCAGATTGCTGCTTGGGAAGATAATAACATGCAAGCTACAAATGCAGTAGTTACAAGAGCACAAGCTCTACAAACACCCGAAACTTCACTGAATAGTGATAATGAAGTTGATAGCCAAGATAGTCACTTAGTAATCACTCGTGACTCTTTCATAAAATTGCAAGAAGAAGATCCTTCTTTAAAAAAATTCTTCGTTCTTGCGAAGAAAGGTGATCCGAATCAGGATACAAATAGAAAATCTTGGATTGCAATGAGAAACGGCGTACTTGTACGTATGGTACAAGATTCGACTACGTCGGCACATTCGCAAATTCTTGTTCCCAAGAGCATGAGAGTGCAAATATTACAACATGCTCATGACTCGCAATGTGCTGGACATATGGGTTTTTCCCGTACGAAGTCGAGAGTCCTTGCGGCTTTCTTTTGGCCTTTTGTCAATAAGGACATTCGTATTTACTGCCGATCATGCAAGGTATGTCAGGAGGTCAAATCTAGAGGACCACGACATGCTGCGCCTATCCAGGCTGCTGACATTCCTATTCGGCCGTTTCCAGAAAATGGCCATAGATATTATTGGCCCTTTTAAGGTCAAGTCGGCCAGAGGACATCAGTTTATCCTTACATGTGTCGATATGTGCACACGTTGGCCAGAGGCTATTCCTCTTAAGAGCATATCTACTACAGATATCGCAGATGCTCTTTGGTTGATATTTTCTCGCTTGGGGTTCCCCAGAGAAATATTGTCAGACCATGGCACTCAACTCATATCTGACACTATGTCACAGGTAATGTCTACCTTACATATTGAACGATCTCTCAGTAGTATCTACCATCCTATGTCTAATGGGTTAGTTGAGCGTCTGAATAGAACGCTCAAGACTTTGCTTGGTAAGATAACTGAAGATCATCCTCAAGATTGGGACAGGGTTTTACCCGCGGCTCTCTTTGCCTATAGAGAAGTCCCTAATGAACACACAGGATTTTCTCCCTTCGAACTTGTCTTTGGCGCGCGTCCACGCGGCCCTATGTCTTTATTACACGATCTCATCACTGCCGATGATATTAGCGATGAAACTCAATCCTCATATGAGTATGTCATTGCTCTTAGACAAAAGATCATTGAGGCATGTAAGCTAGCAACTGCTTCATCAGAAATTGCTAAAGAGAAGGCAAGACAGTTTGCTAACAAGAATAGATGTCTACGACAACTTTGTCCAGGTGACAAAGCATTCGTCTTACTCCCCAGTAGGGAAAATAGACTTCTTATTGCATGGAAAGGTCCGTATGCAATAGTCTCTCGGATTTCCGATGTTGACTATGTGGTCGATATTGATGGAAAGCATAAAACTTTCCACATAAACATGCTTTCGGAATTTCACGAACGTCCGGACTATTTGCTGCCTATTTTCCAGGCAACGGATGATGCTCCTGCACCTCACGGTCATTATTCATCCCTGTCTGTCATACAGGATGAGGAATCTACCTTCTCTGATGTTAATCTTCCCCTTCCAGTGGTTCCATTACATTCTACGGAATCTTGGAAAAACGTTTCTGTTTCTCCTAATCTTTCTGGTGACGAACATCGACAAGTCTCGTCGATGTTACAAACATTTCAGGATGTTCTCACTGACATTCCTGGACACACAGATGTCATAGAACATGACATAATTCTTACCGACAATAATCCAATTAGGGTTAGGCCTTATCCTATTCCTATACACTTTCAGTCGCAAGTGGAAAAGGAATTGGATGAAATGATTCAATTAAATATAATTGAACCATCGACTTCACCATATTCTTCTTCCATGGTTATTGTCCGGAAGAAGGATAAGAACATACGAATTTGTGTTGATTATCGCAAATTGAATCAGGTCACAAAGTTCGATGCTGAACCGATGCCTTTGTTAGAAGATCTACTGATTAGACTTTCTAATTCTAGATTCTTCACTAAACTTGACTTGTCTAAAGGTTATTGGCAAGTGCCTTTAGCAGAGCATGCCAAACCTCTTACTGCTTTTTCTACACCTAGGGGTCTATTTCAATGGAATGTTATGCCTTTTGGTCTCATGAACGCCCCTGCCACTTTCGTTCGCATGATGCGTCGAATTCTGTCACATCGTTCGGATGTCATCGCATACTTAGATGACATCTGTCTCTTCAGTGATACCTGGGAAGATCACTATTTAGGGTTATATGACTTACTGTCCACTCTACGTGAGAATAATTTGACAGCGAAACCTTCTAAAGCTTTTGTTGGTTTTGGTGAAATCTCTTTCCTGGGTCATCGTGTTGGTCATGGTCTCTTGAAGACAGAAGACCACAATACTTCCAAAATACTGAACATCTCTGTTCCTAAAACGAAGAAACAAGTTAGGAGTCTCTTAGGTTTAATTCAATTTTATGGGAGATTTATTCCAAATTTATCTTCGATCATGGCACCTCTCTCAACATTGTTGAAGAAAGGTTCGCCTAATCTGGTCCGTTGGTCTGAAGAATGCCAATCTTCACTAGACCAAATCAAGAATATATTTTCTTCTCCTCCCATCTTAAGATTACCTACTCTTGATAGGACTTTTGTTCTTCGGAGTGATGCTTCATCCACTGGGATTGGAGCAGCACTGATGCAAGAAAATGCAAATACTCTGCATCCTGTTATGTACATTTCTAGAAAACTAAATGCGGCAGAGAGGAACTACTCGGTTTTAGACCGTGAGTTGTTAGCGATGGTTTGGTCAATTCTAAAGCTACAAAGATTCCTCCTGGGCGCACATTTCATTCTAGAGACTGATCAGAAAGCTCTTACAGCTATTCAGACTAAGAATTTGAAGAGTTCGAGATCCACTCGATATGCTATAGCTCTTCAACCTTTTCACTTCACGGTACGAGCTATCCGTGGTGCGGATAATGTGATGGCTGACATTTTGTCTAGATGCCCACATGACTCCAACTAATACTTCTGTCCTATATTTCCATATATTACAGAGTCATAACACACCTATATTTCTACAATAGATTAGCACATCTGTACTTACTTTATATGTACACACTATCGTGCTTTGTTGTCATCTTCTTCTGTTCGTTTTTTAAGATGATAGAGGAGGACTGAGTAGTTAATATAAGGGCCGTTAGTTTACTAAACAGCCACAATTATTAATAATGTATTGTACCTTATGAAGCATATTAGTTATTAATTAGCATTATATTGCTTGTACTTTCTCAGAATGTCATTGTTGAGCTGAGGACTTACCTTACTAGTATCAAGCATGACGAGTTCTAGATTGTGTACTTACCCTCGGAATACCAGAGCATATGTCCTGGATCGTCATGTAGTTTAACTTTACTATGTACTTATGTCATTACATGTCAAAGAATGTACTATTTAAATTTTCCTATCAGATTTGTACATCCATTTTTAAAGACAATATTAGAGTATGCTGTTTAATGATGATTATGGTAACTTGCATACGTATATTGTGTTTACATGCTAACGTGATGTGTGTTGGTGACACCTCCCCGATGTGAATATTTTTTGAGACATATTTATTTTTCTGTTGAGGTATATCCTCACCAGACACTCTATATTTAGCCTCATGTTAGGCAATTTAATTAATTATCAGCGCATAATTCGTGCGTTTTGAGCCGCTTATCGCATGCTCTTTGATATTTAAAAAAAAAAAAATATGTTCCACATTTTTTTTTTATCGGGAGGAGGTGGTGATATGTTGCGTGATAAATTCTCGCAACATCGTTTTATTACAATATCTATTTTATAACGCAAGGGCAACAACTGCTTGAAATTTATAGTCACTTTTCTCGGTAAGCATTTGTCTTCCGCGTTGGTATTGAATGCAGTTAAGTTTTGAGCTGTGGTCTTTTTGCGCTGGACTGCGCATGACTGGTCTTGTTTTTTGGTCGATCGGTTTCCGCCCACCACTAGTGGAGTGAGCGATTTGAATGGCGAAAGAGATGCCTCGTTGAAGAGGGGATCTCCGCTATTTTTTGTTCTGTCAGGGATGTGTAGTCCTCTTAATGGATATTTCGTTTATTCGAGATAATACCTCTAGTGTTTCCCACATGTCGGGAGGCGTGATATTTCTGTGTATTTCCTGAAGGCAAGGTAAATTGACTTTTCATTAACTCTATCGATTTTGGGTCGTGAGCGATTTCGATTCATAGCCTGTCTTCGAAAGTCGTCGTCACGAGATGTTTTCCCAGCTCACATGTCGCTGTATTGTACTGCATCGGTTGATGCATGTCCCAAGGACCATTACTTGCTACTTTGTTAAATGAACTAGGTTTGGAAAACCTTTATTATCTAGAGGATATTTTTGAGGACATTATTTATACTTCGGCAGACGTGTCTGTCTTGCTGAAGTCAGACTAAGGAGAGTGAACTGATCTCATACATCTGGTTATCTCCTGGCTGTTATAGAAAAGGATGGAGTTTTTCACCTGACTACATTTACAGCACTATGAAATATAACATGCATCTGACTCATCATTGTAATGCTGTCTACCGTCTATTGCTGTATTGAATGTTGCTGTGATAATGACTGTTTGATGTGCCTACATATTCGCGTAACCATTTTGTCACTGTGGCGTCCACAATAAATAATGAAGAAAAACGTCAACGGCTGTTACAAGAATCATTGACTTTATACGTCGTGAGTTTACTGACGTCCTATGTGGATTGCCCTGTTATTTTTGTATGAACATTGTTTGACTGAACACATCTGCACACTACACAAAACCAGACATGCGGATACCATCCATCATCATATGGCATCACGCATCAGTTATATTATAACTTATAAGTAAACACAAAATGTTATATTATAACTTATAAGTAAACACAAAATGTTATATTATAACTTATAAGTAAACACATGGAGTAGAAAACTGGAAACAGAAATGAAAGAGATAAAGAAGACATGGAAAGACCTTGAGCAGACGGTGCAGGATAGGAAGACCATGCACAATTCGTTGATGGCCTTTACTCCTCAGGGAGCTGACAGAAAATGAATGAATGAGTGGTATAAGCCTCATGCATATCTTCACTTTATTAGTATCTTGCTGTGGGACTGATTGGGAGCAGTGATCCTCTTCTTTCTATGCCGCCCCAGAGATCCCTTGCAATCACATAAGCTTATAAACACGTTTGCAGATACACACACAAAATGTGAAATCAGTCTGAGGATTGGACATTGTTGTACATGTATAATTAAAAAGTAATCAGTTGAAAGAAAAACCAATCATATAGATATCAGGTTAGTTAGGCAAAATAAAAAGGAATTGCTAAGCAGATTTGAATTGGCTTTTATATTCTAACAGTTAGGTTTAATCTGCCATCAGTGGTGTCTATACCTTGAAGCGGTTTGACGGCTTGCATACCCTGACAACCCCAGAGCTATGGCAGAGGGAGTTTTACTCCTGGCAGGTTCTACCATGCTAGACAGGTCTGCGTGGTTAGGGGTCAGACTAAAGCAGACACCCTGGTCCTCCAGGTTGGAAATTTTAGCACAGTGCTGACACCCCTTGTAATATGAATACATTAAAGTACGAACCACACATTGTAATATAATGCGAATCTTGACATGTACGATATTCTGTAAATAAACATGGCTACAAACTGAACATGCTTTTACTGAGTGCCTTCTGAAACATGTGTGTGCTTGTGTAGATGACGAGGTAATGCTTATATACATACATCATAACATTACATGGTGGCAGCGGTCGATACCGGACTGACGCAAAAAACAGCTACACGATAACACGTGAGTACAGTATTCGGCTAATTTTCGTCATCGAGGTCAGCCATGGCGGCGAAACAATATCGCAACGCACCGCAAATGAGATTCGCCGGTCAAGATGATAAGAGTGAAGCTTTCTTGTTATGGCGCCAACGCATAGATCTATATTCCAAGACCACTGGTCTGGAAGGACAAACCCTAACTCCATATATCCTAGAAGCATTGGACGATGAAGGTTTGAAAATTTACAACAGTTTTGCTACCGCCATGCCTGTGGAGTCGGCAACAGACCCCGCAGCCATATTGGACGAATTTGAAAAACGTCTGATAATAAAGCACACGAACTTTAGAGCGGCAAGATTAGAACTTCACCACCTGCGACAGAAACCTGGTGAAAGTCTAGATGATTTTTTCACTCGCATCAAGGAGAAAACAAGTGTATGCAAATTTAACAAAGAAGAAGAAAAACAGCGAATTATCGAACAGATCCTTCTCAGCACACCAATGCCAGAGTTCCAGAAATGGATACTGAGCCAGAGTGATACACTAACTTTACAACAACTTCTGGATGAAGGCAGGAAACACGAGGCACAAGCACTAAACATTAAACAAATTCAGCAAGGTACATTAGCAGCCCAGGTGGATGCAGTGAAAAGCTATAAACCTAGACACAACAAAGCAACTGGTTCGAAGCAACAAGAAAAACACAACACAAGCAGAGGTGCTATGTGTAAATGTTGTGGCCTAAACCACATACAAAACCACTGTCCAGCTAAAGACTCTACATGTCATTACTGCAGAAAGAGGGGCCACTGGATAAAATTATGTTTCAAGAGGAAACAAGACAGTGCTCAACACAACCTTCACAGCAGAGAGTCATCAAAACAAACACACTTTATGATGACTGAGGACCTTGACTCCAGTGAAGAAAGTGATCCTTCCACATTTGATACTGTGAAGATACTAACTTTCAGTAATGAACCAAAGAGAACGCAGGCTTTCTGCAAGGTACAATTCCGAATACCAGGAATTAAAAGGCACAAAGAAAGATATATTCGGTTCAAGATAGACACAGGTGCCCAAGGTAACACTCTACCCTTAAGAATATTCAGACAGATCATGCCTGACAAGGTGGATGAGCAAGGTTTTCCCACAAGGGATGTAAAACGTAGGAGTGGCAGGACAAAGCTAAGAGCTTACAATGGAACAAGTATAGACTGTTTCGGAGCAGTAACACTTGAATGTTTATACAGAGACTCTGAATGGACATCGTCAACATTTTACTTGGTAGATGTTGAAGGACCTGCAATTTTGGGTTTACCAATGTGCGAAAAGCTGAGTGTGGTAACTATTAACAACATTAAAGAGGATATAGGTCTTACAGATGCTCTCAGCAGACTACCAAACCCCAACAAGACAGCAGATCTTACCCCAAACATCAAAGTTGATTTTGTCAAGTTTAGCGGTAATCGGCTTGAACACATCAGAGAAGACACAATGAGAGATCCTATCTTTAACTCTCTCAAAGAACTGATATACCATGGATGGCCAAGCTCTATCAGGGAAGTTCCAACACACATCCGTCCATACTACTCGATGAGGGACGAGTTGAGCATCGAAGATGGTCTGATCCTTAAAGGAGATCGCATTGTTGTACCAGAAACACAACGCGATATCATCCTTAAACAGCTCCATAATAGTCACCTTGGTATTGTGAAGACACAACTGAGAGCAAAGAAAGATGTTTACTGGCCACAGATAAACAAGGACATAGAAACACTATGTAAAAACTGTTCAATTTGCCAAGAACATGCAAATAGGCAGTGCAGAGAACCTCTCATACCATCAGACATACCATTGAGCCCTTGGAGCATTATAGGAACTGATATTTTCTCAATCGACAATAATGACTATCTTATTATTGCTGATTACTACAGCAAATTTCCCATCATTGAGAAACTTCCACAACCCTCACCATCAGCTGTTATTGCAGACATTACAAAGAAGTATTGCAGCATGTTTGGCATCCCAGATGAAATTAGATCAGACAACGGTCCACATTTCTCAGGTCAAGCATACAGAAACTTCACTAAGGACTGGAAGATCAAACACACAACATCATCACCTAGATACCCTAAATCTAATGGTTTCATTGAGAGACAGATACAAACTATCAAGTCAATCATGAAGAAAACAAGAACAGAGGATGTACACCTAGCACTCTTGAGATGGAGAACAACACCGGTAGACAGTAAGATCGACAGTCCAGCAGAACTTATGTTTGATAGAAGAATTAAAGACCTTCTACCATCTAAGGTCCACTTCCGTCCACAACATAGAGACAGCACACATGATCAACTTCAGCATCGTCAGCAAGTTCAGAAATCCAACTATGACAAATGTGCTAAAGACTTACCACCATTATATCCTGGTCAGCATGTGACTACCTACAACCACAACAATGACACATGGTCAAAAGCAACAATCATTTCCAGAAACCCTGAACCCAGGAGCTATACTTTAAGACCAGACAGCAGCAGCAACCTCCTGAGGCGAAACAGAGTGGACATAAGAGAAATCCCACAGAGAATTCCCATGCTTTCAACAGACAATGCAGTAACTCCAGACCTTGGTGCCCCACAAAACCAACAAGCGCCAAAGCCGAAATCACAACCAACTCAAGCTAAACCAGGGACTTCCGCAGAACCACCAGCACTTTACACCACTCGTTCTGGCCGTACAGTGACACCTCCCAGCCGATACAGACAGTGACATATATACTCACACTGAGCATTACACATACTTATCCTTTCTCACATGAAACATTTCGTTGGAAATGTTTGCACACATTTTTTTTTCAAAAAAGGGGGGATGTAATATGAATACATTAAAGTACGAACCACACATTGTAATATAATGCGAATCTTGACATGTACGATATTCTGTAAATAAACATGGCTACAAACTGAACATGCTTTTACTGAGTGCCTTCTGAAACATGTGTGTGCTTGTGTAGATGACGAGGTAATGCTTATATACATACATCATAACATTACACCCCTGTCTATGTAAAAATTAAATCAAGTTACGGAAATGGCAACAAATGAACAAATTTTGCTGCGGAATGGACATCCAGAATCTGAATCTCGTATGAGGACATGGCATGAAGGATTGCCACTGACCAAGCAAAATGGGGACAGTTTGTTGCTGCCCTACAAGATGCCACTAGGCGTTATGGCCACTGACTGCTGTGTCAGTCAGTGGCTAAGGATCCAAAAGAAGAAGAAGTCAGCTTTAATGCAATTCGTAACTAAATCTAAAAAATAAAAGGAATTTAACACAGACTGACGTCACATTTTAAAAAAGATCATGATTTTTTTATTTATTCAGCACCTAATGGTGTGACTAAAATTTAAATTCTCAGTTTTTGTGTGTCTGTTTTCTAGCTTTTACCATTTTTTGTGCTGAAGACAATGGGGGATTTTCCTGGTCTGCCTGGATTGTTTGTAGCTTGCATTTTTAGTGCTTCTATCAGGTAGGCATGCTTTTAAAACAATACAAGAGTATAAAACTAAAAAAAATGTGGTCATTTCCTATTACTCGTACCTTTTTGCTCCGCAGTGATTATTACTTACTTACTTAGTCGTTCCCCTTCTACCGTGAGGTGTAGAGGTTTGGAAGAGAGAGCGCCAGACTATCCTATCGGCTGTCTTCCTCCTGGCAGTGAATATGTGTAGTTATATCTTGTTTCGTAGCACTTAGGATTAGGTTTAGTATTAGGGTTAGGATTAGGGTTAACACTAATCCTAAACCTAACCCTAACTGCTGCGAAAGAACACTTAACTACACATATTCACTGCGGAGCAAAAAGGTACGAGTAATAGGAAATTACCAAAAATGTATATAATGCTGAAGAATTTTTTTTTTTTTTGGTTCTAAATTAATTTTTGTTCATTGATATGAAATTAACATGCTTGCCTGTGGAAACTATAATCAGTGTACATTACTGAGGATTTTAATTTAATGAGAACATTTTGTCTTGGTGAGCATAAACGAGCGTCCGATTGGTTAGAACTCTGGTCTCTCGCAGCAAAGGTGCCAGGTTCGAATCATGGTACTGACATGCTCCAGTCTACCCAGCTGTAAATGGGTACCTGACTTTGAGTTAGGGAAGGAAATGGCAGCAAGGAAGGGAACTGGTCACCCTGCCTCTCGATGCTGGACCTAGTATGGTGTAGTCTCTAACACTTCACTCCACTACGGCAGTATCTGCAATGAGACTACTTTTACCTTTTTTTTTAAGCATAAACATTAAAATTATTTTCTTAAATAGTTGTTTTCTTTGAGTACAAACAATTTATGGATCAGATTTTATTATTGTTACTATTGTGTTCCTGTTATGTGTTATAGCACCGTCTCATCTGGGATAAACTCCTTGGCAGCTGTGACACTTGAGGATCTGTTTAAACCTGGCTATCATCTTATAAAACGGCAATCACCATCAAAAACAATGTCAACAGTTGCCACAGTAATTTTAGGTATTTATCACTTTTCTGTATTCTATTGTTTCTTATTATGAAATGTGGTTAAATCACAGATTATTGTATAAGAAAACCAGTTTGGATTGCAAGTAGGGTCTGGGTTGAGTTTAGGTTAGCTTTAGTTGCTGTTTTTCTGTCTAACCTTAACCCTAAATTGTAAATTAAATAAACACTTGATAGCACTCTTAACTCTTAGTATACAAGCTGCCTTTCATGACTACCATTACAGATTTTGCAATAAATAATTTATTTATAAAGATAACATAAGTGTTATATATCAAAATGTGAAGAAATGAAACCCCTATATCATGCACATAACTAAATTGTTCAGTGGTTTTAAACATGCATTCAGCTATAAATTTTCGCTATTGACGGGGATCGATCATCGGCCTCTCTAGAAGGCCGCTCGTATACTAAGAGCTAATGTACTACGAGGTTGAATCACAGTTTACTGTATGTCACATCCTTTGCTGTAAGTAGGGTTAGGTTTGGGTTAACATTAACTGTTTATATTTATTCAGTTGTGTCAGCAGTTAGTGGTACCGTAGTAAACTTAGAGTGCCATTCATTGTTATTTTAAGGAGAATACAGTTAGGGGTTTAGGGTAAATAATTAGCTGCTAATGCTAATTGTAACCCCAACTCTGGCCTCATTTGCGACAGTGATGGAAAATGGGCAAGAAACTGTAATTCAGTCTACTACTCTATAACAAATTGCAGACACAATTGAACAAAAATTTAAAAAATAAGCTAAATCCAAACCCAGAACCTATTTCTGACCCAAGATGGTGGCTTGTACAGAACACGCTGGCAACGGATAAGGCACACACTGAGGAAACCTGTCGATAGCATTACTATGCAGTACTGTTCTGGAATCTTCAGGGTAAGAGAGGAGGTGGTAGACCAAAAAACACAAGGAGAAGAGAACTGGAAACAAATGATAATGATGAGGAAGAAGGATTGTGAGCTGATGGCACACGACAAGAGGACTTGGCATGAGTTGTTTAAGACCTATACTCCTCGGGGAGCTAAAGGGTAATGAATAAATCAATAAAATCCCTGATGTCATGATTTTTATTATTTTACTTTCTTCTAAGCACATTCCTTTCTAACTCAAATTAAATCATCTTTAACTGATGACTTAGTTCATTTATCAGCTGGTCTTAATTGCTCATCCTTGTTGACATTTGAGTTTTTATTTTGCTCTAGCAATCATTTTTGGTGCCGTTACTATTGGACTGGCCTATCTGGCAAGTCTGCTGGGGAAAACAGCTCTCACAATATCCTTTGGTGTCTTTGGTATTGTAGGAGGTCCACTGTTGGGTCTTATCATGAGTGGGATGTTTATTCCTTTTATGAACAGCTGGGTAAGTATGCTGAGGTTAAAAATGAGTGTGTGAGATTAGGGAAGGAAGATACCTCCTTTCTTCCAGTGTATGACAGTGAGGAGTATGAGAGTGCAGGGGATGTTGTCTACTTCTGGCTCTTGTGGTAGATTAATTTGAGTGAGCATGAGATAGAGAGAGGAAAATATACCATCCTCACACCCAAAAAAAAAAACACTACACGGTAACCAGTGTTTACTTGTCAAAAGTCTGGTAGAGTAGAGGATGTGATCTGCTTTTGGCTGTTGAGATGAGGTTAAGATGAGTATTTCTCCTCCTTTATGATAATAAGTAAGATGAGTATTTGATTTTGAGAGAGGATACATCTCCTCTGTGTGACAGTGATTAGTGCAAGAGTGAAAATGTGGTCCATGTTTGGCTGTTGGAGTAAGGTTAAACGGAATGTGTGATGTTGGAAGAAGATAACACACTATCAACCAGTGTAAGGTTAAAATGAGTATGTGAGGTAGGGTTAGGACAGTGCTTCTGAACCAGGGATGCATGCATCCCCTGGGGGAGTGAGACCTACTTTCAGAGGGTGCAAGACATGCCAGTTATTTTAGAATGTGAATCATCGTTGACATGATATAATACACAAAACTCAAGTGTATTTGTACAAAACAAAACATTGACAACGTGAATTCAATACTGAACCTTGGTCACATTTTGTAAATAACATTTTCCCAAAACATATTTGTATCTCTTGTTCTCATTTTTGGCATATTTTGTGAGCTAAAAGAAAATGGCGTGCGAAGCTTCTTAAGATGATAATAAGGGGTGCGAGGCTTCTTAAGATGCTTTAAAGAGTGCGAAGCTTCTTTAGATGCTGTAAAGGGGTGCAAGATCTCTAAAAGGTTAAGAAACACTGTGTTAAGATAACGCTATATTATCCCGTGTAAAGTTAAAATTAGTGTATGAGGCTGGGAAAATATAATGCCACATCGCCCAGTGTATGGTTACAATGAGTGTGTGAGGTAAGATTAAGTTAACGCTATATCATCCAGTGTAAGGTTAAAATTAGTGTATAAGGCTGGGAAAAGATAACACCATATCACCCAGTGTAATGTTAAAATATGTATGTGATGTAATAGTTAAAATGAGTGTGTGATGCAGTGTGACAATAATGATAACTATCACCCAGTGTAAGGTTAAAATGAGTGTATGAGGCTGAGAGAGGATAACACCATATCACCCGGTATGTGACAGTAAGGAGCATGAAAATAATAGTGTCTATTGTTTTCTTCTTTTTTTTTTCTATTTCTTTTTTTCTTGGGGGGGGGGGGGCCACTTAAAATGAGTGTGTGAAATTGAGAAAGGATAATACCCATAGCCTCTACCACTGAATGTCTGACAGTGAGGAGGATGGGACCAAGTCTACATCTGGCAGTTAGAATAGAGTTGAAATGATTATATGATGTTAGGAGATTATTATAACCATGATAGCAAGCCTGATTGCTTGCTTTTATGTTGGCCTTGATCCTGTCTTCAATCCTCCTCCGAACATTGATTTGCCTCTGAGAACTGATGGTTGTCTCCCAGGGAACAACATATCTTCTACAACGATGATGCCTGACATTACAACACTATCACATCTGAATTCAACATTAAAGAACCACCCGTAAGTAACAAACTGAGTGTTCAACAACATATAAAAGATTAAAGTGAATCTTATGCATTGACAAATATGTATTCATCCATGAACAACATATAATCATCATCATCATTGACAAATATGTATTCATCCATGAACAACATATAATCATCATTGACAAATATGTATTCATCCGTGAACAACATATCATCATCATTGACAAATATGTATTCATCCGTGAACAACATATAATCATCATCATCATTGACAAATATGTATTCATCCGTGAACAACATATAATCATCATTGACAAATATATATTCATCAATGAACAACATATAATCATCATTGACAAATATATATTCATCAATGAACAACATATCATCATCATTGACAAATATGTATTCATCCGTGAACAACATATAATCATCATCATCATTGACAAATATGTATTCATCCATGAACAACATATATGCATCATCATCATTCACAAATATGTATTCATCCATGAACAGCATAGAATCATCATTATGGTTTCCCTTGTTGCTCCTTATGGAGCATGGAGCCATAACTGCTGCTGGTTCCTTTGCTTGTAGCCTGCACGAAGTATTCATGTGCTCTTATAGTGGTGATTTCTGTAGTAATTTGTTTTACATGATGAGGTTTACATGGTTCGATTCCCAGTAGTGGGAATATAATTTAATGGACATTTTTTTCAGAACCAGTGGTCCTAATGATGTCATACTCCCCCTAGTCTTCTGGGTAATGAGATCAGATGCCTAACCTTCTCGGATAAGGCCAAACATATAGGAGGTCCCGTATGCAAGTTCATCATCTCATCTCATAATCAGAACCTCTTCTACCCTGTAAAACCACAAAAATAATTATAGAATGTGCGATTCCTATAGTCCCACATTGGGATTCTTGCTGGGGCTATGGAGTTTGTGTACTGTGCTGAGATCTTCCTTGTGTGATCTAAGGGAGGAGATCAGAGCACAGATGGAGTTGTCCTTGTGCAATGAAGATAGCCATTAAAACCAAACCAAACACGATGAGTTTGCCAACACCAGGCACAGCCTCTCATATTAGTTGTCTCTTACGACACGACTGAGGAAGCAGTAGTTCTATTCTTTCTTTGTCACCTCAGAGATCTCCAGGGGCAACTACGTGGGGCAATAAACAAGAATAAGCAACAAATAAAAAATCAAAACAACATTAGATGAAACTAATGACAAATGAAACACAATGAACATAACTGAGGAGGATGTGAGAAGACAGTCACAGCTGTTGAAATCACACACATTTAATTTAATGCTGAAGATGTCTGGCCCCCATGTAGTACCCAGGTATCTCTGATGGGACAAAGAAAGAATCTAATGAGACAAAGAAATAGTATAATGAGACAAAGAAATAGTATAATGAGACAAAGAAATAGTATAATGAGACAAAGAAATAGTATAATGAGAAAAAGAAATAGTATAATGAGACAAAGAATAATCTGATGAGACAAAGAATAATCTGATGAGACAGAAAGTGTATGATATTCAAAAAATGTTTTCTATGTGTCTTGTTCGATTACTGATTGTTCTTTCGTACATATTGACAGAAGCACTGATGATGGCCACCTGTATTTGTCCTATATCCACTATTCAACACTTGCACTCATTGTGTCTGGAGTTGTGGGCGTAATTGTCTCAGCCATCACTGGTAAGTTAAAAACTTGGATATAAATCAGAGGCAGAGAATGAGTGAATTACTGTAACTGATTTGTGATGTGGTGGTTATATAAACTAGTTCAAGAAAGTGACAAGCTTATAGTGTCCAATAAAATGTTTAAAAAGTAATGGAAACCTGCATTGCATGAGCACTAATGTAATACAACTTGTTGAAGAATTATGTTCCATGCGGAGCTAACTAGCACTTTTTTTTAAAAGAAGGTACTTAACTCTACTAGAAAAAAAATATGTTAAATTTTCTAAGTACTTGTCTCAGCTGTAAGTGTCAAGTACAAACCAAAGTGCCTGACTGATATTTAAAATAACACTTTACTTACTTTATCTAACATCCTTAGAAGATGTAGAACCATCAGTTTATCTTGGTGGCAATATAAAACAGTTGGAGGCACAGATAGTAATATCAAAATAAAGATATAAAAGGCAAGAGAAGCTTGCACTGCATGAGGAAATATGTGGAGATCAAGAGAAATCAAGTCCAATACAAAATAATAAAAATAAATCTTCAACTCAAATGTCAGTTACATCCTATTTTATGGCTCTGAATAATAATAGCCCCTTCAGTCATAACTGACTATGGGAATGCGCCCCTGAGGTGACAGCCCTCAGCTGCTTATTTTCCTGGTGCTCCTTTCGACGTTTTCTCATCACCTCTGCTTCTTGTGTGAGCCTCTTTTCGCCCAATCTGAGGTGGCGCCGTAAATAGCATCGCCACTTAGTGCGATCGGCAGCTTTATCCTCCCATGTTGCTGGATCCATGTCCAGTGCCCTCATATCTCTCTTGCACACATCTTTGAACCTCAGCTGTGGTCGCCCAACTGTTCTCTTGCCATCTGCTAATTGTCCGTAGAAGATATCTTTTGGGATGCGACCATCATCCATGCGATGAACATGGCCAAGCCAGCGAAGTCTGCGCTGTCTAAGAAGCGTATACATACTTTGAAGGCCAGCACGTGACAACACCTCAACATTTGTCACTTTATCTTTCCACGAGATGCCGAGGATGCGGCTCTGAAACACAGAGAACAAACAACAAAAAAAACAAATAAGAAGTTACAGACTTTCATAAATGGGTGCTTGTATAAAACAGATGAATTAAAATGGTACGACAAGGTAACCAATGTGGAACTGATGATAAGAACCAGACAAGTACCAGTGGAACAAGAAATGAGAGGAAGATGCTGGCGATGGATTAGACACACATTGAGGAAACCCGTTGATAGCCTTACCAGGCTGTCCTTGTTCTGGAAACCACAGAGTTAGAGAAGCAGAGGTAGACCAAAGAGCACATGGAGAAGAGAACTGGAGACAGAAATAAGAATGAGGATGACAACATGGAAAGACCTTGAGCTGATGGCACATGACAGGAGGACTTGGCACATGTTTGTTGACGATGTATGCTCCTTGGAAAGCTGAAGGGTATTGATTGATCTGATTACTTTATCTGTTTATTTCTGTAGTGAGTTTTCAACAGCTCCAATGGCACATTTTGATAATCCTTATGGCCTTTTCTTCGTCTCTTAAAAGCTTCAGCCACACCTTTGATGAGTCACATTTAAAAAAAAATTTGTGTCATCCCTATAGCTGAAAATCTTTTCTACTAAAAATTTCTTATCCTAATTCAGCAAGAGTCAATCTGTTGATGACTGCTTTGTTCAGTGGCTATGTAAAGTCCACTACCTGCTTGATAGGCCTCATTAGAAGCAAACTGGTACGGGTAAATTTTAAGAATGTTTATTATTTCAGGAACCGTCCTCCCGACGTCCTGTGGTAAGAGTGCATTAGACTTCAGGCTTGACACTCCTTATTACAGTGGCCTGCTGAGTACCCTCCAGGGTTATCCTTGCATATTCCGTTTGAGGAATTATAGTATATATATTTAAGTTTGGCCAGTCACACACAATCTCCCTGGCCCGCACCTCAGGTACTCAGTAACAAGGCCTAACTTCTTGGCACGATTCACAAATATTTATTAACACATTACTCCATTTGAGTATGATATGACATCGTAGCTTTTACTAGCACATGTCTCTACTGTCCTTGATTCTGATACTCTCAGTTTTAATGGAACAGTCAACTTACGTGCCCAAGAATTCCATACACACTGCTAAGACTAATCTGACATTATACTGTTAATGAAAGCATAAGGCAGTGATGGTAATCGATCTTGCAGGTGAAATATAAAGATGCCCAAAGGCAATTAACACATTTTAAAAGCAGGTCCTACTGGACACATTCCTTGCATACTGGTCAAACGACACAAGCAGACTGCCGGTTAGAGACGCTAGCTTGTCCCAAATCAAAACTGACGTCTGCTGTCAATTCAAAGCAGGAGTCAAGACGTCACTTCCTGCAACCACGGGATACCGTGTGTAAACAATATATATCAGGAAGTGATCGAATACAAAACGTGATATGATATTTACTCATATCATTTACTCCCCCCCTGGATTAAAATAATGAAAAGGAACTTTTCATTATTTTCATAGTACAATCTTACAAGGTCACAGGAGAAACCATATGACAATATGCAAATACTCAACTGTCATCATTATGATAGCACCTAGAGGCGTGCTCCATAATCGACAATTTAACACACAAGGTGTGGTATTTAGTAATAACATAACTAAACCCATTATCGTTAGCAGACGATCTTTTGACACAAATGTGAGGTAACTACATTAATTAGAAGGCAGTGAAGAAAAGTCAATATGTCAGTCATGGCACTCACACAGCATACCATGTCAACAAACGCCCTAAGTCGTGTCGGTATGTAAGTCTACCTATCTATCAAATGAAATGCATAATAAGCAATCAAAGACAGAATAGAACATATGAGGCAGACAAGTTAAAATATAAGCTGTGACTGACAATATGTCAAAATAGTTATTAATATTTGTATGTATGCAATGTCATGTGGTGAATGACAATGTTAATAAGATGTCATATGAAGATATATTACTTAATATCTACACATATGAAGGCTATAGGTTATACTAAGTGTAAGCACGACTGTAATTCAATTCATATAATGATACACTAATGAACCAATGTAATATCACCAGTGTTATTAAAACTGGTCATGTTAGACCATACACAGTTCTTCCTGTAGAAGTATTTAAAAGAACCAAAGTTTCAGTGAGTCACTAGTTCGCACAACATTGTTATTGATCCTTAGTTAAGTATATATGGCGGAAAGAAATAGTTCATTGAAGAAAAAATTCATTTTCTATCTATGTTGGTTGTCGATGTTTGTCTTCCATGCAATATCATATGCAGCACAGATACTATTGTTCATTCTGTACTTGAGAATTTCATACGTATATGATGAAATGTAATTTCTTGGTTATGTCCCTTTTTGAACTTTGTAGTCAGTAATTTTAGTTACTTCCCTTTTTACACAACGTTTGAGACAGTTAATTAGTGCAAAAAGTTTTGGAAATTGTAGCAAAGTATCTGAATTGCACCGACTTGGTTAAAAGAAGGCATGTGCCTTCGTTCATGATGCTACCTTTGCGAAATAGTTCCTGACTTGTCCCAAAGGAAGTAGTGTTATTATTGAGCATCAAAGTTGGATTGAAGCAGCATTTGCGGAGACAACTGGCGATAGCGGATGCTTCATGCATCTGGATAGAACATCGGCCATCACGTTCAACTTTCCTGCGATGGGTTTAATCTGGTAATTATAGGGTTGAAGGGCCAGTGAGGCACGCGCTGCTTTAGCATTCTTGAATCTCGCTGTTTTCAGGTAAGACAGTGCCCTTTGGTCTGTCTCGAGTGTGAAACTTGCACCAAGCAGGTAGCGTTGAAGTTTAGAGAAGCAGAACACAAGAGCCAGTAGCTCTCTCTCAATGACCGAGTAACGCTGCTCCGTCGGCGTTAGCTTCCTGCTAACATAAAGTGTTGGATGTAAACAGCCCTTCCATTCTTGCAAAAGCGAACCTCCAATGGACGTTTTGGAAGCGTCTACTGTAAGAGTAAAATGTTTAGAAGGATCAGGCAATCTCAATATAGGCAACTTGGAAAACAGACATTTTAATCTATTTAAAGCCACATGAACATCCTGACTATAAACACACCCATTTGGTGACTCTTTCTTCACCAGTGATGACAACACAGACGTATACTCTGCAAAATTAGGGATAAACTACGATAAAAGTTTAGGAGCCCTAGAATACTTCTAACCTGTTTTTTGGTCTTAGGTATATCAAGGTTTAGAATCCTAGAGATAGTAGTATCCTCTGTTTTCAAAAAACCTCCTCCTACTTTTTATAACCTAAAAATGAAATCTCCTGAATCCAATCTTAGTCTTAGATGGACGTGCAGATAAATTATGACGACGTAGAGTGGTAAGTAAGGATTGAATACCCTTCAAATGTTCATCCCATGATTGATGAAACAGACAAATGTCGTCAATGTAAGTAATAAGGTCGTCTCTGTCAGAGAAGAGTCGTCTCATCATGCGAACGAAGGTCGCAGGTGCGTTAACTAAACCAAAAGACATATAGTTAAATTGAAAGAGTCCTAATGGGTTGTGAACGCAGTATAAGGATTGGAGCGTTCCGTTAATGGTACTTAGGAATAGCCTTTAGAAAGATCAAATAAAGAGAAAAAAGTAGCCGTAGCAAGTCTATCTAATAAAGACTCCAACACGGGAAGTGGTTCCGCGTCGTGGATGGTGACCGAATTTAGACGTCTAAAATCTATGCATATACGTATAGATTTGTCTTTTTTCCTGATCAAAACCATAGGAAAACTATAAGGGGAATGAGATGGAGAAATGACATTTAATTTCACCATCTGTTCTAGTTCCTCTTTAACCTGACATTGTAAATGTATAGGAATAGGGTAAGGTTTCAACTTAATTGGTTGAAAGTCTGTCAGAATAATATCATGTTCAATGATATCAGTGTGTCCTGGGACATCAGTAAGGACATTAGTAAAAGAACGTAAGATTGAAGTAACCTGTTCTTTCTGGGAAGAAGATAGAGTTGGTGATATATCAACATCTTTCCAACTTTCAGTAGACAAGTAGTGAAGACTAGGTAATACTAATAATGAGTCATTACTTACTTACTTAGTCGTTCCTCTTCTACCGTGAGGTGTAGAGGTTTGGAAGAGAGAGCGCCAGAATGAGTCATTACCATCAGTCAAATCAGACCCTTCTTCCTGTATGACAGCCAAAGAAGAATGACGACAGACAGATTGATCAAGAGCCTCAAAGACTGGTCTTAGATATGGTGGACGTGTATGAAACTGCTGTAACATATTGATATGAAAAGTTTTCTCTTTTCCCTCTACTGAGACAATATAATCAACATCAGACAGTTTCTCCACAATCCTGTAAGGTCCTCTCCATGAGACTAATAAAAATTGTTTTATCTCTCCTGGGTAATAATACGTAAGCTTCATCACCATGGCCAAATAGTTGGCGTAATTTGCGGTTTGGCTTACCAATTAACCTCGCCCTAAGCTTTGCCTTTTCAGATGAAGCTACTGCTATCTGGCATGCGTCTATTATTTTTTTCCTCAAATTGACCACATACTGATATGAGGTCTGAACCTCCTACCCTGTTCATCTCAGCACCAATTAAAAGTTGTTTTAAATATAGACATTGGGCTGCGTGGTCTGGCGCCAAAAACCAATTCAAATGGACTAAGCCTGTATGTTCATTTTTTATCTCTCGATAAGCAAATAAAATAGCTGGCAGGACTCTGTCCCAATTTTGAGGATATTTAATTGTAACCTTATGTAGCATTTGTTTTAAGGATCTGTTGAGGACTTCTATTTTCCCATTAGACTGAGGATGGTATATTGAACTAAGGGATCTTTGAATCCCAAACATATCCATAACCTGTTTCATAGCATCTGAAACTAACTGAGTTCCTCTATCAGACAGGATGTTTTCAGGAAAACCTATTCTACTGAAAATCAAAAATAATGCATCAGCAATATCTACAGTGGTGATGGTTTTTTAAAGGAATAGCTTCTGGCCAGCGTGTGCACATATCTATGCAGGTCAACACATATTGATGACCTCTGGCTGATGTTACCTTTAAAGGGCCAATAATGTCAATGGCCATCTTTGTGAAGGGACGCAAAGAAATATCAGATGCTTGAATGGGCGCATCATGTTTTGGTTTTCTGGTTGCTACACTTTGACAGATGGTACATGTACGACAAAATAATTTGACGTCTTTCGTAATTCCGGGCCAAAAAAAAAAGACAAAACTCTTTGTTTTGTTCTAGCAACACCTAAATGTCCTGCACATTCAATGTCATGTGCATATCGTAAAATGAATGGTCGAAAACAAGCTGGTACCATAATCTGTTTCTTTAAGGAATTAGCAAATTGATAGTTTCTTACTAAAATCCCATTTTTGATAGTTTACCAGTGTTTTGCACAGTCATCTATCATTACATCATTCAAATGAGCAATATGAAAATATTTTTTTAAGGAAGTATCATCTTTCTGTCTTTGTATAAAGGTTTCCTTATCAATGAGCTCCATCTGAAATAAATTGTCATCATCATTATTCACATCATTCATTACCTTAATATCATCATTATTTTCCTGTTGATAATGAATTATATCATCATTATTACTTTCCTTTTCTTCTTCATCTTCTGAAGTGATATCTTCAGTTATATCTTCAGGTAACATATCAATGACTGGTTTGTGATGATCATTGTCCATGCGAGACTGAGCTCTGGTAGTCACAGCATTTGAACATAATAAGTGTTGTCTTTCCCATATCTCAATATCTTCCTGTGTACATTCATGCAATTTAGGTATGTTTCCCATAATAATTCCAGCAATTGGACTGTCCAAGAGGCATACCAGTGTTCATCCTGTGAAATAAGGTGTGTCCAAAAATACCTCTGCTGTGGGGTAATATTCCACAGTTCCACCAAAAGTTATGCATTTCACTTGTTTTCCTGTATAATCCACCTTATCAACCAAGGCCTTGCGCACACCAACAGTGGTTGCACCCATGTCTCTGAGTAAAGATGCTAACTTATTATTGACAAAACCTCTGTTCAAGATCAATGAAACAGTACTTTCAAAAGATGACATGACTGATAGAGGGTGACCGCATAATAATCTTGGCACTCCTTGAGGCTGAAATAAAGAATTGCAATTAGTGCAGTTATCACTATTTGCTAAGTCTACACTGCATGAAACATGTGCTACAATATCATTATGGTTCTGATTAATATCATGAACAATGGCATTGGTACTTTCAGTGTTTCTTGATTGTCTGGAAGTATTGTTATGATAAGATCTTTTATTTGCATTTTGATCATTTCCTCTATAAAATGATTTCTGACCTCTATTTGATTTTGAGTTATATTCTCCTTTATTTTGCCAGTTATTGGACTTAAATGAGGTTTGTGGATAAAAGTTATCCTCCTGATATGAATTCCAATGTCTTTGAGGTTGGTATTTATTAAAATTGTATCTACCTCTATTTTGACTGTAATTATGTGATGGTTTAAATCTTTGATTCCTATCTATGCTGTTTGATCTATACCTAGGTGCATTGTCTTGGAATGATCTGGCCGATGCAGCTGGTAATGAGTCCCTTACATTGTTTTTGCTCAATACTCTATTAGGATGTGCAACTTGATATTGACGTCCTAGGGTTTGTAATTTAGTTAGGTTCTCTGGCTTTCTTTCCTGCAGGAACGCAAGAAAATCAGAACTAATAGATGACAAAACCTTGTCTCTTAGAATCAAATCTGACAAACCCTCAAAAGTTTTTTCAGTTTTGGATAGTTCAATCCATCTAGAAAAATTTAATTTAACAGCTGAAATGAATTCAGTGAAATCTTTTCCAGAATCAGGGTACAAAGATCGAAATTTCTGACGATAGCCCTCATCATCTAATTGATACCTCTGCAATAAAATGACCTTAACAGCTTCATAATCCTTTCTAGTCTGGTCATCCAAAGTGGAGACTACAGTTAATTGTTCACCAACCAATAAATTCATAAGTCTACATTTCCATGTAGATTTGTCAATCTTATATTCTTCACAATAAGTTTCGAACCTATTTAGGAAGCATGAAATGTCATCTATGGATGCGTTAAATTTTGGCAAATTAATCCTTATGGCAGTAGTATGATCTTTATTTTTATCTTCACCTACCCCAGGATGCAACAGTGGTTGTTGTAATTTTAATTTTTCCAGTTCAATCTCAGCTAATCTTATAGCTTGAGCATGTTGAGATTTGATCTCTTCTTGAGATCTGGCATAGGCTAATTTTTCTCTTTCAAGAGCCAACTCTTCTGATCTCCTTTTTTCCTCCAATTCTTTTTCTTTTTCTTGTTTGTGCAGTTCCTCTTGTCTCCTTTTTTCTGCCAATTCAATTTAGTTCCTCTTGTCTCCTTTTTTCTGCCAATTCTTCTTTGCGAAGTTCTTCTTGTCTGTTTACTTCTTTATCAATATAAGCTTGCAAAGCTGGACCTTCCAAATTAAGATCCTTCCCAATCTTCAATAAATCCTTTAATGAAGTCATGGTTGCTTATTCTTGTGTTTATCAATAATACACAATATTTTAACTTTTATGTATATGAATATGTCAGCTATATTCAATATTCACTCCACCAATCTCAGATCAATTTGTAATTGCAATAGTAGATGTATTCAGCTAAACAATATGGAGTAATGAAAAAAATAGAACCACAACAGGTAAGAACAGCAAGACAGGGTTCGAGCAACTAAAGGCAATACAAATGGAAAACAAAGGAATAACTATAAGATATATATGAATAAATTTAAACTAATGCTCTATTACAAATAGACAAGACAAGACGCATATCACAACAATTATGACATCTATGAAATGAACGATAGTAAGATGAGAATAGACAGTATTACAAACAATAATGCAACGAACTAAATAAAATATAACAATGACAGTACTTATGAGAACAAACAATAGATAAACATGACTACACAGCTAACAAAAATGGATCTGTTAAATTCAATAGAGGCAAACTTTTATACAACCAACAGAGTATGCTGGGTCCTCTATCTGAATCACACAGATACTGCCCTATAGAACGCTTGATTTGCTCATTCGACCTAGCTTTCGCGGTATTGAATGATCACAAACCAAGTCCCTCCATCCAGCCCGCTAGTTACAAAACCAAAAATACGTAATGAAAACACATATGGTGAAGTCAGATATCAGGCAAACAGATTATATTCACAGCCAAGCTGTATGTAACAATAAATAGACTTATCTGTTGCCAAGAAAACAATCCCTCTTGAGACTTCGACAAGCAAGGGATGTAGTGATGATAATAGCCTAGTATTTGGTTAGGCTTAGAATTGCTTCATGCTGACATCGAAGGACATCGATATGGTCCATGATTTTTGATAAAATACTTGCTTCTTGAATGAAGATAGTCAGTTCCTATGACTTCTGTGTAATAATAGGTCACTTTTATAACTTAGTGACAACTTGAGGCACATTCATGATGATGGAAATCCCTTCCATTCATAAAAAATTTTGGCAGACGATGCGTGCCGCCATTTTGAAAAAATAGTCCTAGATTCGTTAGGCGCTCTTAGGCTTGTACGGCATCCAATGGCTTGGCCCCCAGAAACTGGTACGGGTAAATTTTAAGAATGTTTATTATTTCAGGAACCGTCCTCCCGACGTCCTGTGGTAAGAGTGCATTAGACTTCAGGCTTGACACTCCTTATTACAGTGGCCTGCTGAGTACCCTCCAGGGTTATCCTTGCATATTCTGTTTGAGGAATTATAGTATATATATTTAAGTTTGGCCAGTCACACACAATCTCCCTGGCCCGCACCTCAGGTACTCAGTAACAAGGCCTAACTTCTTGGCACGATTCACAAATATTTATTAACACATTACTCCATTTGAGTATGATATGACATCGTAGCTTTTACTAGCACATGTCTCTACTGTCCTTGATTCTGATACTCTCAGTTTTAATGGAACAGTCAACTTACGTGCCCAAGAATTCCATACGCACTGCTAAGACTAATCTGACATTATACTGTTAATGAAAGCATAAGGCAGTGATGGTAATCGATCTTGCAGGTGAAATATAAAGATGCCCAAAGGCAATTAACACATTTTAAAAGCAGGTCCTACTGGACACATTCCTTGCATACTGGTCAAACGACACAAGCAGACTGCCGGTTAGAGACGCTAGCTTGTCCCAAATCAAAACTGACGTCTGCTGTCAATTCAAAGCAGGAGTCAAGACGTCACTTCCTGCAACCACGGGATACCGTGTGTAAACAATATATATCAGGAAGTGATCGAATACAAAACGTGATATGATATTTACTCATATCACCTCTTCAGTCAAAACTTTTTAAGGTGTTTTGAGTCAACCATCTTAGCTGCTGCAGCAACTTTGTTGGGAAGTAATAATAATATAATAATAATAGCCCCTTCAGTCATAACTGACTATGGGAATGCGCCCCTGAGGTGACAGCCCTCAGCTGCTTATTTTCCTGGTGCTCCTTTCGACGTTTTCTCCTCACCTCTGCTTCTTGTGTGAGCCTCTCTTCGCCCAATCTGAGGTGGCGCCGTAAATAGCATCGCCACTTAGTGCGATCAGCAGCTTCATCCTCCCATGTTGCTGGATCCATGTCCAGTGCCCTCATATCTCTCTTGCACACATCTTTGAACCTCAGCTGTGGTCGCCCAACTGTTCTCTTGCCATCTGCTAATTGTCCATAGAAGATATCTTTTGGGATGCGACCATCTTCCATGCGGCGAACATGGCCAAGCCAGCGAAGTCTGCGCTGTCTAAGAAGCGTATACATACTTTGAAGGCCAGCACGTGACAACACCTCGACATTTGTCACTTTATCTTTCCACGAGATGCCGAGGATGCGGCGTAGACACCGCAAATGGAAGGTATTGAGCCTTCTTTCTTGCTTAGCATAGGTCGTCCAGGTCTCGCTGCCATATAGGAGTGTGCTGGTGACGCAGGCATTATATACCGCAGCTTTGGTCTTCATTGTGAGTTTAGAGTTTCCCCAAACACGCGATGTGAGGCGGGCAAAGGTAGCTGCAGCTTTGCCAATGCGGCTGTCGATTTCTGTATCCAGTAAGAGTTTGTCATTGATGATAGACCCTAGGTATGTGAAGTGGTGCACCACTGCCAATTCATAGTTATCGATAGTGATAACTGGTGCAGCACCCACATCCTGACTCAGCACATTCGTTTTCTTTAGACTTATTGTGAGGCCAAAGTCCTTGCATGCTTTAGTGAAGCGATTCATCAAGCTCTGAAGCTCCTGTTGGCTTTGAGTGACGACTGCAGCATCATCAGCGAACAACAAGTCTCTTATAGTGACCCTTCTGATTTTTGTTTTTGCCTTCAGCCTTGAAAGATTAAACAGACGGCCATCTGACCTAGTGTGAAGGCATATTCCTTCAGTTGCATCTCTGAATGCATGTTTCAAGAGTAAGGCAAAGAAGATTCCGAAGAGGGTCGGAGCCAGAACACAGCCTTGTTTAACGCCACTTCGTATATCAAAGGGCTGTGACGTGCTTCCAGCATATTGGACTGTTCCCTTCATGCCGTCATGGAATGACTTTATCATTTCCAGCATTTTAGAAGGGCAGCCTATTTTCAGGAGGATTTTAAAGAGTCCATCCCTACTAACCAGGTCGAATGCTTTTGTGAGGTCTATAAAGGCGATATATAATGGTCTTTTCTGCTCTCTTGATTTTTCCTGAAGCTGGCGGAGAGAGAAGATCATGTCTGTTGTTGATCTGCCAGCTCGGAATCCACACTGTGACTCTGGATATATGCGCTCAGCTAACTTGTGTAGTCGCATTAAGATGACTTTGGCAAAAACCTTACCAACAATACTAAGAAGAGAGATTCCTCTGTAGTTATTGCAATCACTTCTGTCTCCTTTATTTTTATACAGTGTTACAATCTTGGCATCTCGCATGTCTTGAGGAATAGTTGTCTCTTCCCAGCACTGGCACAGCATCCTATGCAGGGGATGTAATAGCGTGCTCTTACAGCATTTGATTAAATCAGGAGGAATCCCATCACTGCCTGGTGCTTTGCCAGAGGCCAAGCTATCAATGGCCTTGCTGAGTTCCTCTAATGTTGGTTCGGCATCCAGCTCCTCCATAGTTGGCAGACTGTTGACACCATCAAGGGCTGCAGGCGTAACGGTATTGTCTCTAGCGTAAAGCTCAGAGTAGTGCTCGACCCACCTTTCCATCTGCTTACCCTTATCGGTTAGCTTCTCTCCGCTGATGGTTTTTAGCGGTGCCGTCTTACTTTTATGGGGGCCAAGTGCTTTCTTTATACCGTCATACATTTGTCTAATGTTGTCTGTTTGCGCTGCGATCTGGATGCTCTCACTGAGCTGGAGCCAGTAGTCATTTGCACAGCGTCGAGCAGTTTGTTGAACTTTGCTTCTCGAAGCCCTCAGGATCTGTAGGGTTCTGGCACTCGGTGAACGTTTGTATTCATTCATAGCACTGCGCTTAGCTTCAGTGACAGGTGCCATCACATCTGATGAAGCATCAAACCAGTCATTTGACTTTGCTATTTTCTTACCAAAGGTGGCAAGTGCAGTACTTTGAATGGTGTTCCGTAGATGCTCCCAGTTCTCTGTAATAGTATCACCATGCTGAGGGCTACTGAGCACTTTCTCAAAGGTCGCAGTGAACTGAGCGATCATGAAAGGGTCTGACATCTTGCTGGTATCAATGCGTGGTTTCCCTTCATGTCTGACACGATAGAGTTTTCTTGGTTGTGCTCTGATTTTGCAGCAAACCAAGGAGTGATCTGTATCACAGTCTGCACTATGGTACGAGCGCGTGGAGAGCACAGACCTGAGGAGTGGCCTTCTGACGAGAATCAGGTCAAGCTGGTGCCAGTGCTTGGATCGTGGGTGTCTCCATGACACCTTATGCTGGGGTTTTGTCTGAAAGTAGGTGTTGGTCACGCAGAGGTCATGGTGGACGCACAACTCTAAGAGCCGTTGTCCATTTTCATTCATCTTGCCAATACCAAGCCTGCCCAGACATGAAGGCCATGAAACATTATCGGCACCCACTCTAGCGTTAAAGTCACCAAGGAGAACAAGCTGTTCTTGCCTAGGTATGCTTTTGATAATTGCTGTTAGATTCTCGTAGAACTCATCTTTAGCTTCTGAGGCAGAGTACAGAGTAGGAGCATACACACTGACAAGGGTGATGGGACCTGTGCTAGTTTGCAGGCGGAGCGTTAACAGGCGTTCTGATCCATTCTCGCCTGGTTCAACCATTTTAGTTAGCGATTTTTTTACCGCAAAACCTACTCCGTGTTCTCTAGCTTTATTAAGATCTTTCCCTTGCCAATAAAATGTGTAGTCCTTCTCGCTCACCGTTCCAGAGCCCGCCAGGCGCGTTTCCTGAAGTGCAGCTATATCCACCTGAAGTCGTTTAAGCTCATCATTAATTATGGCTGTCTTCCTTACATCGTTTACCTCCTGCAGGTTTTCGGATAGTCCAGTCAACATAGTCCGGACGTTCCAGCATCCCAATCTGAGAGTTTGCTTATTTCTATTTTTTCGATAATTGCTTGGTGCAAAATTTTCTGTCCACAGTTCGGGTTTGACCCTAATCCCCATGCACCCAATGGGGAAAGCAGACAGTGGCGGGACAACACCTTATTGGCTGGGGGCTGCCCAGCTTGAAGCGGGCGGTAGCTGTCCAGTGAGATCCTAGAACCTCTCCCACTGTCGGAAGTAGCCCCTGGCGCCATGCCCTACGCCAATTGGGCAAAATGCTTATAACCGGTAACTGCTACTTCCCGTGTTTTGCCGACACCTATAGGGTGAAGCTGGAGTGTCCTCTCCAGGGCGCGAGCTTGGGCACAGTTATATGGAGATCAAGCTGTTGCCCATGCAGCATGTTCCCCCTCTCCACACAGCCGGTAGATCCAAAGGAACGGCAGTAGCCGATACAGTTTGGTACCAGCCATGTCGCAGGAGTTGCCAGAATAATGTCGAATCGACATTAGACTGCCTTAGGGACTCCGACTCCGGATTTATCCTCAGGGTTTACTCCCGAAGCCAATTCCATAAATGGATATTCCCGCAAGGCAGCGGTGGTTTGAATTCAGAGTTCCTTCTCTTAGATAAGCTACCAACCAAGGATCACGAGCCCTATCTGCCCGAAGCTGCTGGTTTTAAGGCGCCAGTCGCTCGCCTTTGCCCCTTCTCCCGTCAGTGGAAACAGTTCCGCCGGGCTCAAATTGAGCCACACCTGAAGGCCGGGAGCTGGACTTGGTTGTCAGAGGCTGTTTGAGGCGCGTGCCATAGAAGTATGAAGTTGGGAAGTGCCACACCACATTTCATGTCACTCAGTAATTTCTCTGCTTCATGCTCATACTATCACCTGGGAAATGGCTGCAGGATTAGATTTTAGCTCACAAATAATTTAACCCAAAAAAAAATTAACATGAAAATATTTCATAGGATGTGTCTCATAAAGTCCAGCCTTGTGTCTATAAGGAAGTATGCTGAAACAGTACAAAGTAAGAGATTGCTGAATCAAATAATAATGTGGTGCAGGTTTTACAATGAAGCTGCTATGACATTCATGAAGTCAGACTCTAAACATCCTGGAAGTATGGTGAAAGAGGCTGTGGTGAAGCTGCAACAGGCCCAGCAAACCAGTAGTAGGTTTTATATTGCTAAAAGAAAAACAGAGAAGTAATCTGATATGAGAAGAAAAGAATTATGTGTCTAAAATCAGAGTGTGCTGGCTAGTGACAAAATGACATGTGCTCTGGCAGAAGTTAAAGGATACAGGAAGAGAACAATAATGATTTGTGTAAATATTGAACTAAACTTAGTAATCATCATGCTGTCACAACCAATGCCTGTTCATTTGATTTTTGCATGATTACTGACGCACAAAAAACCGAATTCGCAAATTTTACGTAAGCTTGGGGCTATTCCCATGACACAGTATGTAGATATGTTTTCAGCCCAAGTTTTATTTATAATTTACCTGTTCATAGGTTTCAATAAAGGCATAGATGTTGATGAAAGAACCTACTACAAATACTCATGGTGTTGCCCTCGCAAGGTAAAGATTTTGCATTTATATGGTGAATGATGGCTCCCCATTTTTCATTCTTGTAGCTTCTTTATTCTCCCTGTCCACCTTACTGACCTTTTATCTTTTTTCCCTTCCTTGTACTTTTTTATTTTTATAATTTTTTTCCTTTTATATTTTAGAACCTAAAAAGTTAATAAATTAGTTTTTCTTTTTGTTTATAGATAAAACAGATGTAAGGAAGCGGAGGGTAAACAAAAAATAGAGATAAATGCCACAATGTATCTTCTTTATTCTGGAATATTCAGCTATTTAAATGTGTTTGTAGGGTGATGGGGTAGGGGGATGCTTTTCATTTAGAGCACTTGCAAATGAGCCACATATAATTCACAGGGTCTCTGAGGAGACGAGGAAAGAATAGGATTACTGCTCTGTCTGCTTGTCGTAAAAAGTGACTAATATAAGGTTGTAAAGGGGATAGCAGTCTCATCATTTAAAAGAAACTGTTGCAGAAATCGTTGCTCCAGGAGCATATGATGAATGTTTTGGAGCAGGCTTCCTGGAAGGGGGCCAGCTGCAGTGGTATTATTGTTGAACACAATCGACATCATTGCACACCAGGCAAGCCCATAGGTACTCAGTCTCCTTCAGAATATATTGAAGAGTGTGAATGCTAACTGTTCCTGTAGCTCACTGGTTATATACACGAAGTTTGTATCCTCTTTATACGTCCATCTCTGCTAGCCTTACATTTGATGCCAAATTCCAACAGTCTTAATCTTGATGATTTGTCTATCACAGCATCATTGTCTAACAGGTGATCATAAATTGTTCTCAATATCTCTCCCTTATCCATATCCAGTGTCCCTGCTGTGGGTGTTCTTGATGCTAGTCTGTCAGCTCTTTCATTACCATGAACCTCTGCATGGCTAGGACAGTTGATCCACACCAGCTGCTGCAGATCTGAAGTTTCTGTGAAAGTTTTCCATTCATGTCGTAGCCAACTATTTTGAACCTTTCAAAGCATGAACTGAGAGTCTGATTCAGTGACTGCCTTTGTTAATGAAGTTTCATTTGACCACTTTAAGGCTGAAGTGGCTGCCTCTACCTCCATTCTGGAAGTTGTTATCTTGTAAGCCTCACTATGTTCGGCGATGATTCTGCCCTTTACCCTAGCAGAGAAGCACCAACTTGATTTCAGTGGTATGCTCTGCAGAAAGCAAAAAAGGGAAATGATTATGATGATGTACTTGTAAGTGTATGTACTGTATTTTTATTTCTACATTAGTAATCCTTTAACACTTACTCCTTTTCACTGAAGTATTCAACTGAATTATCTATCTTTTCAGTCATCCTCCAAGTACGAAATTAACTATGATGATGATGACAACAGCCACAAGAGAAACAGTAATTTGGCCAAGCAGGAGATCAGGGATAACCATGAACTCTATTCTAACATAGGAGGCATCAAACCTATCCCAGCTGACCACATCTATGCAAATGGAGTTTTTACTGATTAGCAATAAATCAAGTTTGTGACAGATAAGCTCAGATATTGGTGCTATTTAGACTGAAATGGTGTGACCATTTGGAAAGAATGAAAATCTGGAAGACAAAGAAAGTGCAAACAGCATAGATGAAAGACACTAATACACAAGTTAGCTGAGATCCAGTAGGTTTATATGATGGGGAAAAAGGAGAGTTCCAGTTACTCCAGAATGATGAACTGGAAAACAATGCAACCACACACAGAGGGACTAAATAGTACTTGGCCCCAACTGTTGTGTTTTTACCCTGAAACAAACAGAGCAAGCTTGACACAGGGGCAGTTACTGGCAGCTGTTATGCATTGTGTTGACAGACACTGACTATGGGTTTACGCTGATTGCAATGATGTTGGTTCTGATCAACAATAACAATGAAGGAATTGTTTAACCAGTGATTATGTACAACATAAAAAAACATGTCAACTGTAGATATAACTAACCATGCAACAAATAATTCTTGTCCACTGTTCAGATATGCATTTGCCTAGATTATGTTCAGCATTCAGATCTGTGTACCATGATGCCTTATAATGTGAAATCATTTAAGTCTGCTGTGCTGTAAAAGATATTAATGCTTCTGCATCTGTCTTAGCTATGTTTATTTTGAAAATAATATTGATGTAACTTTTAAAGTGTAGTTATTTGCCCAAGTGTAATAAATGTGTAAAGTGTTACATAATTAGTTAGCCAGGTGTTAACACATTTTGTATCCATCATCATCAATCCCTTTTAATTCCTTATGGAGCATGGAACCACCATTGCATCTGGTCTCTTTGCAGGGAGCCTGCACTAAGGCATCCAGTGTTAGTTTATGTAGTAATTTATTGTACATGATGAGGTTGCTAGCTCCATGCATAACTTCATATTAATCACCTTGTATGACATGCCATTGGAACCAGGCCACAAGTAAGACAGCCGATAGGATAGTATGGCACTCCTTCCTCCAAACCTCTACACCTCATGGTAGAAGAGGGATGACTTAGTAAGTAAGTATGTCTTGCCTAGAGCCCCAGTAATTCTCTTCTTTCATTGTCTCCTCAGTGATCCCTCCGAACTACTCGGGGCAACACATATTGTAAGATTTTATAAAACCTAAATTGTATGAAACAAAAAACTGGTGACACAATCTATGGTATCCTATACTTATTTCACTTGTGAATTGGCTTCTTTTTTCTTCTTTGTCCATGTTTCTCCTTATGGAGCATGGAGCCAGCTCTGTTGTTATTCCTAGGAAGCCTGCTACAACTCTTGTATGGTCCTTACAGAGACAGAGCAAGGAACCTGCACTGCAGTGTGTCCCCAGGAAGCTTGTACCAAGCATTCACATGGTGGTTTCTGTGAGAATTGGTTTTATATGATGAGGTTGCCAACCCCATCAAACATGAATTGGCTGCCCAAACACATTCCCTGTGGGATTGTTTTATGCAACTAATTTAGATTGCCATGAATTATGTGGTTTTTATTTACACTAGCCTTCCTTTGTTTGTTGTTTGTTTGTTTCTTTTTTTACTGACTTGTAAGTTGTTTGCTCATCATCTCAGTACCATGTAATGGTGTTTGCAAGTTTACTGAAAGTGTGCTAATTTGTAAAATGTTTTGTGCCTTTGAGGACTGATTTTAATGAAATCAATCTTTAAGTTATACAATATGGAATAGTTAAACATACAAAAGATGTTCACAGAAGTGTCTGCAGAGCTGACATAAGATGATGTTTTGATCTGTGGATTGATTATATTCAAGTGCTGGTTTTGTTCAATACACCTGCATACATGCCAAGTACTACAAGTTACCCGTAATCTGTACAAGTAATTCTCATTTTCAGATTTGTACATAATTTCTGTACAAGTTTTTCACTTAATTATTACGAGTAAATATACCAGTATATAAAAATAGATTGTCTTATGATAGGCCACGTGAATAAAAAAAATAAACCAATGAAATCAAGCTGCCTATTTTTCGATTCATACGGGATTTGCAAGAGTCCGCATGGCATGTCCTTCATTCATAATTCTGCGCTAATTCTGACGGCGTCAGGCAGATTACTAATTATTTTAACGATTATATCACATTGAGCATATTTTATTATTTATGGCTGCTTATAAGCAACAAAAGTGGAGACCACTACAAATTACTTGATTTTACTAAAACTTGTAGAATTTGTGTACGAAACGTACATTTGAATAATAATATAATAATAATTATGAACAGAAAGGAAAAAAAAATCACAAAAGCAAGGCAAATTTGCATCTTAACCCGATCAGAACCCCAGAAAAAGTTTTTTTAGTCATAACTTCATTTCTTTAATAACATTCTGATTTTTCTTTGGTGGATATATCATTATTATGATCATCCAGTGAGTTATTTTTATTAAATAATTAATTACTATCAATGTTTGTCATATTGACGATTGACACTAAAAGTCATATGGGTATTAAAAACTTCCAATTAGGCTAAACCGGCTATTTTAATTTTTGAAGTTTGATAGAGAATAAATTACGTTAGCTCCAGTTTATATTTTCTTGCAAATTATGAGCTTTTTAAGTATGAAAAAAATTAATATGATCACATGATTTTAAAAAAAAATTACATCAGATATTTATTGAAATAATTCGAAACTGCCCTAGGAACCTCCTGATTCCACATCATATAATGAGATAATATAGTTTAGTTCAATTTTTCTCTTTGCAGTAATAATGATAATAAAGTAGTAAAATTAGTTGTGAGAACAGTGGGACGTCTTCTTCGATGTCATCCTTGTAAGTCGCGAATGTCTTTAGGGTTAGGTTTAGTATTTCTAACCCATCCCCCTTATTACTGTGTCTCAGAAAACTTTTATGAGGTCCTATCGAACACAGGATTTCCCAGTCTGTTAGTCATAGTTAAGTGCAGAAATAGACTAAATGATGACATGATCACATCATTTTTTTCAGAAACTTATTGTTTGGGTTTTAAAGTAAGTGAAGACCTGCTTTAAAAGACAAAGTCTGCATGTTTCAATTATAATGCAGCCCATTGTAACTGAAAATATTTTTACATGAATAAACTCTTTTGGTACAGGTTTTGTGGGTCTTTGTACAGGTTTTTTTGATTTTTTTACAGTGTTTTCATCTCCGAGGGTGGCATGTATGCATTTGGAGCCTGTTATGGTATACTTTTCTTTTAAGGTGTTGATACTGTCTAAGGACTTTGTTTTACCTTGTCCGGTTTTTCTTTAAACCCATCTCATGCATTCTTCTGAAAAATGTTTTAGCTGGGTTTAGGTTTTTAAAATTGTTGAATTTTGGCTACAACCCAGCCAGCCTTTCTGTGATATTAAAGACAACCTGTTATGTGCATTATGTGTAGACAGGCATGGCTAGAGCTGATTTTGGTGGCTATTTATCTTGGCTTAAATTCAAAGCAGACTCATTTCTATTCTGGGCATGGGACATCTTGTCCTTTTTCTGCTGAAGGTAGTCCAGTACGTGACTTACTAGTGCAGAATTAAGTGGAGATGCCCCCAGTAAAGCAACCAGTACAAACAGAACAGAGATGCCAAAGAGAACTTGGAGAATGGAAGAAAAGGAAATCAAAGTAAATGATACCTCATGGGCAGAACAGAAAACCACAGCCATAAAAAAAAAAAGTAATGGCAAGTAGCAAACGAGGCCTTATGTTCCACGAGGAATTAATAGAATAGATGATGATGATGATGAGGACAGACATGTTTTTTCAGGTAAAAGTGATAGATTTTATATTATTTTCTAATTTATGAATGATATAAAATAATTGTTAAAAAAACGTAGCTGTTGCCATCCAGATCTAGTCCTTACCAAGATTCATATCTAAATTTTTAGCATGTAATTTATATGTACTTTGAAAATGGTGCAATTTGTAAAAATATAATTAGCGGATGTTGATTGTATTATGTTTTTTGACATTTGTAATATAATGTTTATGCATTTACATAATACATTTCTTTTACATGCATAGATGAGTATGCACAGCTAAATACATATATATTTCTAGTATTTTAACGCTGTTAATTCATAGTTTTGTTGGTGGAGAAGTAAAACTGGTTTGTGGCTCTATGAGGATAATGTTTACTATTTCATTTGTATATTGGGACCATACCTGATGATCTAATAAAATCCATGTTCGTAGCTTTCCAAAGAACCTTGAAGTCATTTAATGTGATGCATATTTAGTCCTAAAAGTCATATGGCCAAACTATTTTTAAGAATTGTCATGAGAAGTACAATAAAAGTAGAAATTTATGAATAAAATGATACTGGAAATAATTAAGAATGAAATAAGTTAATAAAGGTTAGCACATTTTTTAAAGTACCTGTAACAGTATTCTTATGATAGGAAAGAAACCAAGCCAAACTGGACATTAATTAAAATAGTAACAAAGAATTAAAAAATAATAACTGGGAAATATACATCTAAAAAGGGGGAAGGAAAGTAGATCACTTTCATATGATGAAATCAAAAACATCAAACATCAAAACCTGCTGAGAGATCATTAGAAATGAAAACAAGGACGCAGTTGGAACAACACAAATGACAGAATTTATTCAAAAACAGAGCATAAACAAATATGGACATACTGTGAAGATAAAAAAGTCAAATGAAAAAAGCAGCACTGGCACATAACATCAGAAGAGAAGTGATCAGGATCGAGGGAAACTCGAAAGATGACTGATGAAATGGCAGATACCTTACAGGAATGAAGAATGCCATGTCTCACTCCCTGCTGGAACTGGTTCAGAACCAGGTCACATTATGCTGCAGTCTATCCGGCTGTAAAAATAGGTACCTGCCTCTGCTCTAGAGTTCGGGAAGGAATGGGCAGTGAGGAAGAGAACTGGTCACCTTACCCCATAAAGCTGAAACGTAGCCAGTTACAACAGTGTAATCACTTAGTGTATTATGCTTGACAATTCTGAAAAACGTTTCAGGTGATTTTTTTTCCCCATTAACTGTGTATTCTGTCATAGTCACATAGTGCCATTTTTTACCCCCTCCCCCCATGTCAAATTTCATCACAAAAACCCAGACCCCCCTTATATGACATCACAAATCTCTTACCCCTCCCCCATTCTTTTTTTCTTTTTTTTGTACAACTGAAAAACAACAACGTAATCGAATGTAAATTAGTTACTTAGTCACCATCACCTTTCAACTCCTTAATAAGCAAATGCTTTATACCAAGTCTTCCTATCCTGTGCCACCAGCTCAAGATCTTTCCATACCTTCTTCATGTCTGTCTCCAGTTCTCTTCTCCATGTATTCCCTGGTCTTCCTTTTCCTCTCTTACCCTGGGGGTTCCATAGCAAGGACTGTCAGGTTAATCTATCAGCAGGTTTGATCTATCAGCAGGTTTGATCTATCAGCAGGTTTGATCTGTCAGCAGGTTTGATCTGTCAGCAGGTTTGATCTATCAACAGGTTTGATCTATCGGCAGGTTCGCACAGTGTTGTGTCCTATCCTTCTCTGGTGAAATCTTCTCATATCTGGTTCTTCTGGCACTTGTCTGGTTCATGTCATTAGTTCCACATTAGCGGTCTTGTCATACAACTATAGTCCTTCTATTTAAGCAAGTACCCATTTATGAGAGCGACTGTGGTTAGAGCGCAGGCCTCTTGTGGCAAAGGTAGCGGGTTGGAAACACAGTGGTCTCATGCTACAGTAAATCAGCTATAAATGGATACCTGACTCTACTCTTTGGTCAGGAAAGGCAAAGACAGCGAGGAGGGGAAGTGGTTACTTCACTTCTGGAAACTTTGTCTAGCAATGTGAAATCTCAACTCTTCACTCCCCTGTGGCAGTACCCACTATCTTTTTTTACCCATTTGCAAAAGTCTGGCCCTTTTTGGTTGTTGGTTTTGTTGTTTGCCATGTTCAGAGCCATGCAAGAGGACTAACTTGACATTTGAATAGATTCTAATTTTTGTGCTGGGGTTATGTGGGGGGTTAAAAATGGCAAAAACTGCGTGACATCATATGTGGACGACCCCTAACTGATATTTTGATATATTGTTCATTTAGTCGTTATTGTCACAGAAATTATATTTTTTCATTACATTTTTGTATTTTTATTTTGTTGCCCTTATTTTTTGGTAAATCAATTTTCGTGCAGGTGTGTGCATAGGATAATACAGTGACATTATTTTGCTTCCTGTTGCAGTATGCAAGCCTTTATCATGCCTTCTGAAATAAATATTGAGATATGTTTTATAAATATCCCTTATCTTCTTCTTCTTCTTCTTCGTTCGTCCTGAAAAGGACGGTGGTTGCGTTGTGTCTGTTTACGCCTAAGCTGTGATATCTGCACCTTTCGGTCGACACATCCGACTTCTGCACGGCATTTTTTAGGACCGGGTTTGCCTTATATCCCTTATCTAAGAATAAAATATTAACTTTCACAAAGCTATAACAGAACAAAACTTAATATTAAATGTCTTTATTTATTGTAAAAAGATATTTTTAGAGGAGATTTTGTGTGTGGGTTGTTATGTTGTAAGTGTGAAGTGGTAGACCAAAATGAAAATGAAAGCAGATACATAACTCATTTAGAGAAGACACTATGATATAAGAACTGCTTACATTGTACAGTCAAAAAGGCATGCGCACCATCATTGCGGGCAGATGCTAGAACTGGGTTGGCCATGTCCTCAGAATGGACCCTGACACCATCACCAGAACTGCTATGCTACGGACCCCAGAAGGACGGTGAAAGAGAGGCAGACCAAACACAACCTGGTGGAGAACAGTGGAGGCTGAGATGCAAAGCATGAACCAGAGTTGGGGCACGGCAAATGGGGACAGTTTGTTGCTGCCCTATAAGATGCCAGTAGGCGTGATGGCCACTGACTGTGTAGCAGGCTGGCCGTACGAGTTTCAGCAGACGCTGTCAGGTAGACAGATGCTAAGACATATACACATGTATATGCCTACGTTACCAGAGCAGCCTAGACACTGGGGCCGGGTGTATAGAGGTTTAGTTGTGTAGACGTTGGTAGTACTTCATATTGTTTTCGGTAAATCATAAGATGTCGTTTGTTTTATCGTAAGACAATTTTAACACGTCAAGCAGTTAAGCAGCAATTGGTGTAGGACAATTCAACTTCATAACGTAAGAAGTTAATTTAAACAAAAGTCGTCAACGAAGACAATGCAATTCCAAAATGCAGAATGACATCTCCCAACTCATTCATAACCCTGCACTCCCAAAGGAGCATAGGCCTTCAACAAACACATGCCTAGTCCTCCTGTCACGTGCCACCATCTCAAGTTCTTTCCACGTTCTCCTCATCATTTTCACCTCTGTTTCCAGCTCTCTTCTCCATGTGCTTCTTGGTCTACCTCTGCCTCTCTTGCCCTGGGGGTTCCAGAACAAGGACTGCCTTGTAATGCTATCAACAGGTTTCCTCCCAATAAGTAGGTTGAAATATTCTTTTTTAAAATTCGTCGTTTATTCTGATATAATGATCTCTAGTCGTATGGATTTGATGTCAGGCATAAAATCTAGCCTGGGTCATCATATCGGCGGTCGTTCTTATCTTGGCTTATTGTTGAGTTTCGCTAACTAAAATTGTCATTGGCACATAGGTTCAATGTCGTTAGCAAACTTATCATTCTCTTGCTTTATGCTGAACCGTCAATTTAGTCTGTTAGCTCAAATTCTCTAGGCATAGTTAGTGAATTATAACTTCAGATTTAGTGTCAGCCAAAGAATGTAAAGTTGTACCCTGGTTAAACACTTCTATAATGTGTATTGATTCGAGACTACTCACATGTATAATATATCACTGGTGTTACAAAACCAGTAACCAGTGAGGTGAAATGAGAATAACTTCCTCCAAGTTGGAACAGCATTTAATTGCACTCGATATGTTGAACCACATTAATATCATCTTCAGTGTGCAGCCTGTTCATATCTGTTGCGGTTGTACTGGACATCAGTAGACTACATTGTTTTGAGATCGGTTTTGGGAGGAACGAAATAACAAGCTGTTCCCCTGTTGAAGTCTGGTATCCAAGTTCTTTTTCTACAACCTTGCCCTCCCAGGGTAACGTCAGATGCGAGTATTGCGTATTTATTTGTGTTGTTTGTTTTATAGCGCGTCTGCTAGCGACCAATCATTTTATTAGTTAATCTAGTTCCCTTCCCGCATTTATTCTTTTCTGTTTAGAGACTATCCATTCATTATTATCTTATGACGTCATATGGACAGCCTACCAGACTTAGGTGGTAGTTTCACTGCCACAACTGCTTCGTCAGCCAGGGGTTAAGGATCCAAGAAGAAGAAGACTATGATATATACATACAGTACACATAGCAAGAGACGTAAAGAATGAAACCTTGTGGTCGCTGAACTCAACAATAATGGCAGCCTATGCCACAGCAGCGAATTGATTTTTCACTCTGTTCAGGACAAATGAAAAATCTGTCTTGCTGTATAGCATGTTCCGACGAGGTAAATGGATAAAGGTAATGCACTTATACTTGGACAAAGTAAATGCCCACATTACAGCCATGAGTACTTCGTCAGGTACAAATGAATGAAAACAGAAAAGAAAGTTAAATACATAAAAATAATGAAGGTAAAGGTAGTCTCTTAGCAGAAACTGCTGTATGGGGAGTGCAGTGTTAAAGACTTCACCTTTCTAGGTCCTGCTTTTTTATGAGGTGGGGTGGCCAGTTCCCCTCCTCGCTGCCTTTGCCTTCGCTAACTCAAGAGAAGAGTTTGGCACCCATGGTTAGATTGAAGTGGAACACTACCAGGTTTCTATCTGGAACCCGGTAACTTCACAGTGAGAGAAAAGTGCTCCAATGGCCTAGTCAATTGGACACTTTGATATGACCCAAAAATGGAAATATCCTATGTCGCTGTCTCCAATATCCAACCAAATTTTATAGCATGTCACCAAGAATATCAAATCGAAAATCTAGATGCTTAATTCTTCTTCTTCTTTCGTTCGCTTGAAATATATTGTCTATATCTGCAATGTTGTTTCTTGTATAAACTTCACTGTCTTTTGTAGTTCATACAGAGGTCTGTATAGTTTTGCTTCCAGTGTTGTTTCTCTGGGCCAGTGGGTTTGCCTCAAAATATCATATTCGGGGCAATCTTGAAGCACGTGCTCCGCAGTCTGGGGTGCCTGTCCACATGTACACATGGCTGAATTGCCAATCTTGAATTTTGTATATATGTGGCTGCAGAGTCGGTTGTGTCCTGTTCTGAGGCGCAGAATGACAATTTGTTCTGATCTGTTCATAGCTTGGTAGTCATCCTGTGTTGGTGTTGGTGGCTTTCTGATTGATTTGATCATCTTTTTCTCCTGATGGTACATAACTGGTACATCCGGTTGCTTATCTGCAGCACCTTCTTTAGTCAGTCGATCCGCTCTCTCGTTTCCTGGTATTCCACAATGAGACGGTGTCCACTGCATGGCGACCCTGCGCTGGTTGCACAGTTCAGAAAGTAGGGCTTGTATACCTGGCAATTTTCTGGACTGAAGTGCTCGGAGTGCTGATCTTGCATCTGTCAGGAATACTACAGGCTGTGGACCAAGATTGGTGTTCAACAGTTTCTCAGTTGCCACCTTGATTGCCTGGATTTCTGCATTATAGTTGTTACAGAATTTCCCCGTTGGTACTCTGACCGTATCCCTAGTGTTGTTTGGGTATTCTATGTACACTCCTGCTCCTCCATTCTTTACTGCATTCTGTGCTGACCCATCCGTGTATACTCTGACCCAGAGGTCCTGTGGGTATTCATCATCCAGGTAACTGAGAGTGACTGTCCTACGTTGCACGCTGTTCTGTTCATTCCTGTCGAATATTCCTTTCACTTTTGTCTGGATATGTACTGGTAGTCCAGGCTCTTCTCTCCAAGGGGTTTGTTCTGGCACAGACTTTAGGGGGCTGTCAACTTCAGGCAGGTCTGTCTACGAAATCGTTTGGCCTGGTGGATAAAGCTGCTTCTTTTCAATCGCCCCATTGCTAGGTTTTGGAATCTGTCCTTCATTGGATGGCTCAGCATACAGAGGAACTTTTCTGCCTGTGTTAGCACTTTCATGTCTCTGCGTTCTCTCAGTGCTTGTATCCTCCCTCTTTTCTCCATCTCCACTATAGGCGCTGATTTCATTGCCCCCATGATGACCCTAAACGCCTGGTTTTGCACCTTATCTAGCTCTTGTAATGTGGTGTTTGATGCTGGACACCATGCAGCTGACCCATATTCCAGGTGTGGTCGTATGCCCTGCTGGTAAACTTTTACTAAGTATTTTCCTGCTGGCTCCCCATGTGGTTCCACTTAGTTTTCTCAGGATGGCTAACTTCCTCCTGGCCTTTGTTGCTGCCTTGTTGATGTGCTGCTTCCATGTCAGCCTATCATCGAATGTAACTCCGAGACAGGTGGGTTGTTTATCTTCTCTCAGGAGCTCTTCATTTATCTTGATGACACCAGCTTTTTGTTTGGGAGAGAGGGTGAAGAGCATAGTGTTGCACTGTTGAGGACTGTTTCGCGGCTTGCAGACATGTGAATGATTGCAACATTCGCATGCCTGCACCACGGAACTCCTCAATTGAACTAAGACCAGAAATCGCGCAAATCGATGTATGACGCGTCTAGCCTAGTTACATTCTAGTCTATGTGTGGCCATTGAGCCAAACGGCAGTGTTGGAATGTGTGGTAAAACCACTTAAGGATCGTGTTTGAATATGTGGCATAGCCACTGATTAAATATATATGTGGGAGCCACGCTAGCGTAGTGGTTACCACACCGCTCTGGCGACTGGGTGATGCAGGATCAAACCCGGGTGACGGCATTTGAGGATTTTTCGTCGACCGGGATTTGGACTGGATTAACTCGACACCTGGTGAGAACATTTGAAGGAGTGTCGTCAACCAGGGATTGGCGGCTCCTGAGCCGACCCAGCTGTAATGGGTACCTCCGAAATCGGAGAGTATTTGCCTGAATGGCGAGGGACACCTGTCTCTGTACAAGAAAAAAAGGGATATTCACGTAAAATCAATGTCAGGTTAGACATTAGTAATAACCTGAGATTTCGCCTCGAGTATTAGCGGGCGTACGAAAAAAAAAAAAAATATATATGTGGAACGGCAGATCCACTGGAAAGTGTAAGATAGCGTAAGGATCCGTATCAAATTGATTATAGGACCAGGTAGAGTCCGGATTAGAATCGCGAACAAAGCAGATTACGTTCACCTTGAACTTATATATATGGCAGTTAAAGCCTGGCGATGCAAGCCAAAGATGTTGATTAATGATACATAGACAGGATCTATAGATTTACGGATAATGTACTCACTAGTATTGTGAAGGGATAATAATTCTAAGGATCAGATTCAGGAGGAGTTGGTTGCACACTCTATTATGCTATAAACTTAACGGTTAACCCAGACGAGCTAAGTCTGTGAGAGGAACATTGTGTAGAGCTTAGAACTATGATGAAGCCAAGTTAAATGTGTGAAATGTGTTACACCCATTGTGTAAAAGTATATATTAAATTGTTCAGTCGTCAATGGAACTTGTTGATTGCCTGAATTATTCAAGTTCTCACTCTGTGCTGTGACTGTCATTAATCCTTGCAAGGTCAGTCCAGATTATCACAGGTATTTCTAAGACTAACTATAATCTAACCAACACTGCGGAAGAATTAATATATAATAACGACACTGAATATAATAATAATTTAATCACACCAGAATGGCTTAAAGCTGCAATCAAACTATAAAGCTGGAATTAGAATAGATGAATTATAATATCTGAAATATTGACAAGCAACCCAATAAACTCACGTCCAACGGTGCTGAATCTTTTAATAACAACTAGCAAGAAAAGATACAGCGGGAGACCGTAACATGCACGTCTGTGTTGATGCTGACACACCCTCTACTTGTATTTGCCCATGAGGTTAAGGCATCTATAGCTCTTTGTAGCAGTTTGGTGGCCACTGTTGCATGCTCATCTGTGCACCATATTACCAGGTCATCAGCATACATTGGCACTTTCATTCCATGTGGTAGTTCAGCAAACAGGTCGTTGATGTAGACTAGGAAAAGTGTGGGGGACATGACGCAGTAGAATTTTCTTACTCTTGAGGCCATCTAGTTGTATTCGGGCTCTTCTGTTATGCAAGTATGCTTTCACCCATTTGTACATCCTACCATTCGCTCTACAGTTTCTCAGTTTCTTCAGAAGCCCTTCTTTCCAAACCTTGTCAAATGCTTTCCTTAGATCTATCCATGCTGCTAGTACCAGTTTCTTATCTTGGAACGCATCCTCAATCTCTTGGGAAAGGTAAGTTGCCTGATCTTCGGTAGAGTAACGCTGCCTAAAGCCCGCCTGCTGTGGTACAAGAAGGTTTTCACTTTCAAGGTACCACTGTAGCCTGAGGTCAATGATACGTTCCATTGTTTTGCAGAGACAGCTTGTAAGGCTGATTGGTCTGTAGCTGGAGGCCGTGGAACTGTCTTTTCTTGGTTTTAGGAGTGGTATCATGATTGCTTCCCTCCAGGTCTGTGGAACTCTGCCTGAGTTCCAACAGATATTGAAGATCTGCAGCAGCTTTGTTTTTGCAGCGGTTCCCAAGTTCTTAATCATTTCATTGGACACTCCATCATCTCCTGGCGACTTTCTCATTTTCAATTTGGATATTGCAAGCTCCAGTTCTCTGAATGTGATTGGTGCCTCCATAACTTCAGGTATGGTTCCATCTTGTCGTGCGTATTGTTGTTTCTCACGAGTCTCCTGTTGCTTCTCTGGGCTTACTTCGATGTTGTTGTCTTTAGCAAAGGAGTCTGCAAAGTGATCAGCTGCCTGTTTTCTCATGAGGATGTTTCCATCTTTGTACAGTGCAATCTTTGAGTTTCTCCCTATACCCTCATCGTTAAGTTGTTTTACCAGCTTCCACAGTTTCCTTGTATCTCTTTCGAAGTTCAAGGACTCTGTTTTCTCATTCCAGCTTCTCCGCCTGGCCTGCAACTTGGCCCTAGCTTGCTGGTAGTTATTGTGGTGGTCTTGGCATGGACTGGTCTCTGCCTGCTTTCGAGATGTTTCCATGTCGTTGTGCAGTTGCTCTAGTTCACTATTCCAATATGGTTTGTAGTGCTTACGAGCCCCTATAGGTATTGTTTCACGAGCAGCCTGTAATATGCATCTGCTGAATTCATCGACTAGCTTATTGATGTCTTTGTCTACAGTCAGATCTCTAGCCAGTATACTGGTACGATGCTGGTACATTGTCCAGTCTGCCTTCTTGTAGTTCCACCTAGAGAGAGTGCTGCTCTCCTTGACAAGTTCATTTTCCACAATTAGGAAGACTGGCCGCTGCCTCCAAGTTGTTTCCCTACAACGCGTGTGGTGTTCCACTCCAGGCCTGGTGAGTGGAATGCCAGGTCTGGTGCAGAGGTGGTGTGATCTCGAGTAGAAGATTGGTGGGTCGATTGGCTGGTTAATCAGGATAAGCCCATTGTCATCCTGCCAGTTTTCAAGCTCCTCACCTCTCCTGTCCATGTCATCATAACCCCAGCTCTGTGAGTGGCTGCTGAAGTCTCCGCATACAACTGTTAATTTATGCTAACGGCTAATATTCTTGGCCTTTCGTCACTTCCAGTCTTCATAGTAAGACGTGTTTTATTCAAGCTCCAAGTATTGCGGAGGAAAATATTATTTAAGTGGCATATTTGACTTCAAAGGCCGCCACTATGTTATATAAGATGATTCAGAACTTATCAAGAAGTTTCAACTATTAATGAAGGTATATTCAAGTATTTTTACATTCACATTGTCTGGTCCACATTACTTGGGTGGTCATCGTTCGTATGCACCTCTAGTACAGCAGCCAGAACTGAATGATTGAGACGAGACAGATGAAAGATTAACTACGATGTATGCCTTATATAAATGCCTCGACCTTTTTCCATGATGATGTTCCTGAAGAAGATTAAATGTTTAAGATGATTTGTGGACCCTCTAACCAATGACCGTTTAGCATAAATTAGTGCAAAACGCGTTACATCATTAACCACTGGTGACGTATTAAATATGCAGCGTTCAATATAAGTTAAAACCCATGCAAAAACATGAGTTACCACAGAGAGACATATTACCACAAAATAATTGGTAATAGCCTATGTGTGACAACATACAACATATATTAATATTCGTTCTTTAACAACAATCAGTCTTTCTTTTGCTGGGATTGTGTCTAGTGCCAGTGGGCGGTCGCTCGAACAGTAGTAGTTGAGCAGGTGGAATTCTGTACTTTCTGTCCTGACATGAAGCATCTGGTATTCCGCCCCCTCCATATATGTTTCAAGCTGACATGAACTGATGTTATTCCTCACGAGTGTCAGTATTCCACCCTTTCGCCTGTCTTTTCAGTCGGATCGGTAGCACTGGTAGCCTCTGATTTTGAAAAGCTATGTCCTTGTTGAGGTGGGTTTCTTGCAAGCAGCATATATTTACTTGCTCTTCATTCAAGATATTTTCTAGCTCTAATTTTTTGCTGTAGCCGTCTTTTTTACTGTTGACGCCTTCAGCATTCCAGTGCATTATTTTAAGTGGTCTTTGCTTTGCTTGGCCAGTAGCTCTATTCTCATGCCTCCTGGCTCCACGGGGCAATTGAGAAGGACCCCCAGTAGTAGGGGTTGGGCCCTTTTGAGGCAGAGGGCCCGGCACTGCGCCTGCCTGGGTGTCCATCACAGGGCGAGTGCCATAACATTTTGTAGATATAGGCATATTTCCATTGCACGTGTGCGTGGCATCTTGATTGCTGTGGTGCGCCTCTTGGCTGGTTGCCTCCATCTTCAGCACCTTGACTTGCTAGGGCAGACTGTGGTCTTGCTCGAGTGTAGGAGGGCCTGGCCAGTCTTGGTTTTTCGGCCGCTGATGGCTGTACTTGAGCCCCATCTCCACGTCAAGGAGCTGGCCTCGATGGGGTAGATGCTTAATCAACAGATGCCTCTTTCGCACCCTTGTTATCAAATGGTTGGATATGACCCAGAAAGCAGTCACTACAGTTGAGGATTAGAGAGGCAAAATGGAAGTGGAAAGAACACACTTTCAGGAAACAACGAAAGTGTAATCAGACATGCTGTTAGCAGTAACCCACAGAGGGAGACACGAGTTGACAGGCCAAAGAGAACTTGGAGAAGAACAGTGAAAGAGGAATCCAAGACAACCAGGGTCTCATGGGTACATCTGAAGATGGCAAAGTTAGAAATTGGTGGTAAGCAACAATTGCAGCCCAATGTTTTACACGGAATGAAATAGGGATGATGATGAATAATTGTCTAGCTCTTAACTTTGCAAAATTAATTAATTAAAACTCTGCCTCCACGGGTGGCAAAGTCAGACAGATAACTGTAAAGGGCAATTTTTACTATCTTGCAATATAATACATTTATATTCTTATTATGTTCGCAAATATTTTGTAAGCAAAGTATTTCCTTTTTAAGTGCTTAAGGAGAAGTCATTTTTGGGTTGCTTCCCTTGAAAATAGTTCTGTCATCTTCGATCGGACTCCGCAGACGACTCTAGGCCTACTGCGATTTATTTTGTGGCTGGGTAGGAATAGATTGTTCTTGCTTCAGTATATCTATGGCCTGAATTTATACGTAGTGTTTGTATGAGTAGGACGAGTCTGTCTTATATATGGATATCTTTGCATTTCTAAGTCGAACTAATTTGGTTGTCGCTAGAAAAGGTCAAAGGCTATGCAGCGGAAGTATCGCTAGCAAAGGGTGTGATCCATGGCTGTCATCCTGTGAGGATGCCGAGTTTTGTTGTAGCAGGCTTTTTGCCGAAATAGTGATCTATATATGGATGGGGAAAAGTGATAATCATTTAGACATGTTGTATGTACTTTACCCCAGTGTTTATTCTCTTTTGCCAAGGAATGGCAAAGTTATATTTCGCATAAAAAGGTAAAACCACAATTTATTATGAACTTGGGCTTCGCCATCGTTGTTGATAAGCAGATGCACAGTGGTACTTTTAAAAAGAATATCCATTCAAAGGAAGAAGACATTCCTATGTATCAGCACTGGATTGTATGATATTATTCAATTACCTCTATGAGAGAAACCTATGAAGAAATGAGGACATTTAATGAATGACTAATTTTGGTCTATATTCTATAGTGAGTGAAGCTCACGAGAGAGAGAACAGCCATGTTGAAATTCATATACTTTGTATTTATCGAGTGAGAAAAAGGGATGCCTGTACTATCGCTCGATGAACCAAGAGATCACTGCTACATGTGAGAACCCATGTCTGGGATTCCTATATTATGAAATATATATATATATTGAACTTTACGTGAAGGAATATTCGCTAGACGAGGTTAGGTCTAGGAGCCTTCCTATGTATTGGTTATGGTCTGACGTGCCCAGTCAGTAAAGCCAGATGATTTACATGATGGAACGCTGAATGCTTATTTACGAATGCTCCATTATGATATTTGCCAAGCATGAATGCTAACTTAAGATGATATTCCTGTGATCAACATTATACTGTCTATGTCGACATTTGTTCCTGTAACCATACACGTACTGTCCAAGTGTGCGTCCCATTAAATGTTATAAAAAGACCACCGTAGTTCCAGTACTTCTTGAATTCGAACAGTGTGAGTATGAGTGATGTACTACCAACCTGTCAACTCTATCGAATCATTCTACCATTCGCGTACTGACATTCAGATACACACTCATTGTTTACACTCACATTCTTGTCGGAGCCTCATCACGTTCCAGGACAAGATGACCTGTATGACCAAAACTGTGCTGGGTTTGATGAGTTGACAATCGTTACACTTTACTACACCAGTCCCAACATCTACATTTATCCACTGGTGGACATTCACATCATTTAGCAAATAAAGCATGATTCAACAACTAGTAGCCAGTATGAGTTAAAAACTACACACAAAGAAAGAGTTTAACAACTGGTGTGCCAGCTTCCTGGGTCAACCTGCACAGTGACCATATTGAGAAGTAAACTACTGAGACCAGACGTTCCTTGGGGTCTGTTACGACACACAAATACATCAACAGTACAACTCTACAGTGATGTCAGCGTGACCTGTCCTGTCGAGAGTATGCAGTAACTAGGTCAGGGTTTGTTGACATTTGGTTCATTGGACATTTGCCATACAACTGACAGTGTTACACAGCGAGCTTGGTTGAAACATAGAACATTACACATCAGGACTGGAGAATATTTGACAGTGTTTGCGAAAGAAAATGTTATTGAACTGAGAAGTCCTACATTGATTGTTATCATTCAAATCAACGATGGAGCTTCTATTTCTGTGTTGAATTTAAAATAATTAGACCAGAAGTATTTGTTTAATAAAGTACCACAGTACTGTACTATTAGGCAGTGTAACTGAGCCTTCATTCCAACACATTCTTTCTGCAACACTCTATTTACATCATATTGCCATACTATTTATGCATTTATGTATTTATGTTTAACTATTTATATGTGATATTTGTTTGTATCCAGCGGGTTGTTGTTTCGGTTGGGCGGTGTCACACAGCAGAGTATCCCACGTAATAGAGGGTCTGATGTGTGCGTTTCTATAGGTGCAATTTTCTTCATTGGAAATTTGCTGCGACAGCTGTTGCTATTAGTGTTAGCTGTGAAGTCTGTACTCATTGTTGTTTTTGTAATATTCCTCTGTTCTTTAGTTTGTTTTGATTTGTTTGTAATTTGTTGGTCTACCCTATTCTATCTTTCAGTTCTATTCTCAATTTATATTTATATACTGTGGCGTTATTTGTATTTGTTATCCTCTTGCGGTTTATCTTTTATTGTTTTTTCCAATTTTATTTATTTCATTTCCGCAAATGTTTTCATGTTTTTCTGTATAACTGTTTTGTTTTGTGCCTGATCGACATACACTATTTAAAATATAGTTGATCATATAAATTGATGTACAAGAATCAACTGATAGTTAATTGCTATTACTAAAGGTACACAGTTGATGATATAAAACACTATTTCTGGTGCACTGCACTTATATTATAGAGTGAACCAGCAACTTATAGCTGTTATTATATAAGGATTTATACAAGACCTTTGTAAGGCTTGTTTCCCACAGTGATTGGGATAGTTAAGTACTATTTTTCACAGGTTACAAAGTTATCATACAAAGTCTTTGATTAAGACTAAGAAAGTAAATTTATTTACTTTTGCAAATTACTGATCTTATTAGACAAGATGTCTACCTTGGATTATTTTATCACACAAGGCAGGGCTCTTGATAAGACTGGTCAGCAGTTAGAAGAATGGGCAGTTGCTCAATATGACAAAGCATTGGCTGCTGAAGAAAGAAAAGCATTGATTGAAGAAAAGAAATTAGAAGCTGAGGAAAGAAAATTACAAAGAGAGGATGAACAAAAGAAATTGCAGATACAGACTGATGAAAAAAGATTCCAGATGGAAATGGAAAAAGAGAAAAGAAAAGATGAAGCTGCTGCTGAAGAGAAAAAATTACAGGCTGCTGCAGAAGAGAGAAAATTACAAGCTGAAGCTCAAGAAAAAAAAGCAATAAGAGAACATGAACACCAAAAAGAACTTTTAGCATTTGAGTTAGAAAAGTTAAAGTTAACAAACATAAGTAATGTTAATCAAGCATCTAGTGGTAATGGTAAACCCTTTACTTACAAGGTCAAGGTACCAGCGTTCAACCCTTCCAGTGATGACATAACATTCTGGCTAAACAGATTTGAACGCTCGTGTCGAGCACATAATGTGGACAAATCACAATATGCTAACCAGTTATCAGAAAATCTGAAAGGTGATTCTCTGACTAGTTTAAGTTTGGTTGAAGAGGCTGACAAAGATAACTATGATGTTATTAGGGCAGCCTTGTTAAAGAAGTATCAGTTGTCTGAAGAGGGTTATCGGAAGTTGTTTAAGACAATGGTGCCTGAGGCAGGTGTAGAATTCTCAGAATTCATTGCAAGGACACGACTTACATTTGATCGTTGGATTGAGCTATCCAAAACAGAAAAGACTTATGAAGCCCTTATGGACTTGATACTCAGAGACAAGATTATGTCAAGTATAAATAAACCTTTCCTCGAATTCTTACATGAGCGTAAACCTAAGTCTCTAAAAGAAATGGAACAGTATTGTACCCAATACGTCACTGCACATCCGGACGTAGCCATTAGCAACAGTAAGGTTAAAGAAGGTATGCCAGTTGCTTCTGCAACACCATACAACCCTAATCACTCTCACAAATTCCAAGGACCTCAAAATAGGTTTAATAAAAAAAGGTAACTATTACAGTTATCAGAACCAAGGTAACCAATCATTTCAGGGTTCTTCTTCGAATACCTGGAGAAGAGCTGACAGCCCTCGATTCAGGGGTGGTCATAATTACAGGAACTTTCGCAAAGGAAGTCATTCTAGAAACTATCCAAGTTTTCCTTCATGGAGACAACAGGATCATAATTACCGAGATACTCATTATAATGAATATGATGATAGTAACCAAAGGAGCTATGATTCAAACCCGAGTAGAGGTTATAATAGTGGAAACAATGATAAGTACAGAGGCAATAATAACAGAGGTAGAGCACAATTCAAAAAACATAAAGCTCATTACCAGGCGAACTCTGCACAGCAAGAGTCCCACGAAGCCTATAAACAAAATAAAGATAATGATGACTCTAATAATATGGCATGTGCCGCTTTTGATTTTGGGAGAGCATCTCAGTGCCCCCCATGCAAAACATTATTTGAGCCAACCACAGTGTCTACTTTAAGCTGTGGCCATCCTCTTCCCGCTCTTCCTGCGTCAATCGCGCATGATGGGAGAGGTTCTCTTGTCTTACACAAAGGTTTAGTAAATGACAATCCAGTCTCAGTACTTTTTGGACCTCCGAAAACGGCGAGTATCTGCCTGAATGGCGAGGGACACTTGTCTCTGTACAAGAAAATAGGATACTCACGTAAAAATCAATGTCAGGTTAGACATTAAAAATAACCTGAGATTTCGCCTCGAGTATTAGCGGGCGTACGAAAACAAAAAAAACAAAAAAAAAAAAACAAAAAGTAAAAAAAAAAAAAAAAAAAAAAGTACTTTTTGATTCTGGATGCACAACTATTGGGGTTAGGCAGTCACTCATAGATCCTTCTCATTCTACAGGCAAAGTAGTCAAATGCGTAACATTTGGCGGCACCATAGAGAAATACTCTACCGCTATCATTAGGATTGCTACTCCTTTCTTCACAGGAGATGTACACGCATGTCTTTTGCCGGATCCGATCGCTGATCTTATCATCGGTCGCATTCACGGAGTCAAAGAATGCACTCCGGAGCAAATTTCCGTTTGGGAAAATCAAAATATGCAATCTGCTAATGCAGTAGTCACTAGAGCTCAAGCTCTCAATATGCCTGAAACTTCATCTGTTGAAGATAATGAAGTGCATAACCAAGATGATCCCTTGGTAATTTCTCGTGACTCGTTTATAAAACAACAAGAAGAAGATCCGACTCTTAAGAAATTCTTCACTCTTGTAACAAAAGGTGATCCGAATAAAGATTCAAATTGTAAATCTTGGATTACAATGAAGAATGGCGTACTTGTACGTATGGTGCAAGACTCCACTAAGTCAAGTCATTCTCAGATTCTTGTACCCAAGAATTTGAGAGTTAAGATCTTACAACATGCACACGACTCTCAGTGTGCTGGTCACATGGGTTTTTCCCGTACAAAGTCAAGAGTTCTTGCGGCTTTCTTTTTGGCCTTTTGTGAACAAGGACATACGGATCTATTGTCGATCCTGTAAAGTATGTCAAGAAGTCAAATCCAAAGGTCCTCGTCATGCTGCGCCTATTCAGGCTGCAGATATTCCTATTCGTCCATTCCAGAAAATGGCGATAGACATCATTGGTCCATTCAAGATCAAATCTGCTAGAGGACATCAGTTTATCTTAACGTGTGTAGACATGTGCACACGTTGGCCAGAGGCTATCCCTCTAAAGAGCATTACTACCACTGACATTGCAGATGCTCTTTGGCTTATATTTTCTCGGCTGGGATTCCCCGGAGAAATATTATCAGATCATGGCACCCAACTGATATCGGATACCATGTCTCAAGTAATGTCTACTCTACAGATAGAGAGATCTTTGAGTAGCATCTATCATCCTATGTCCAATGGGATGGTCGAGCGACTAAATAGAACACTTAAGAACTTATTAGGGAAGATAACTGAGGATCATCCTCAGGATTGGGATAGGGTTTTACCCGCGGCCCTCTTCGCGTACAGAGAGGTCCCCAATCAACATACAGGGTTTTCGCCCTTTGAACTTGTCTTTGGCGCGCGACCGCGCGGCCCAATGTCTTTGCTGCATGATCTTATAACAGCTGACAATATTGACGATGACACAAAATCTTCTTACGAGTATGTCATCGCGCTGAGACAAAAGATTATCGAAGCATGCAAATTGGCAACGTCCTCTTCTGAGTTTGCTAAGCAGAAGGCAAGACAATTTGCTAATAAGAAGAGAACTTTACGACAACTTTGTCCTGGTGACAAAGCATTTGTTTTGCTACCTTGTCGTGAAAATAGACTCCTTATTAGTTGGAAAGGTCCGTACGATATAATATCGAAAATTTCAGATGTTGACTACATCGTCGATATTAACGGGAAGCATAAAACCTTCCACATCAATATGCTTACGGAGTTCCATGAACGTCCTGACTATCTACAGCCTATTTTCCAGGCAACGGACGATTCTCATGTCAAACATGGTCATTACTCATCACTGTCTGTAATACAGGATGAGGAAACAAGTTTTTCGGATGTTAATCTCCCGCTTCCAATGATCCCACTTCATTCTAGTGAATCATGGAAAGACGTTACTGTTTCTCCTGATTTGTCTCTAGGAGAACGGCGACAAGTTTCGTCTATGTTACAAACATTTCAGGATGTCCTCACTGACATCCCTGGACAAACTCATGTCATTGAGCATGACATTGTTCTAACTGAACATACTCCAATTAGGGTTAGGCCTTATCCTATCCCTATACATTTCCAAACACAGGTTGAAAAGGAGTTGGATGAAATGATAGATTTACAAATAATCGAACCATCCACTTCTGCATATTCTTCGCCGATGGTTATTGTTCGAAAAAAAGACAATAACATACGTCTTTGCGTTGACTATCGCAAATTGAATCAAGTTACGAAGTTCGATGCTGAACCTATGCCTTTACTAGAAGAGTTACTTACTCGTCTTTCTAAATCGCATTTTTTTCACTAAACTTGATTTGTCTAAAGGATATTGGCAAGTTCCATTATCCGAACGCGCCAAACCTCTTACCGCTTTCTCTACTCCCAGAGGCCTTTTCCAATGGAATTTTATGCCTTTCGGCCTTATGAACGCACCAGCTACATTTGTACGCATGATGCGTCGAATCCTATCGTATCGGTCAGATGTCATTGCTTATCTAGACGACATCTGTCTTTTCAGCGATACTTGGGAAGATCACTATTCAGGATTAGTTGAATTATTATCAACTCTACGTGAGTATAACCTGACAGCAAAACCATCTAAAGCTTGTATTGGCTTTAGCGAAATTGCTTTCTTAGGCCATCGAGTAGGTCACGGTTTCTTGAAGACAGAAGACCATAATATCACTAAGATACTTAACATCTCTATCCCTAGGACTAAAAAGCAAGTGCGAAGTCTTTTAGGTCTCATACAATTTTATGGACGTTTCATTCCGAATCTGTCCTCTATCATGGCACCTCTCTCTACACTATTAAAGAAAGGGTCGCCTAACATGGTTCACTGGTCTCATGAATGCCAATCTTCACTAGAGAAGATCAAAACTATGTTTTCATCACCACCTATTTTAGTGTTACCTACAACAGATAAGACATTTGTTCTTCGTAGTGACGCTTCATCCACTGGGATTGGAGCGGCACTAATGCAAGAGTACTCTGGAACTCTGCATCCTGTAATGTACATATCCAGAAAACTTAATGCTGCAGAAAGGAATTACTCGGTTTTAGACCGTGAATTATTGGCAATGGTTTGGTCAATTCTCAAACTCCAAAGATTCCTTCTGGGCGCGCATTTCGTAGTGGAAACTGACCAAAAAGCTCTTACGGCTATCCAAAGTAAGAACTTGAAGAGCTCGAGATCAACTCGATACGCAATCGCTCTTCAACCTTTTCATTTTTCGGTACGAGCTATCCGTGGTTCAGAAAATGTGATGGCGGACATTCTGTCCAGATGCCCACATGATGCCACTTAACTGTTAAATATTGGATCTTTTTAATATGTATAACTTTACAACAGTTATTTTTTTTTGTTTCTTTACTAAGATACACATTTGTAATTTAATAATAGAATGATGGTATCGCTACTTAGCGGTTTATTGATGTTAATTCACCGCTGTTCTTTGATGATTGTTTCTTCATAAATCATAAATTTAAGATTGTAGTGTGAATTTTTGGTATGCATTGTATAATTACCAGAATTGTATTATACGTACATCACACCTTCCTGGAAACATTTATTCGTAGGGAAACAATTTCTCTCAGATTTTGAGATATATATTCTCTCCAGTCATATTAGGAATTATAGTTATTCCTGATATTTTCATCTGCGCAGTATTCTTGCGTTGTGAGCCTATTCTACGGTGCTCCTAGATGTATTTAAAAAAAAAAATTTTATTTTTTTTTTTCCCGGGAGGTGTGGTAAGACTGTAAAGGGCAATTTTTACTATCTTGCAATATAATACATTTATATTCTTATTATGTTCGCAAATATTTTGTAAGCAAAGTATTTCCTTTTTAAGTGCTTAAGGAGAAGTCATTTTTGGGGTTGCTTCCCTTGAAAATAGTTCTGTCATCTTCGATCGGACTCCGCAGACGACTCTAGGCCTACTGCGATTTATTCTGTGGCTGGGTAGGAATAGATTGTTCTTGCTTCAGTATATCTATGGCCTGAATTTATACGTAGTGTTTGTATGAGTAGGACGAGTCTGTCTTATATATGGATATCTTTGCATTTCTAAGTCGAACTAATTTGGTTGTCGCTAGAAAAGGTCAAAGGCTATGCAGCGGAAGTATCGCTAGCAAAGGGTGTGATCCATGGCTGTCATCCTGTGAGGATGCCGAGTTTTGTTGTAGCAGGCTTTTTGCCGAAATAGTGATCTATATATGGATGGGGAAAAGTGATAATCATTTAGACATGTTGTATGTACTTTACCCCAGTGTTTATTCTCTTTTGCCAAGGAATGGCAAAGTTATATTTCGCATAAAAAGGTAAAACCACAATTTATTATGAACTTGGGCTTCGCCATCGTTGTTGATAAGCAGATGCACAGTGGTACTTTTAAAAAGAATATCCATTCAAAGGAAGAAGACATTCCTATGTATCAGCACTGGATTGTATGATATTATTCAATTACCTCTATGAGAGAACCTATGAAGAAATGAGGACATTTAATGAATGACTAATTTTGGTCTATATTCTATAGTGAGTGAAGCTCACGAGAGAGAGAACAGCCATGTTGAAATTCATATACTTTGTATTTATCGAGTGAGAAAAAGGGATGCCTGTACTATCGCTCGATGAACCAAGAGATCACTGCTACATGTGAGAACCCATGTCTGGGATTCCTATATTATGAAATATATATATATTGAACTTTACGTGAAGGAATATTCGCTAGACGAGGTTAGGTCTAGGAGCCTTCCTATGTATTGGTTATGGTCTGACGTGCCCAGTCAGTAAAGCCAGATGATTTACATGATGGAACGCTGAATGCTTATTTACGAATGCTCCATTATGATATTTGCCAAGCATGAATGCTAACTTAAGATGATATTCCTGTGATCAACATTATACTGTCTATGTCGACATTTGTTCCTGTAACCATACACGTACTGTCCAAGTGTGCGTCCCATTAAATGTTATAAAAAGACCACCGTAGTTCCAGTACTTCTTGAATTCGAACAGTGTGAGTATGAGTGATGTACTACCAACCTGTCAACTCTATCGAATCATTCTACCATTCGCGTACTGACATTCAGATACACACTCATTGTTTACACTCACATTCTTGTCGGAGCCTCATCACGTTCCAGGACAAGATGACCTGTATGACCAAAACTGTGCTGGGTTTGATGAGTTGACAATCGTTACACTTTACTACACCAGTCCCAACATCTACATTTATCCACTGGTGGACATTCACATCATTTAGCAAATAAAGCATGATTCTGTTATAATTGGAAAGATAACATCAAAAGATGGGCAGGAAAGAGTCTGTCAGAATGCACCATCAAGATAAGAAATGGAAGAATGTTGGAGATCCATTGTAGTCAATCTTTGTTGTGGAGATCACAGCTGATCCTATATGACAGCACAGACCTGCAAGTAAACACACCAATCATGTCACTCTGCAACTTTCTCAAGAACTCACAAAATGTTCATCATTTTAACAAGAAAATGGCAACAGAAGCAATTAACGTTTAAAACTTCAATCATTTATTTGTTCAGCCAAATACAAACAGCTTTTAAACTTCAGCAGAACATTCAGTAAGCAACATACTTCATCTGAACTGAATCAAATAAGCACATAATACAATGTTTATTATTGAAAAATTAAGTTAGCAGTTTTTCAGTAGCTCATGTTCAACACTTAGAGTAAAGAAATAACTGAAAATTCACATTATCTATGATTAGCTATTTCAGTAAATGACCTACATATGTCGGGAAATCTTCCACTCAGGTTAAACAAATGTGTATTGGATCTGTATTATTAAAAATTATAAAATAAACCACATAATTATGTTCTTGATAAAACAGAAAACTGTCCTAGACTGATATTAAAAACTTCGACAAAAACAAATTCATAACGAAGTCTAAATGATGTTTTACTATAGGCTCCTTCTTTCAGACTAAAATATCTTTCAAAATATTGCCTTTTGTTGATAAATTAAAAATACACTGATGGAATTTAAAAAAACACTGATGGAATACACAGAGAGACGACTGAAAAAAAAAAATGTCATGCCGGAAGGTATTTGTATAATGTAGCTTATCTACTTTTAAAATGTAAAGTGTACAAATTATCTGTTATAACAAAAACAATAAATGAAAACATACATGACCATATCACTGATATATGTTAGTACTGTTTATATCCTGTCTCTTACTGCTTTTTTTAATAAACAGTGTTTTAAAACTTATCTATTTCATACATTATTACTTATTTTTATCTTCTGTTACATCTAATATTTGACTTGTTACTTATAATCTCCTATGGTACTACTTGTTTTATCTTCCACATTACATTTCAAAAATTAAATTATTACTTGTTTTCATCTCCTAGTATTTACTGCTTTCATCATCTTCGACGAGCCCCTGTCAAAATTTTATCATATGACAATAACTGCTTTCAATGATTGATTCCTGACCGATTCTACACTTTATAGAACTCTACACATAATCAACTTAAATTAACTTATGACAGAATACAATTGACACATTATTCTCATGCATAATTAGATACACCCGTGTGTTACCGGGGCCCGAAAGGGGAGCAAAGAATAGTAACACTGCACCCTACCACGCATGTCGTAAAAAGCGACTAAGGAGGGTTGGGCATGGGGCTGTTTACCCCATCCCGTAAAAACTTTGCACAGTGGGCTGATCACCTGCTTGCCAACCAATCTGATTACGGAAACAATGATAGATTGTTTGGTCTGTTTTTGTTCCACAAAGACGCCACTAGGTGTGGTGGAAACAGCGATAGATTGATCAATTTGTTGTTGCCCTAAGACGCCACTAGGCGTACTGGCCACATACTGCTTTGCCGGTTGGTGGCTAAGGATGGAAGAAGAAGAATAATTAGATAAATATAATGTGATTTAAAAAGTTAATGTTATACTTTTCGAAAGTATACAGACATAACTCTCATGTATTGCAACAATCATGACTCCGGCAATTTTGTGACACATATAAAGCTTCCTTGGTAAGTAAAGAGTGCTTCTTTCAAGGGTGAAACCAAAAAATATGCTGAAAATGAGGTCCTATAAAAAGTAAATGGAATTTAAGCTGTGGCCCACCTTGGGTCAGGTTGAACGTGTATCAAAATTCTTCAACACAATAAAAAATAATTTTAAAAGATGTGGCCTAAACTGGACCTGGCCAATGATTTTGCAGCAGTGTGTCCACTGACATTTTGGTCGTATAAAAAGATATAACACCTTGCTGAAAACCATAGTGGAAAGGAAGAGTTGAAGATAAAAGTGCAAGAAGACAGCGCTATAAGTGGGATGACAACATTAAGAAGATGGACAAGAAAGAGTGTATCATGATAACAATAGGCAGCAGATGTTGAAGATCCATTCAATCAACCTTTGATGCAAAGATGCCTGTTGATAAATCAGTCTATTTACATTACAAGCAGTAAACAATATAAAGTAATAGAAACTACTGACCTCTACACCTCACGGTAGAATAGGAATGACTAAGTAAGTAGTTAGTAAGAAACTACTCAAAGAAAATAAGGTTTTAATTTTAGACGTCACAAAAAGAGAAACATTTAAATAACAGAAAGATCAAAGCTTAGAAAAAAAAAGACAGTCCATGATCTGATCTAACAACATCAGCAAATGGACAGGTCTAACCTTTGAAGAATATTCAAGAAAGGCTGGATTAAAGACGTTACATCTCCAAAGAGAGTACATACAACATGATAATGAAAGAGCTGCAACTGAGTTTGAAAATTTAATGCAGCCAGAACTGATCATGTACTGTCCTGATGCAAAGTTTGGCTGCACTGATCACAAACGTTTCTTCCTGTTATCTTAATGGTGACAAGCAGAATGCTCTTGTCCATGTCTTTCTGTTTCCTTCCTGCCGAATTTGCTCACTATCTTGTCTGTTTGTATTTTTAAAAACCTCTATTACTTTATAATAATCTTTCATGCTGTTTTGTTTAAATAATATTTCTTAAATATTTTAATTTCTTTCTTTTTTTATCCCCCTTTCCCCCAGAATTATTTCCCTTTTAAACCATTATTGCCTTTCAGATAATTTACTGTGAGGTTTCAATGATGGCAATCACCAGAACTTGATTCAGTGCAAAGGCTATGGAACCTACACTACTGTGGTGTCAATTTCAGGGAATGAGTCATCAATCAGGAATGAGTTCCTTTAACATACAGAACATTCAAATCACAATCTTCAAGACTTATGTAAATACTCTGCAGTAATACACCGATTTTTTAAAATACATGCAATGATACATTTGAACAACTTGGTAAAATTATATACACATGGAGATTGCCTTTATTCAAGCTGTCATGGCTGAATCCATAAGCTAAACTATATAAATGTAAATATAGGTCAAAGTTTCTCCGAGATGAAAAGATTAATAGAAAAAATGGTCACTGCGATTATACTAGCCAGACCACTGAATGATGAAGGTGCTGTTCTGCAGTTGCCAGTTAAACAAATGGGATGTCACATCTGGTTAGCCAGCCCAAAAAACATATTCATTTAATTAAACTAAATGTTGTTCAGGACAACATGCTCAGATTGAAGCTCTTCACACACACAAATATTGAAGCAAACGAATGATCTCACAATTATTTCTTAATAATGCAACTTGTCATCTCAATACAAACAAGGCTACAGTTGGTACACACAGGTGGTTTGTCATATGTGGGCAAAAAGTAAATGCAATGAAATTTTTCATTTGGCTTGAGGTATGGAAAGACAGAATTTAACATTTTTTTAATGATAAAATCAATACATCCAAGAAATAACAGATAGACTGAATAAGTATAGCCAACAGGTGGGTCTGAACAATCTAAAGAAGACAAGTCATGACACTAAATGATAGAAATCATGAGCCCATAACAATAAGGAACCAGAAACTAGAACAGGAACACACATTCACATACCTAGGATGCATTAGTAACACCTGATGGTGGAACAAGCAAAGACATTAACAACAGAATGAATAAAGCAAGAACAACCTTCGCTAGTTTAAACAATATCTGAAAGTCTTCACAGTACAGCACAAACACAAAATTAAGATTATACGAGAGCTGTGTACTTTCTGTGCTTCTCTATAGTGCGGAATGCTGGAGAGTAACGGAGAAGGAAATGTCGAAATTGTCCTCTTTCCACACAATCTGCCTTAAGGAAAATTCTCCAAATTTTTTGGCCAAACACCAACATTATTTGCAATACCATCCCCAACCAGGAACTGCTTACACAGTGCAGTCAAAAAGATATGCACACCATCATAGCTGGCAGACGGTGGAGTTGGACTGGCCACGTCCTCAAAAGAAACCCCGCTCCATCACAAAAAAAGCTAACTATGAACCCCTGAATGAAAGCGAAAGAGAGGCCAACCAAATACAACTTGGCGGAGAACTGTGGAGGCCGAGATGCAAAGAATAAACCAAAGTTGGTGCACTGCACGAAGGTTAGCTGATCAAACAAAGTGGAAGCAGTTTGTTGCTGCCCTACAAGATGCCACTAGGCGTGATGGCCACTGACTGCTTTGACAGCTGGTGATTAAGGATGACAGAAAAAAGAAGAATGATGACATAATAAATTATTTGTGCTTATTTTATTTATAACACTGTTTGTGGGTGATGGTGGTAGTAACCAAAGTTGTTACTGCTATTATCACTATTCTCGTGTGTTTGTTTTGTGTGCGTGTCTTTTATTAATTTATTTCTTTATGGGTAGAGTTTGCTATTCCCATGATCAAAAAAAAAAATAAAAAATAAACCATGTATAAAAAACTGCAGAGTAAATGAGAAATATGATGTAACCAAATACATTATACACATTTCATACACCTGAAAAAAAAGTGTCAGAAATGGGGTTTCCAAATCTGTATTTTTCAGCTTTCATTGGGCAAAAAGTTTTAATCTCGTACCGTGTAGCCATGATAGTTTTGTAAAAAAATATTTTACACAACATTTTTATATAATTGACTGAGATAATATTAAATCCAGTGATTATCTTTGATGTGTATCAACAGTTCAGACTCTGTTACAAAAATCTAAGAATGTATTTCAGGAAATTATTCTTTGTTGTGAATTCTGAGCACTAAGGCATCATATTAGGCAAATACAACAAACATAAGTTTACCTTCCTCTAGTCAAACGCAAACTTTCACTTTTATTCTGCTATTTTGGCAAATGTGTAATAAATTGTTCAAGACAGTATGAACAGACCACAAATTCATTGCAATGTATGCTACACTACTACTAACATGTTGACATTTTTTAAATTATTAAATCAAAGTACAGCTTCAAAAAAGGGGGGGGGGAAGAGGAGAGAGAGCGCGAATGGACAGGCAACAGTCTATAAAGTATTTGCATTTTTCAAGGCCCCGACATAAAATGTATGATGATACTTAATTTTTCAGAAACAAAAAATTTATTCATTGCATATTCAAATTATTTCCTTCACATGTCAGTGGATTGCTAGCACCAACTCACTTATACCGCGATAGTACTACCAGTGAGCTTTTCTGAAATGAATTCACTCTACTAAGGGCCATGAATAGACTTCCCTGAAATGCAGAATGGTGAAGCACCACTTAAACTGAGTTTGTCTTGAACTGGTACAACAGTCAAGCCATCACTTAAATCCACAGTGCTTCCTTCTCTCTCCTGAAATTAGAAACAATGAACAAACTAGAAGAATAACAAAAACAATAACTTTCTTAATAACTATATGACAGTATAAAAACTCATTGTAATAGAACACTGAAATCACAAAATATATGATTTATACATTTTACTAAAAAGGAATTTTATTAATTTTATTGTTAGAGAATTTTCCTTGATTAAAATAAAACTTAAGATAAATGTATATTTCCTTCCTTTCTTCCACATTTAAAAGCATAGCAGTAAGGCAGTCCTAAACATGAAAACCTTTAACAAGCTTTCATTATTATTAACTGGCACAAAATAAAGATTCAGAAAATGATAAAAGAACTGTAATTAAAGAGATCAAAATACATGTAAATGTTATAATAATAAACAATGTGACAAGTGACATTATTTCACTCATTGACAAGTGACATTATTTTACTCATTATTTCATAATTTTTAAAAAGCAATTAAATTTTTTTTTCTCCACAAGGTTAATGAATCTTGGCACTGCTAAAGCTAGTGATTTGTTTTTGTTTTTTTGCACAAGTAAAGTTAAAAATGAAAATGGTGAGACTAAAATGATACAAGCAGTACACAGAAAGTGTTCCCCTGATGTAGGAACCACATCCAAAACACAGACAACAGATTGAATATATATATATATATATATATATATATATATATATATATATATATATATATATATATATATATATATATATATATATATATATATATATATACATATATATATATATATACTGTCATCTTGACTAGTAATACCAATATACAGACAACAGATTGGACACACATATTCTATCATCTTGACTAGTAATACCAATATACAGACAACAGATTGGGCACACATATTCTATCATCTTGACTAGCAACACCAAAGAAATGTCCAGAAGATCATTTTATGTCAGAAGACAAACTGAAAACGTAGGTGTCACAGTAAATTGTCGCCACTATGCTCCAACATGACTTCCACTCCCTCAGGCAGGTCCTAAAAGCTGACTAATATAAGGTTACGCATGCAGGTGGCAACTTCATCACATAAAATAAACACCTACAGAAACCACCGCTGCAAGAGCATGTGAATGTTTTGGACCAAGCTTCTTAAAAGGGGACCAGCTTCAGTGGTGGCTCCATGCCCTATAAAGGAGCGAAAAAGAAAATGATTAATAATGACTACACTTAAATGTCACTCACTGCTCTATAATCTACAAGCATCTCTTTGAAGGCCATGAAGTCACTGAATGTGAGCAGTATCTCAAAGATTTCACCTTCTAGTTCATTTTTCCTTGTCCTGTTAAAAAAATGTTAAAAATATTTACTCCATCTTAACCTTGTAAGTGTGAATTACAAGCATAACTATCGTCAACATATAATCAAAACGCAAGTCTTATTTATTTAGTTTAGAAGGATTTTACTCAGCCATATTTTCTAAATTAGCATTACAAGGCAGCATTTGTTCTTGAATCCCCCAGGATAAGAGCCGCAGAGGGAGACCAAAAAACACATGGAGAACTGAAGGCAGAAATGAAAGGGATAAAGAGGACATGGAAAGACCTCGAGCTGATGGCACAGGACAGGAATAACTGGCATGAATTTGCTGAAGGCTCATGATCCTTGATGAGCTGAAGGGCCTTGAATCAATGAAAATGTTGCTAAGTGTTGTCCATAACATGCACTGCCCTGTTCAACCAAGGCAGCTTTAAAGTCATCTCACGGCAGTTTCTCTTGTCAGATTTAAGCACTATGGGGTACTAGTCACATCCATTCCCTCATTCATTAAGGAGGGATCCAAAGACGCAACAATAGAGAATGCAGTCAGCGACCCCATAGCTTGACTGCTTGTGTCAGGGTCAGCGAACCAGAGCTGACTAAGACCCTACTCCACCTCCAAGTGGTAGTCCTGGAAACAGGCTGCATCACTGCAGCCTGGCTGAGTGAGTAGGGATCGAAGAGGGAAGGCTAACCCGGTCCCAAAAAATGCAGTGCGGAAGTCGGATGTGTCGGCCGAAAGGCACAAATATCGCAGCTTCGCTGTAAACGGGCACAACGCAACCAACGTCCTTTTCAGGACGAACGAGGAAGAAGGAAGAAGATTCATTAAGGAGCACAGGCCTTCAACAGACTCATGTCAAGTCATTCTGTCCTGTACCATCACAGCTGAGATCTATCCATGTCTTCAATATCTCTTTCATTTTTCTCTCCAGTGCTTGTCCTAAGTTTGAACTTTATTCGGATTCTAATTAAAAGTGTGATATTACAAAGAACAGGAACATTGTTTCCTGATATGAGTGATTGTTAAAATCAGTTAGGTTCAGGACTTAATTTTAAAAAAAAAAATAATAATGGTAGTCCCATAGCAGATATGCTTGTACGGAAGTTAAAATCAGAGACTTCACTATACTAGGTCCTAGCTTTATATGGTGGGGTCACTGGGTGCCTTCCTTGCTGCCTTTGCCTTCTCTAACTCAAGAGCAGAGTCAGGTACCTGATTACAGCAGTTTGACACTATGTAGTTTCGGACTTGGTAACTCTGCCTCAAAAAGTATGTACTCTAACCATTTTACCACCTGACATTATAGCTGGATATAAACAGAGAACTTTATATCATTTTAATTTAATAAAAACTTGCTTATAAGGCAACCATTTTGCCTAGTTCAGGTTGGATGAGCAGTTTTTATCTCTGCCTTGGGCACAGTGAGAAATAATGATGTAAAACTGGCTCTATTTTTCACACTTCTTTAACTCTTATATTGTTAATTAATTATGGTTCTCTATAAGAATGAGTCTCTTGCTTGTTACTACACTGATGGTGCTACTGCACTCTCCCTTTTTTTTTTTTTTAAAAGCAAATGGAAGGAGAGCAGAATGGCATCAGGTAAGCTTCATTTGTCTCTACTTATTCATCATCTTGGGAGAGTCCTCCATGTTCAACCTAATTTTGGGTTATAAATAGGGTATACAGTGTAACTTTTTTTTCCATTTGTATGGTACTGACATCTTTACTACTCTCCTTTTTTTTAATACTGTCTATACACTGTTTTTATTTTCTTCATCCATCTCTTTGTTTTTAAAATAACAGGGATCTATCTATATATATATATTCTTTGTAATTAGTGTTTTCTTTTTCCTCAGCTGTCAAGAAACTCACTGTAAATTCAGAAAGAACTCTTGCATGGAAAAATCTGGTATGCGTTTCTTTAATTCTGCCTCGAGGTAAGACTCTATTGTTGAGATCTGAAAAGATAATTATTTTTCATTTGTCATTTGGTTTTTTAAAAAAAAGTGAACGAGCAGCTTTAAGAAGGAATTAATACTTCACTGCCATGTAATAATAAATAAGATAAGGAAATGATACAATATACAAATAGTAACTGATTATTAAAAATGAACTGGTAACTAAATAATTATCAGAGCTTCTTATCTCATCAAAAGACATGAAACTAAATCAGCATGATCACTGGATCTATATAAACCAAGCCAAACTTTTACAAGCCATTTTCAATCCCTCTGAGTAACAGTTGTTAACATCAAAGAAAATTAATTTCTAAAACATACAAATTTGAAATCTTTTCTTTTTTTGTGTGTGGACCACTTAACATGTATTTTTTAAAGGTCCAACTTTCTTTAGGTACTGTGTTAAATAATAGTGAAGTTATTTACTTTCTTATTTTCCTCATACTTTTCCTAGACCTCCCCTTGACCCTACTGAAGATCTTCAGGGTAGTGACCTCAGATTTGGGAATTATTGCACTAGACTTTTATCAACAGAGTTAAACAATACACATTTTATTGAATGATCATGAAAAAGAAAAATTACAGCAACATTATCTTCTTCTGTGCCTTTCACCCATTTGGATCATAGAGGTTCAGTTAGTTCATGCCAAGCTCCCATGTCTTGTATCATCTGTTCAAGTTCTTTCATAGTCCAGGAGTTTGTTTTTGTTATTGTTGTCCCCCTCAATGTCTTTTGCTCTGTGGGTTCCAGAATATGGACTGCCTTATGGTGTTAATAGCCAGTTTCCTTACTGCGTGTCCTATCCATATCCAACAACTTCTCATCTCTCTTGTTCCACTGTTATTAGTCTGGTTCTTTTCAATTCCAGGAGGGTTAACTGCCATACCATATTAATCGTATTCTGTGCAAGCCCCCACTTATGATTCATGATCGCAGTTTTTTCTTCATATGCAAAAGAGCTGCCTTGATGTTAAAAAAGTTGAAAATTCTTACTGTGTTCCGCTTACTCCTCCAATGTCTATATATTTCCCCAATACTTTTTGCCTTCTTGTACATCCCTACTGTGATATTACTGTCAATTTCCCCAACTCAATATTGCTACCATATGTAAGAGTCCACTCCCTACTTGTAGGAGTGCCAAGTTCAATATGGCTATTATGTGCCACATCTATTCTCATTATCTTTATTTTTCTTCTCTGAGGATTTTCAGATCCAATTGTTCAGACCCCCTCTCACAGCTTTCTCATTGAAATTAAATTACACCCACCCACAAAAATATGTAGATGTTATGGACTGGCACTCTCCAAAATATTAAATCATCTTCTACATCAGGTAACAAGGTCTCTGGTAACTAAATATGGCTAATTAGTAATGAAATTGTGGCAATTCTGCTTTTCTATTATTTTGTAAGAAACGGAGAGAATTTCTCTCCCATTTGCATAAGTTTGTATGAAACAGAGAAATGAAATAGAATTTATCTATTATTTGCATAATTTTGCATGAAGCAGAGAAATCAAACAGATTTCCTCTTCTATTTCCATAATTTTGTATGAAACAGAGAAATCAATCAGAATTCCTCTATGACATTGTTTCTCGAAACTAAATTATATGTGAAATTATGGTGATTCTGCCATAACGTGAATTAAACTGGGTTTTGTAGCAGCATCGGAAAGAAAATTAATTCAATGCCACGTGTTGTCTTTCACTGCACAGGGAAAGCTCTGTGCTCACATGCCAACGCGTCTGATGGAAACAGCTATTACTGCTGTTCTTTAACTAGGACTACTGAGCTTGTTGCTCTTTCACAGCCATTGCTAAGCTGAAGAATGCTTGGCATTATCTACAATGTAGATCTAGTCTTTTCCCGTGGCTTTTCTGCCATTCCGAAACTTGTTGAACTGAAGTCATGAGCTCTAGTTTCTTTCCTAGGTATTCTATCCTGGCTTGGCAAGCATTTAAGGGATCCTCACAACTGTTTTTAAGCTAGAAGGGTGAGAGGGGTAGCATATGTGCATTCCCTGCCATCTGTTGGATGGGGGGCCCCTCCCCTCCCAAAATATGCAGGACTTAAATAATGTGCACTGGCTCTCGCTGTCCCTAGGAATTGTCCTGTCCAGCACAGAGCCACTTTTTCATGAAACTGTTCCCAAAAAAAAAATTGTGTAACACATTTTGACAAAGTTTTAAAATCAAATGAAACTTACCCATGATTATATCTTCTATATGACCTATGACTGAATCAAAACCAGCATCTTGCGTTGATCTAAAAAACAAAATGAAATATATTTAAATTAGATATATCCTTCTCAAGGCAGAACTGTTCTTAACTAACAGGAAATGAGGTGAAGGCAAGGCATGCATCCTAAAACCAGAATACTCCAGGTGTATAAAACTTTTTAGCCCTTGGGGTGGCAACTTATCAAGGACAAGGAGAAAACTCTGATTTGAAATCATCCGCTACCTTGTAGGAAGACTGAGTGCAGTCAAAGGCTAGACAAGCAAGCTTGAAAAAATGCTTGCTGAATGTCAGATGTGCTAGGCCAAAAGGTGCAGATATTGAAGCCTAGCTGTAAACTAAGGCACACCTTATGATATGTTCAAACAAACAAAATACTGCACATCAAATCATAGATATGGCATTCTCTTTGAGGAGTACCATCAGGCAGAAGGGTAGCATGGCCTTTCAAGAAAGTGTATGGTGATGAAAGAAGCTTGAGATAGACTACCAACTTTATGAGAAATATTTTACTGTGGTTATATGAGTGCAAACCCAATGTGGTTTCCAGGGGTTTCTCAAGCGAAGAATGAATGGAACCACTGTTCCCTCAGGCATGTCATAAGACGTGCCTAATGTAGGCTCTGTATGTCGCTGGCAACCTCATCATGCAAACCAAATTTCTACAGAAACCACCACTGATGAAGCACACCAAAGGCTTTGACATAGTCTTCCTGCTACAGGGCCTACTAATGTGGACCCATGCCCCTTATGAAGCATAAAAGGTGAGAATATGACAAACCTCATATTATATATACACACATGCACATAAGCACACTCACACACATCCATCCCTTGTATCATCATTACCCTTCAGGTCCCCAAGGAGCATACACCTTCAACAAACTTTTACCAAGTCCTCCTGCCCCATACCATCAGCTCAAGGTTTTTCCAATCTACCATATCATTTTCACTTCTGTCTCTAGCTCTCGTTTCCATGTGTTTTACGGTCACCATCTACCTTTCTTAACCTGGGGATTCTAGAATAGAGACTGCCTTGAAATGTTATCAACAGGTTTCCTCAATGTGTGTCCTATCCATAGCCAGCTTTTTTTTTTTTTTTTTTTGGCATACCTTGTTCCACAGGCACTTATCTGGTATCAGTTCAAAATTAGCGATCTTGTCATACCATTTCAATCCTTCCATCCTATGAAAGCACCCACTCATGAGTCTATAGCTTCTTGTTCTCCGTGTTACATAGCCTTATCACAGGACTTAATTTATATTTGGATTAAAGATTTTTGTGTGTGTGTTAAACTAGATTTATCCTGATCTCCATATATTCCATCACGCAATGAGAGCTCCTCTTGCCGTTAGTATTCTATTTTGATATCACTTTCAGCCCCCCCCCCCCAACTTTGAGTACATACTTTACATATAAAATACTTACAAAATAAAAAAAAGAATGAAAGAACAACTCAGTATAACCAAGAATACACAGGCTAACCAAGAATGTATTTCTCCCTGCTAAACTTTATATCTAAACAATTTAAGATTTTTACAAAATTCTTTAACTCTGTCAGACCTTGGTATCCAGAGATACATGAACAGGCTTGGATGCCTGAAAGTTGTAGGTGAAGTTGTTACCTGTGGTTTATTTCAAGACACTGATTGCATAAACTTATTTGTTGCCTCTGGTTTATTTCAAGACACTGATTGCATAAACTTATTTGTTGCCTGTGGTTTATTTCAAGACACTGATTGCATAAACTTATTTGTTGCCTGTGGTTTATTTCAAGACACTGATTGCATAAACTTATTTGTTGCCTGTGGTTTATTTCAAGACACTGATTGCATAAACTTATTTGTTGCCTCTGGTTTATTTCAAGACACTGATTGCATAAACTTATTTGTTGGTTGTGGTTTATTTCAAGACACTGATTGCATAAACTTATTTGTTGGTTGTGGTTTATTTCAAGACACTGATTGCATAAACTTATTTGTTGGTTGTGGTTTTATTACAAATATAGTGATCTAATCTCATTCTTATCTCTTCAACTACGTTAAACATTTCTTGATATGAGTGCCAAATGCTCATAAAACTGTGTGTGATTTTAATTCTCTGTTCACTCACGTGTTTTACAGTTCAGATAACCAGATTATCCACCACTACCTTCTTCTTCTTGAACCTTTGGCAAAGCAATCAGTGACCATCATGTCCAGTGGTGTCTTGTAAGGCAGCAACAAATTCTCTCCACTTTGCTCGGTTGGTGGCTATCCTTTGAGTGGTGCTCTAACACTGGTTCACACTTTTCATCTAAACCTCCATGTGATGGGTCGGTGGTGGTGGTGTGGTTGGTGTTGCGATTCCTTGGTTATGGTATTATTTATTGAATAGTAAAGTCACTCTTTAGACGTATCAATGTTGGTTATAAATGGTTAGCTCTGGGCATCAGAACATCCCTTCGACGTTCTGATTTGCATAGTATATAGTATTTGATTTCCCTTGTGGGAGAGTTATCGTGCTGACAAAGGTAAACACCAACAGCTGTAGAACCGAACCCGAAACATAAATAAAGGATCAAGCCTTCTGCTTTGAGTCCACATGTATTGAGATTCATACAAAAACGATAATCGAAATTCACAAAGGTTTCATGTACAATTCAGCGTAACAATTGAATTCCAAATAATATCAGTAAGCATCCGTCCGTGTCAAAACAATATGTCAGATGAACATCGTGGCTATATACGTGCGCTGTTGTAGTCAACAGCCAGAAATGAGCACATGAGTTCTTGACATCTACAATTTGAATCATAATACGATTCTCCTTCCATTATTAGTTTAATTTAATTAATCTCATGCTTAGATTAATTTCCGAACTGACCCTGAAGTCTACATCGATTCATCTATATAATATAGGCTATATACTCAGCCTTATTTCCTTGGAAGAAATACAAGACACGACCTTCTTGCTTGACGGATAGCGTAACAAAGGCGCTGTAACCAAGTCACCCGGCGTGACCTTCCCAACGCGAATGCGTCATAATCTCCGCATATATTTCGCGTTCACTATACCGTAAAATATCGACATATTCTATACATATTAATGACCCCTAAACGTTGCGCATGGGTAAACCCCAGCAGACGCCGTCATTTAAAATAACACCGTATTTTAGAAGCATCTGGTAATCTTAAAACAGGTGGGCATGAAAATATTTTTAAGATAGTGCGAAAAGTTTTGTCACATTCGTCGGTCCAATTTATCCTTAAAGGCATGTTCTTCTTTAGTAACGAAGACAGGACAGCCGTGATGGATGATAGGTGAGGTACAAATCTGCTATAGTATTGGATTAAACCTAACAGACTCCTAACCTGTTTCTTCGTTTGAGGAACAGATAAATTTAATATTTTAGAAACTGTACTGGGAATTGTTTGGGTACGTCCCGATCCAATAATGTGCCCCAGGAATGTTATCTCATTACATCTATTTGAATTTTAGTTGGTTTAGCGGTTAAATGGTTATCCCGCAATATTTCCAAAACTGATTTAAGACCCAAAAAATGTTCCTCAATGATGAACTAAACAAACATATGTCGTCAATATAGGTAATTATATCTGATCTACCTGCTAAAATTTTTCGCATCATGCGAATAAAGGTAGCTGGAGCATTCATTAGCCCAAAAGGCATCACGTTCCACTGGTAAAGACCTTGTGGAGTTGAGAATGCTGTGTAGTATTTGGCTCTTTCGGTTAGTGGAATCTGCCAATAACCTTTAGTTAAGTCAATTTTAGTGAAAAGTGTAGCATTGGATAGACGAGGAAGTAAATCGTCAAGGATAGGATGTGGTTCGCTATCCGGTACTGTCTGCGCATTAAGTTTCCTATAGTCAACACATAAACGTATGTTGTTGTCCTTTTTCCGGACAATGACTAAAGGAGAAGAAAATGGAGATGTACTAGTCTCAATAATACCTAATGATATCATCTGTTCGAGTTCCTGAGATGTCTTACTCAGAAAATGTAGAGGTACAGAATAAGGATGAACACGAATTGGTGTATCATCGTTAAGAATAATATCGTGACTAATTACAGATGTGCAACCCGGTACATCAGTTAACACATCTGGGAAAGATTGTAGAAGATCAGCAACGCGTTGATGCTGTTGCGGTGTAACCGTAGAAGAAATGGTCACATCACGCCAAGATTCAGTAGATTGGACAGTAAGTACAGGTAAAGGCATCTGCACTTCAGGAAAAGAAGATTCTTCCTCCTGTATAACAGATAGATTAGAATAATGACAAGTAGATACAGTATTGTCATCTAATTCATGAAAAATTGACTGTAAGTGTATAGGACGTGTATGAAATTGCTTGAGCATATTAATATGGAATATCTTTCTGTGTCCCTTGATATCTAAGACGTAATCAACGTCTGAAATTTTATCAGTAACCTTATAAGGACCAGTAAGGAAAAGAAATGATGAATGACTATGCTGAGTCATCAATGATATGAGACAATTGTATTACCATAGCATGTTATCTGCGTGACGCAGCATTAGGTACTAATTGTAACCGTAGACAATGATGGTTAAAGTAAGCACCATTATCATGCTCGATGACCATTCGAGCATCTCTATTGTTACGAAATGTAACTAAAGCTTCACCATACCTGTCATTGGTAGGTGACAACAACCGTACAAACATAACGTCTGCCGTGTCATTAAAGAAATTGCTAAGTGCCTGCCATCTGGTACCTTGTGGCAGATTGCGCACTAACACGGTGCGAGAATATGCACCCTTCCCAATGTAAGTGGGATCAGTGTCACTAACGTGATAAATAGTTCTTCTATTTAATCTTTTGGATATGGTAGTCTTATGAGATGATGTCTCATAATGATTGACATATTTATTTGTCCTAATTTTATTAGTTAAGTTCATAAGAACTTCACCATCATTACCCTTGTTCGGGACATCCCTTCTTTTCCCATTTTCAACAATTTTATTAAGATCACTGTTAATATGATCCTGTCGCCAACATCTATCTTCCGACTTGGCGGCATTCTCTTGAGAAAAGGTATATCTGCCTCGAAATGATTTTCTAATCTTCCTAGGATGGGATGGTAGTTTAGTATACTTTTTATCCTGTAGGAGAGTCTTATCCTTCTCCTTATCGATTTCCAGAATGGTACTGAGAATGAAATTGGAGAAAACTGTGCCACATGTATTTATTTTGTTGGCCCGTAATGTTGCTGTTGCAATGACAGCGTTAGTATTGCAATAAGATTGCACATTCTTTAATTCCCATTCCTCAATTTCCTGTGGGGAACAATCCTTACTACCATGGATGCGTCCCAACATCAGATCTGCAATTGGATTCTGAAGCATGCATACCTTAACTTGTCCTGAAAAGAAAGGTGTATTAACATGGACAAGAGCTGTGGGGTAAAACTCAATAGTTCCCCCAAAAGTCATGCAACGGACATATTCCCCCGTTGCACAGCTAGGATGTACTAGCGACTGTCGCACTCCAATGGTTGTGGACCCCGAGTCTCTCAATACAGAAACTACAGAACCGTTTACTATCCCTCTGTTAAAAATCAGAGAGCCTGTTCCATCATTGGCTGCAAGACCTACTTCTGGTGTAATGTGTCCGCAGTTTAGCACTGTCTCCTTTGCCTTCTGAAAAATAAGATTGCATTGTGGGCAACTATTTGCCACGTTATAATTTATAGCAAAGCATGCAGCAGAAGAATTCATTGTATTATCGTTAGGTGGAACCTGAACCTTAGGGGTGATATCATTTGTAACTGCTGCCCCGGTATTATGGTTATAATGTGAAGATCCACGAGAATGAGAACGATTACGAGAATAATTATTTGAATTATCTCGTTGACGTCTATTATAATTGTTATCTCGATGTCTCGAGTTATAATTATCGCTATTCTTCCAATTGTTACCATTATTATATTGATATGACCGATTATAACTTGAGTTACGTGGATTACTGTTGTATCTTGACTGAGGTGAATAATTTCTGTTTTGTTGTCTTCCTCTATTAAAGTTATTGTTAAAGTTATTCTGTCCCTTATGAAAATTAATGTCATAGTTTCCTTTGAATCTACCTCTGTCTACACTGTGTGTTCTTGGTTTGTTATTACTATGATATGCCATATTGGAGGCTACAGGAAGTGTTTCTCTTATCAACGAGCCAGAAATATTAGCATTCGGATGAGCTGTGCAGTAATTTAAAGAAATTTTTTCTAACTCATCAATAGATTCTGGTTTTCTTTCTTGCAGATAAGCAAAGAATGGTGGGCTGACAGAAGATAACACTTTATCCCTCAATAATAAATCAACTAATTTGTCGTAAGATTTGTTGACACCTGCCAGTTCAACCCATCTGTTAAAAGTATTGCGTATGTTAGCAATAAAACCTGTGAAATCTTTATTGTTATCTGGCAACAAACTTTTAAAACGTAGTCTACATGCCTCTTCGTTCAAGTGGAAACGACGTAATAACAACGTCTTAATGGCCTCATAATCTGTGGCTAATGTAGGATCAATGTTTTGTGCTGCACTTGCAGGTTCGCCATCCAGAAATTCCTTAAGTTTAAGTGCCCATGCAGTTTTGTCAAGGTTATTGACCTTACATATATCCTCAAAGCGCGCCAGCCACGATGAAAGGTCGTCCACGTGTAATTTGAATGGTGGTAATTTAAAGTAATAATTGCCCTTAAGTCGGGTGGATGAAGATCCAGATTGAGCATTATCATTTTGGCTTGATGCAGCATTCTGCGAATTAAGTTTTGCTGTTTCCAATTTAAGCCGTTGCAATTCCATTTCTTGCTGTAATATGATTTCTTGTCGTTTCAATTTATTCTCTTCTTCAATCCGTAGGATTTCATCTCTTGCCACCTTTCTTTCTTCTTGTCTTAATTCTGCTTTCTTTTCCACCTGTTTTCTTTCAAGTTCTTCCATCTCTGCTTTATATCTTGCCAGTTGTTGTTCAGCAAATTCAAGGAGTGCCTCTCCCTTTTTATTACAATCTTTTCCAATTTTAATGAAATGATCCAAGGTAAGCATTCTTGAAGTTTAATTTATTTAAGTATTCAATTACTTATGTCTTGTAATCACCACTAGAATCTATGTCGATAATTATAATTACTCAACGAATGAATAATTATTATAAGAAATTGTAACATTACTGTATTGTTATGTATAAGTTCCACAATCTATAATATTTTGTAAAAATATTATATATATACTCACTGATATCTATCATAAATAGTTATGATAGTTAGTTATATAAGCTGCTGAAATTATATCAAGCGCTTAATAATAATATTTAATAATTATGTGTATTATCCCCAAATAATTAGTCTTAATTGTCACTAAGTTCACAATATAGTATTGAGAAAGTGTACTAATTTATATTAAACATGTATTAATATGTTATAAAGTTTTAATAATTAATCATTATATTTTATGCCTTAATCATGAGGCATAAATTGCATTGCCCATTTCTAGGACCACTACTGCAAATATGTGCAAAGTCCCTAATTCCTCATTAAAGCTCATAAAAATTTAATCATATTCATCTACACTATTATTAATGAAGAAATTATAGCATTAATATTAAATTATAGAAGGGTGAAATGAAGACAAACAATACAATGGGTTAACCAAGGATTACGAAACAGTATTACCATACGACAAGACATTTTCACAATAAAAAATGCATTAATAACTAAGTGGTATAAAACGGAAGTGAGAGATTAAGAATGAACTGAATAGAAAGTTAAGCTGTGTACGTAACAAATAGTGACGTCACAGGACTCATTTGACGTTAATACAATACATTTAATTAAAATTAAAGATAGCTAGATCAGAATAAACAAGATCGATTACGAACATAAGACTGTAAATGAATAAAAATAAGAACCAATTACACCAGAAAACACCAGTTATAACATGACTATACACCTAACATGCAAAGTGAATTAATGCAAGTCCGAACCAAACGATCACCGATAATGATAATTCGACGCTTTCTTCGCGAGGTGCTATTAATTCACAGCCTTAGGAACATTCAGAATGAATATCGGCATCCTGAGAGCCATTTTATTCATTCCGAACCGCCGCCCAACCATACCCGCTACATGAAAAGGACAGGAACAATATTTAACATGGATACAACGAAAAAAAGAACATGGCATTATTTGGACAAACAGGACGAAATATTTTAACCTTTAAAATTAGTGACTTATCTTGTTTTGGCGGTAATATCGTACATTATATGCTTCGCCGACAGACTTTAAAGCTTCATTTGATGTTTGAAAGCTGCAAATAAATTTGTTTGAAGGACATTGTCAGCTGCTGGCTTTTCCAACCGTTCATACTGTCGTCAAGGGCATGACGTCACCGGTGTTTTTGCAAATAATGTCCATTTCGGCTCGAAAGGAAAAATGTCTTATTTTTTTGTGGTTCGTTCTTTTGAAAAATTTCAAAACCACTAATGGCCACCCAGTTGTGACGGGTCGGTGGTGGTGGTGTGGGTTGGGTGTTGCGATTCCTTGGTTATGGTATTATTTATTGAATAGTAAAGTCACTCTTTAGACGTATCAATGTTTGGTTATAAAATGGTTAGCTTGGGCATCAGAACATCCCTTCGACGTTCTGATTTGCATAGTATATAGTATTTGATTTCCCTTGTGGGAGAGTTATCGTGCTGACAAAGGTAAACACCAACAGCTGTAGAACCGAACCCGAAACGTAAATAAAGGATCAAGCCTTCTGTTTTGAGTCCACATGTATTGAGATTCATACAAAAACGATAATAATCGACATTCACAAAGGTTTTCATGTACAATTCAGCGTAACAATTGAATTCCAAATAATATCAGTAAGCATCCGTCCGTGTCAAAAACAATATGTCAGATGAACATCGTGGCTATATACGTGCGCTGTTGTAGTCAACAGCCAGAAATGAGCACATGAGTTCTTGACATCTACAATTTGAATCATAATACGATTCTCCTTCCATTATTAGTTTAATTTAATTAATCTCATGCTTAGATTAATTTCCGAACTGACCCTGAAGTCTACATCGTTTCATCTATATAATATAGGCTATATACTCAGCCTTATTTCCTTGGAAGAAATACAAGACACGACCTTCTTGCTTGACGGATAGCGTAACAAAGGCCCTGTAACCAAGTCAGCCGGCGTGACCTTGGGGCGAATGCGTCATAATCTCCGCATATATTTCGCGTTCACTATACCGTAAAATATCGACATATTCTATAAATATTAATGACCCCTAAACGTTGCGCATGGGTAAACCCCAGCAGACGCCGTCATTTAAAATTTTGTAATCACTCAGATTTTCTCCACCCAATTTGTTTTTAGGGTTGCCTTCTTTTTCTTTTTTGGGGGGGTTTGGGGTCCCATTAGCATATCTTGTTTGGGGTTTAGGGTGGTTCTTGTCTTGGAGGTCATCACTATCAACCATGGCTTTTACAAACAACTGTTGTTTGCTGGTAACATGTTTTTTACCTCTACACAGTGGGTGATGTACCTCTAGGAACCCCCCGAGGGATATTCTTGAATAAGCAGATAAACTTTTTTTTTATTGAGGAGTAGTACAAGTATACTAAACACATGAATGGTAGTGTTAAACTTATTTTAATACAAAATCAGAGCCATAGGGTAGAGGATCTCTAAGACTGAAACAACCACTGGAAACACATCACAAGATGTAATTTTAATTTCCCCTAAATTCATATTTTTTTCAAACTACTAGGTCCTGTAATTGAATCCACTGTTCTTCTAAATTGGGCTTTTTTATCCACACCTACCCGTAACGTGAATGGATACTGTACACTGTGAGGGAAACCATAAATTTGGGCTACAGCTGCCAGAGTAACTTTGGAGGTATATTGGTTGAATTTTTTTTTTTTGGGGCTACAATGTGTTTTAAACATTTTTTTGGGGACTGTAGAATTTAATTTTGTTTCAGCTTTTCAAAATCATTATGTTCATATTTTGAAAACATTTGTGGGGTTTTATTTAAGTTTACTTTGGTTTTTTTGTTTAAATTTTACAAAACTGAATTTTTATGTCTAAATTTAAATTAATATTGATTGTCTGCTTGCATCAGGATCAGCGAACCAGAGCTGGTTTGTTTTTTTTTATTCAGACCACTCCACGTGTTTTTGTTTCAACATATGTGGAAAAGCAGTCTGCAGTTTTTCCATTCTGGCTGAGCGAGTATGATCAAAATGGGAAGGCAAACCCACTTATTTGTAAAAAAGCTGTGCAGAAGTTTTGTAATGTGTCGACTGAAAGGGTGGCAGAATCACAGCTACCATCGCGTAAACAGTTCAACGGCAACCACCGTCCTTTCAGGGCGAACGAGGATTTAGTTTTTTTTTTTTAGGATTTATTTCATGTAAACTTATTTATGGTAGTATATTTGGTTAAATTTTTTTTTTGTTCAATTACTTTATCAACAGGGTTGCACATTTCCCATAATATTAAACCTTTTTTTGAAACTGTAAGCCAATTTTTAAAACTTTTTTGGATGGAGTAAGGTTTTTGGTGAATTTGTCAGTCCATTAACTTTTCATTGTGATTTTTTAATGTATTTAATGGACACACCTGTTTAATTTAATACACTTCCCCACGTGTATAATTCTAGTTTTCTAATGAACGCAATAGACTATTCTTTAACATTTTAGATCTTACATTTTTGTGTTTTTCCGCGAGGAAACATTAAACTGATCCACTGGTAGTGATCGCTTTTTTGATCTTGAAACAATAAACTTATTTTACATTTTTTTTTTCTGGTTTGGACCAGATCTTTATCCTCAGTTACATTCATGATCAGAAAATTCCATTTTGTTTCTAAATTCTCCATTTACGTACCCAGTCTGTGAAATATTTATACATGGAATTTGGCTTTGACACACATTTGGAAAGTAAATTCAACATGCTTTAATATTGAGGTGGTATAGAAAGGAAAGGAACACTGACTGAATAATATTACGTCACATAAAAAAAATTTTAGAAGGTTATTTCTTTCATTTCATTCTAAACTTGGCTAGTAAAAGGATTCTTGAGGAAAAATCGGCAGTGATTGCATCGAAATATAAAGTCATCCTAGTTCAGGTCCAATTTAGGGTTAAGGTTTTTGGGTTTAAGATATTAAACCTACTTTCCTATTATACCTTTTTCTATTGTTCAAAATCTGTATTATTTTTTAAACAAGCCAATAACAGACTTCATATTCATAAAACAAGTCAACTTAAAAAGCCAAATGCCTTTTCTAATTTCTTTGCATCGCTAACTTAAAAAGATAGTCCTTAAACAACGGTTGATATATAATGAATGCCACTAATTCAGTTTGACGTAAACCACTAACAAGGTAACTGGCCAAACAAAATGAAAATTTTCGCATAACGTAACTTGAATTCACATTGCTTATTTATAAACTTAAAAGCGTGCCTGGAAACCAGGGGTTAAACACTGTTGTTTCGGCCAAGAAAAAAATAATAATAAATTTAGCATAAACTTGAAAATGCATTCGGACACATTCCATGTAAATACACGAAGGTCGATATGCAATAAATGGATTCAAAAAGTACGAAAAAAAAAATTTCCAATTTTAACAAACACAAGATAAATTTTAAAAAATTTTTCCAACCAACTGTGAAATCAATTTGACTACCATTCAACCCCCATTTGGAGTATAAAAGTTCCGGTAAAATTAAACCAACTCTTCCATATACTCTTAAAACCAAAATTGCCTAATAAAGACGCCCAAGCAAAAAAAAAAAGGTCTAGAAATCCTTATTTACCCGCCATTATTAGTATCAAAATTAATTTACTAACAATACAACATAATACAAACACTAAAAAAAAAAAAAAATAAAAAAAAATATACAAACTTAAAATATTAACTTAAAATCAATAAAAAATTAACCCTTAAAAAAAAAAAAAAAAAAAAAAAAAAAAAATATCAATAATTTGTCACCAATACGCATTTTAAAAAAAAATAAAACCCAAAAAAATACAAAAAATTAAAATTCCACACAAAAAAAAATATAAAACAAAAAAATTGAAAAAAACCCCTCCACCAAAACTAAAAATAAATCACTAAAACCCAACAAAAAAAATCAAAAATCACTTAAAATAACCAAAAACTTAAACCCCCCCCCCCCAAAAAAACTAAACTAAACCCAAGTGCACCATTAACCCATGGCATCTAAACTGTAAAACCAATTAAAACCTTTAAAAAAAAAAATAATTAAACACAAAAAAACCAACATAATCAAAACACTATAACGCTAAAAAAACCACCGAAAAAATAACCACACCCAACCAAAAATAAAAAATCCTAATAAACCCAAAAAAAACAAAAATTATTCCTAATCAAAAAAATCCCCTTACAATAAGGAAACACAAAATCCCGTAAATTCCACCCCAGGCAAAAATTTGTGTAAAAAACAACCACCCCACAAAATTAAACTACATAAAATGGGAGGTCAAACACAAAAAAAAAAACACCCCAATTCCACACACAAACCCCACCCACCCAAGTCCCAAAACCCAACCAAAACACCCTGCATAAAAAATCTTACCCCCCAAAAATATAATCCCCCCACAACCCCCTTCCCCCCTATTCATCTTCACCCCAAAAAATCAGACCCCCAAAAACCCCCACAACCCCCAAATCCAACATCATCCCCCCAAAAACTGTCAGTATAAATCTAGTACGGATTTCAAATAAAACAAAACCCCCCCAACCCACCCAAACCACCCCAAAACCCAACCCCCCCCCCCCCCCCCCCCCCCCCCCCCCCCCCCCCCCCCCCCCCCCCCCCCCCCCCCCCCCCCCCCCCCCCCCCCCCCCCCCCCCCCCCCCCCCCCCCACCCCCCCCCCCCCCCCCCCCCCCCCCCCCCCCCCCACCCCCCCCCCCCCCCCCCCCCCCCCCCCCCCCCCCCCCCCCCCCCCCCCCCCCCCCCCCCCCCCCCACCCCCCCCCCCCCCCCCCCCCCCCCCCCCAAAAACCCCCCCCCCCCCCCCCCCCCCCCCCCCCCCCCCCCCCCCCCCCCCCCCCCCCCCCCCCCCCCCCCCCCCCCCCCCCCCCCCCCCCCCCCCCCCCCCCCCCCCCCCCCCCCCCCCCCCCCCCCCCCCCCCCCCCCCCCCCCCCCCCCC